>CM037788.1:45462986-45512986 GCA_021229015.1 Solen grandis | reverse complement strand
ATTATTCGAAGGGCCAAGACATTAATTATAAATAAAGGCAAGTCTTGCATACTATGGCTAAGTCTAATCCGAATAAGTTTTGGAATGAAATTAAAAAGATTAAAGGTAGAAACATTAAAAAATATAATATATCTATTGATGAATTTAATGATCATTTTAGTGAACTATTTTCAAATGTTAACCATTTTAAAAATGATAAAATTTAGATATTTTGGATCGAGAAATTGTTTTTTCCTTTTTAAAGAGGGGTAAAAGTGGGGTATGAACCAAGGAGTTATTTATTGACTGTGTTGATATATTGTCACATCTGTTATGTGACTTGTTTAACGGGTATTTATCCTGACAGTTGGACAAAGGGCATTATTGTTCCTGTTCCTAAGAAAGGAAATTTAAGTGAGATAAATAATTATAGAGGCATAGCTTGACAAGTATATTTTCTAAAATTTTCTCTAGTATGGTTAATAAAAGATTATTACAGTGGGCAGATGACTATAATATAGTCAATGATTTTCAATATGGCTTTAGGAAAAATCGGAGTACAGTTGATGGTATTTTGTTTAAGTAGTCTCATTGATAAAGTTGTAAATTATGAGAAAAAAAAATGTATTGTTGCTTTGTTGATTTAAAAAAAAAACTTTTGACCTTGTTTATAGTAACATGTCAAGGCTTGCAAGCTATTGTAGATAGATTGTATGATTATTGTAAAATATGGGGAATTGAAGTAAATATTGACAAATTTGCTACTATGGTATTTAAGAAGGGAAATTCTGTTATAAATGGTAATATTAAGTATAGTAATGAACAATAAAACTTGTGGAAATATATACATATCTTGGTGTTGCATTAAGATCTAATTCTTGTTTTTATATGTCTCAAAATTTTTTTATCAGAGAGTGCATTGAAAGCGTTATATTCTTTAAATTCTTTATTTGATTGTATTGCAATAAGTATAAAGGAAAAAAAATAAGCTATTTGACAGTATGGTTTTGCCAATTTTATGTTATGGGTGTGAAGTCTGGGGGTTCAATAAAAACCCTGACATTGAACGTATACATCTGAAATTTCTTAAGCAGTTACTGTGTGTAAAGCAAAAAACATCCAATGTTGCTGTGTATGGTGAGTTAGGAAGGTTTCCTCTTATTATTATGCGTAAAATTTGTTTAGTGAAATATTAGTATAAAATAATTAATAAATCTAATTCTTTAATGTTTAAGTTATACAGTATGACTGATAATAATGGTAATTTTATTCTTAAATGGTCTCAAAATATTAAAGAATTATTTGATCAAGATTACCAAATCTTTTTATGTAATAATTTTGTAAAGAATATCTTAATATTATCATTCAGAGAATACATAATCAGTACATACAAGGCTGTTTTTTTTCTGTTGAAAATAGTGATAAATTAGACACATATTTTTGTTTTAAAACTTCTTTTGAAATTGAACCATACATATTAAAAATTGATAATCCTTCACATTGTAAATCTTTAGCTAAATTAAGATGTTCTTCTAATAGTTTGGCAATTGAAGAGGGGCGGTACAAAAATATTGAGAGAGAACATAGAAAATGTAAATTGTTGTAATATGAATGTTGTAGAAAATGAATATCATTTTGTTTTAATTTGCCCATTCTATAATGACCTAAGGCGTAAGTTATTACCTAAATATTTTTGTTCCTGGCCAACTATTACTAAGTTTAAATTACTATTAACACCAAAAAAATAAAAAAATAAAAAAATAAAATAAATATAAATGATCATCATGAAATGACATAAGTCATCGTGTAATGACATTCATCATAATCATGGCATCATGTAATTCTAAGTTAACATAATATAATATTACAATAGACCCTTCTTAATATTATCTCATGCATATTCAGTAAGGTAACCAGAACGAGGTTTAGATGGGTCAGTTCAGACTCAGTTGTAAACAAACTCAGCAGCTTACACTGATAGAGACGTCAGTGGTGTACATATTACACAGGTTTAAGCTTTGTTGAGGCCTAGAAAATTATTAAATAACTTACATTTTCATCATAGAAGTAGTCCTTGAACAAAAAATCCAAGTTTTACAGTGAAGACTATCTACATTAAGACAGTTTCCATTCATCCACTATTTAAATCACAGAATACCTAATAATCCCAGCCATGTATATTTCAAAAACACACAACCTGCTGACCAGATGTAAACACATGGTTAAACTAATTCTCAACACCTACAATAAAGCCATTAAGCTTACATTCCATTGTAGATAAGATAACCTTTTAGACAATAACATATAAATTACCAGCTTCTTTGGGCACCTAGCTAACAGTATCCCAAATGTCTGTTTCAGTTCATGATAATACTGATGTATGCAGCAAATGCCACAAATCTCAAAGAAAGAATAAAACTTCACATACTTAAATGTTTAAGCCATTTTAATCAAGAATGGAATTAATTCACACATTTCTTTGTAATATAATATTTAATTTAAAGACTATGACATACGTTTTCCTCATTTTCTCGAGACTCGAACAGAAACCCCCAAAACCAATTACACTGTATTATATATTAACAATAAATTATGGGTGAAATAAACTTTTATAAGATATATTTTCAGTGGATAGCATAAATATTTAGTTCAGTTGTATGAAAGTTTGTTTTTTCTCTTCAGGCAGCTTGAAGTTTAAAGTAATCTGTATAAATGTAAAATAAATGCATTATTTCATTTCATATAATACTAGTTGCAAAATGTGACTGTCAAATTAGGTAAATGTGTATGTTGCAAGCATATTACGGGCTTACTCTTAACAGATTGCTGGGTTAAAAATAATAGGTCCAGAGGATATTAATACATCTTTACACTATATTTAAGAGGCAAGGAACCTCAGGACCTTGAGGTTTGTGGTTATTCGAGCCGTAACCCAGCCATAGAATTCAGATCCATTCATTCCAGGTTATATACTAGTAACCTGGCCAGTGAGATACCAGGTCAAGTATAAAACATAGTCACAACTAGCTAGCTCCCACCAAGTCTTGACCAGCTTTAAATGACTCCATTTTAAATTTCCAACAAACGTTGCATAAAAATAGTATTTTAAGCAGAAGATGTGTGTTTTCCTGGCCTGCCTATAAGAAATTGCAGTTCAACCTGTATTAGCAGCCACCTGTACAAAGGCCAAATTCATTAAGCAGTCAATTTAAATGTATTACCAAACTGTAGCATTTTATCTTTAATTTGTACTTTATTTAGAGGTCACCTCTGTTAATTAGTGGCGACTTTCTCTTATTCCCTTGACTGACCATTTAAGACAGGTTTGACTATACATATTTCACAAATATAAGTCAGTTAATTTCGGACTCAGATAATATTATCTTAATATATCTGAGATAAAGAAATTTGAAGAAATAATAATAAAACAACAACAAAAAAAAAAAAACTGGTCAGCTCAAGCACAAAGTCAGGAAGCACAGACATACAGCATCTAACATGGGTAAGATAGCTAAATGCGGAAAGATTGTGATTATCTCTACCTGCAACTAAAGAATAAAAGACATAAAAAAACTGATGCCAATTAATGGGAATTAGTTTTTGAACGCAACACTTATGCTTCTATAGAAGGAAATTCTTGGCATATGTATCCTTGTGGAATTGTTGGCAGTTCTGGTGTCCCTACATTGCATAAAACCATAACCATAAGGTATATATATCACCAAGAAATCGGCCATTTGGACTTCTTGAATTCTCAAGGGTCATGGAACTATCTTTGAAGACTTCAAGATAAAGAAACACTAAATTTTACTGCATCAAGTCTTAACACTGTTGCTAAAGTTATTCTTATTAGAAAAGCTTTCTTTCAATAGAGTTTTTGTAATTTTATAAAATGCAAGTTGTACATAGCTTTCCATATATTGTTTATTTGATTATAATTCTGGTCTTTTTTCAGTGTGTGAACCGGAGAATTTTGTAATACATCTGACATACACTCAGTATAAAAAGATAAACGTTATATATGTAACTTCAAGCATGTGATGTAATGCCTAATGATTGTTTAAATTACATACTTTTGTTTTTAAAAAAGAACCCAAGACCAGGGAAGATTTTTTTTTTTTTCTGTACAATCATCCAATACCCTTGTTCTTAAACATAGTGATTTAAACTCAGTTTACAGTGTCTCTGGATAGCCAGATAGGAATGTGATGAGAGGTTAATTATCTGCATCATATTTTCCATTAGAACAAACTGGAACACTGCAATGATAATGAGAAATTTATTTCAACAGTTAACTTGTGGATGTGCTTCCCACCAGTGGTCGCCATAACTATACAAGTGATATTATCAGCTGTACTGGTGTGTATACCTGACCCATCTAAACCTCGTTCTGAGAAAAGAATCTCTGGTATGCATAAATATTGAAAAGGGCCTATAACAGATGATCATTGTATATTAATCATGAAAAAATATATAATGGAATGAAGGCATCTTACAGGCTGCGATCATTAGAAAAGACTAAATGAACATCACATAATGACAAATGATCATCATGAAAACGTTGTTTTTTTTGTTTTTTTTCTGAACAACAATTACTTATTATTAACTTTTTTCACCATTCATACCTAGTTATCTGTTTACTGTGTATTAAGCAAATGTGTATATATTTGTTTTTATCTTCATATTTAAACACAAATTTTTGTTTTGTTTTTCTTTTTCATTAAATTTGTATATAAAAACAACGCAGTTCTTTATATTATCGGTAACCATGAGTGATATTTTTTTTCTATAAAGTTAACGTTTCATGACATCTCCCTTTCAAGACAGCATACTTAATTTGGAAATGTCATTCTATCGGCCAATTAAGTTTGATTATAATTCGGTGAAGAAAGAAATCCAATCTATTGACATATTTTCATAGACTCATGACATGTTTCACTTGACATTATCAAGATATTTTCTCTTTTAAATTGGTTTCATTTTCCCTCGGGTAATCAAAAGTGTGTGCGTGTTTTCAATAGAAATATCAAATGTAACAGTGGTATATAGTGTTTACCCTGTAAATCTGTGTTGTGAGACTACATTAAAAAGACCAATCTCACTAAATAGGAAATAATGCATTTTATACTTCCATGGATTCCAATATCATTGAGGGCTTACACGTTTTCTGGGAGAATGACATGTTGTTAAACAAATTAAATGATCAACAGAAAGGAAGTAAGTGTGTTGGTTGCGAGAGAATAAATTTATGAAAATTGAAATGTCATGACCCGAGCAGGGCGAATCATAACAATTGTGATAAGTCGGACCTATAAGCCGATTGGTTAAAATGTCCTCCATAAAGCAGAAGGTCGTGGGTCCGAGCCCCGACCACGACAGACCAAAACACTTGTAGTTAAAAGATATATTAGTATTTCCTCCTGACTTCAGCTCTGGTTTGCCCAGTGACAAGATACTGTGTGTGGTAGAATGCAACATGTCTGTGGCTGCAAAGTAACTATATTTGTTACATGTAACTATTGATTGAAATACTGTCGGTCGGACGTTAATCTGAAACACATAATTTAAGAAAACAAACAAACTAATTTCAGCACTATCACCTATGTCTACTTTCAAGTCTTTGGACGTGCAAACATTATGAAATACTTTTATTAGTAGTGATTTATATTGCTTCAGGTTACTCCGCTCATGCATTGCTGGAAGCCAGTGGTCAGACTTCGTTACGTTTAGTTTGGAGCATGATTGACAGTGTTTCGGTGGGAAGCGTGTTAACTTCGTCATGCAGTCCAAAGTTACAGTTGAAGCTTTGTCTTTTAAATATTACAACGGGGTATGGGTTATATTATTGTAAAATATGGTTAGAAAGATTTCTTTAATCTGGAGTGAACCTTGTTGAAAAAGGGTCAGTGGTACTGTCAATATTTATTCAAACACTGTCTGAGGCAGGTTGTTTCTTATGTAAAGTGTACTCTACAGTTTGTATAAAGCAGTTTTTATCGCTTAAGCAGTTCTTGAATATAATTTGGCCAGGTATTTTATCGGTTTGAAGGACAGTTAAGTGTTTATTTAGGTTTCATGCCATTAGGTTTTGCTGCTCGGGATCTGGATATACAATACCATGTTTCGAGCAAACGAGTTGATAATTATTTAGGTTGTTTGGACAGAGTAGCTCTTTTCTTCTTCACTTTTTTGTGTATGAAATACGTTGAATCGCACTCTACAATTGTATCGCACTTTTGTTTGCTATACAATTGATTAAATAAGTCGCATGTCCTTTACATTAATCGCTACATTTGTCAAGTGTCTTATCTGCCTACCATATCTATGAAAAATTAAAGTGATAGTTTATATCATTACAAACTTCACCATGAACTGTTTATAATGTTTAACGATACCATTGTGAAAGACATACTTTTTTGACTATAAGCGATATGCATTTAAAAGCAAATTTACTGATTAAGGTATGACCCAACTAGAGATTAAAATTTTGATTATCTGAACTGGCAGTTTATTGATATCATATTTGTACTTATTAAGATACCATTTTTCAAAGTTATTTTATCCTTAACCGAACTATGACAGAGCGTTTCTCATCCTTTTTTCCATAGGCTTGGAAAATGACGCATCAACAAAATTACTGAGGACACATATTACTACTAAATGAGATATATATCTGAAATTAATACCATGTCAGAGAATATAAAACTGATATATTACTTTTTTATGATGTATCAAAAACAATAAAGTAAGAAATATATTAATGCTCACCTTTCAATCTTGAGGCCTTCTTCACCGTCTTGTTAAAAAAGAATAAATATTGAAGAAAATGTTTCTCATGACAAAAACAGCTTTATAATCACGTACAAATCACCTCGTGTCGGAAAAAGTAAAAATCAAAGCGCTAAAGGCACTGAAGTTGTGTGTGTCTCAAATGAAAGAGCGTGAGCTGCAAGTCGATCACAAATAATTAAATTCACTTTGATAAACAAAAGAAATGCGCTATAATAGCTTTGATTTGTATTCATGCAGCACCTTTTCTACAATAGACTCTATTTATAGATTGAAGTAATTATGCAAATTTTCTTCACAGGTCAGAGGCTCCGAACTCATTTTGGATAGTAGATATACAGGTTTCGGTCATTTTTTTAGTGTATGAAATAACCCTTGGAGATATCTGAGGTCGATAGATTGATGTGATTATTAGTATGTTACAATGATTTGTTTAAGACATCACATGGGTTATTGTAACAGCCTAAAATGACCGAACGCTGCATATTTACTATCAAATTTATTTGCGAGCCACCTTTGCATCGAAACAAACTTTATTCGCGCGCTTGGTAAAGTTCTCACGTAATAAAAACAGTTATATCATTCGATTGCAGTTACATAGGCATAGAAAATAAGTCCTAAAATGTTTTCATGTCACAGGCGATTTCTGTAGCCTGTAAGTATTCATTTTTGACACAATATTGATTTTTCAGCAGTTTGCTTTATTCTAGTGTACTTATGTTGTAGAGATGTTATACATTTGTTCGATCATATTTACACTATTGAGAGGTTATTCGGTTAATCTAGGAGAACGGGAGTTGAAAACGTAGTACTATAGTTGGTGTTACTGACGTCACACACGACTAAACCCAACAAAAACGCAGCAAAATTGATTACTCTCGCTTAAACTTATTTTATTAATAAATCATGAAATTTGAAGAAAAAAAAAGAGTTGAACTGAAGGATATTTATGTGGGAGTTGTGGGGACTTGAACATTTTCAAGAAGCAATTTGTTTTGATTATTTTTGATATATAGTTAATGATATGAGCAGCATTGTTTTTGGCAATCTACTTAAAAAGTTTTAAAGGTATAAACCCGAGGACATTCCTACTTTATCTAAATTTGTCAAAATTGTTTGTAACTGCTTATTAACTTATTTTTAATTCAAATTCAAACTGTCAGTTCAACTTGTGTAATTTGTTATATTTCACTTATAAACATTGACCAAAGAAAATGTAAAATAATGATACATTGACTGATGTGAACATAAACGCCTGTTACCATTGTTTGTGGCGGAACTATACGAGACAAAATAGTGAAAATTGAAGTAATTAATTTCGCATTAGGTGGGTCAATTCTGAGGATGTTTTCTTTCGCTTGTTTGTTGTTCCGTACGATATTGTTTCAGTCATTTGGTGACTCTGTCTTCACGAGACAGACAATTACTCTCATATTGCAATATCACAACGAAAACAAGTTGCATGATACCACATTATTCAATCTACTTCTAGAGACTGAGTGCCAAGCAACGGGGCGCACGATGGATCAACATACACCGGAAATAGCAGCCCAAACATACCAATTTAATACCTTGGCTGAATCAAAGATGATATTTCTGTTATTAAGTCCGACATCAATATATATTAAGTATTGACTTGTTCTATTAATCCTATAAATGTGCAGAAGCTTCTAGATATGTTTGAAAGAAGGAAACAATGTTTTAAAAGTGACTTCTCGCTGAAAAAGTTAAGTGGTGTTCCCTTTGATCTGAAATGTTACTGTAACTGCAGAATACATTAAACTTTTGAATGTTCAGACTTCTGTCACCATAGCGTAGACCTTTTCTACTGTTTACTAAGCTTTCATATCTGAATTTACGTGTTGTGTGTCGGTGGTAAAACGTTGTCCTTAGTTTCTCTCAGTTTTGTTATACTTTTTGCTCCTTCGAGATCATGCAATTCAACACATTTATATTTGAAATGTGTCGGCACAAGCATGCCGTTTATATGCGCAATATTTTATTGTTCATTATTGTTCATAATAACATTCAGTCAAATGTGATTTTCATTGTTTGCAAATTAGTTTCAAAGAATTCAATAATTTTCGAATTTATTTTTTACATTTCAATCCCTGATGTATAAATGTAATTACTGTGCCCAAGACAAAGACGAATTTAAAATCATAATTCAACTACCCCAACAACAAAACAAAATCAAAAGTAATTGAAAAACGTGAAATACATGCAATACAATCAAATCCAAAATTCTTGGTTTTTTTCTTAGGAGTGCTTGTTTGGGAAGATCGTCTGGTATGTCTTCTTCATGAATATAATACAGCGCCTTTAGTTGCATTTTTATGTTGGTGCTGTAGTAGCATATCTCGCACACGAAACACCTTCCTGACTCCTCTGCAGATATGTCAGTGATCCTCGAGTGATATTTATAAACATATAAATTAACAATGCACATTTCCAGTTTATAGAGAGTATTGGTTGGACGTAAGAAAAATGCATTGGTAACTATATAAGACATGGCGAAGCTAAGCTTAACATAGGCTCCAATGACTACATCCATTCAGGATCGACTTGCTACGATCTTGATAGTGTTATACGACCAAGATATCGAGAGTTGCAACTCTATAACGGTTAGCGCGAGCCTTTTTGAGAGGTTATTACAAACTTAACCACCTGTATAAGATTTTATATGCGAGTTTATTCGATTTAGACTAACTGCCTGTTAAAAGTGCAAGCATTGCTCTTTACATTCTTTGAATAGTATGGAGCCCTGCACTAAGATGGCGGTTTTGCCCCAGGATGAGGCTTGGAAACTGCCAACGAACACTTCTTTGCCCTTAGAGGGGAAATCAAGAGAGGTTTGCATTCCTGTTGATCTCACATATGCTCTCAGCTCTTTCGCCAATCCTCTCACATTTTAAAACGTTTACATTTTGGGTTTGTCAGGCTCTTAGAGGACTTGCATTAAGCTCGCCAAAACGTGTGACCATTAAGGCAACCGTATTGCTAGTCACTTGCAAAGAAAACTTAAAGTTAAGACTTATATGAGCCTAGTGCGACCAATTATGCGACCCAATGCGTTTGTCATCAGTCGCACATTTCTTTTTTGCGATTGTTGAGGAAGCAATAGTCGATGCGACTGATGAAACGTAATGGAAACCGAGCGAGATTGTACTGGAGACCGCATTGAGGCAAACTTGCAACCTTAGTGCGAAATAATTGCGAGTGTGGGCGAGCGAATGTCATTTTATTGGTTGCAAATCGGTTGCAACTATATCGAACCGCCTTTTCTTATACCGTATAACTTCTTTATTTCTGCGGCAATGTATTATTTGCGGAATTATGCTAGTAGACCGCAAATAATAAATGTGCAGATTATTCATTACTTTTTAGCTCACCTGAGCACATGTCCTCAGGATAAGCTATTAGGATCGATGAATGTCCGTCCGTCCGTCGTCCACAATTTGTTTGTTTGCACTCTAGCATCTTCATTTCTTAAGCAATCATCTTCAAACTTTATGACAATATTTATTACCATAATCTCACGGCTATGTTTGATTATGGCGGATATCGGCCCATTAGGGCAGGAGTTATGCCCCTTTCAATATTAAAAAAAAGCCAGAATTCACATTGTTTGCACTCTAAAGCAATCATCTTCAAACTTAATGACAATGTTTATTATTATAACCACACGGCGAAGTTCGATTATGGCTCATATCGGCCCATTAGATCAGGAGTAATGCCCCTTTTGATATTAAAAATGCAAATTTTCAGTTTGATTGCATTCTAGCATCTTCATTTCTTAAGCAATCGTCTTCAAACTTTATGAATTTATGACAATGTTTATTACCATAATATCTTGACCAAATTTGATTATAATTTATATCGGCCTATTAGGTCAGGCGTTATGCCCCTTTTAATGTTATAATTTGTGTGTTTAAAGCCATAGTTTGACTTCAAATTTCGACCACAGGCACTGTTTAGTTTGTGAAATTATGAATGTCTCATAGATTGTGTATTCAGTACAACTATGCTATAATTTAGTAACTTGTACAAGCAATGAAGGCAGTTTTTCTCAGGTTAGCGTCTTTAGGGTCAACTTGGCCCTCGTGTTTACTCCTAGTCACCCGACAGTCGTACCGACTGTGCAGTCACTCCACTTCTCCTAAATCACTGTACTTTACATAATAATTAATTGACGACTTATATAATTTGATGTTTACATCGTCATTACTGAGACCAACCATAATTGCCATTGCTCTGCTTATAAAATCAATTTAATATTGTTAGTACCTAGCTATTTACTTTCATTTTGCACAGAACTATTTGGTTTATGATAACTGTGTACTTCAAATACCAAATGAAAGGTGTTAACATTTGAAGACTACTACTCAAACTAGTGGCCATAATGAACATCAACGTTACAAAGCAAACTGAATGTGGATACTAGAGGTGTGATTAATGATCGTCGCATGACTGACCTGCGGAAGCCGTAGAACTTTTTGTTATCTGCAGTTCAGTCGAACGTCCGCTAAACACCCGATGGCGGCCTCCTCGAGGTACGAAGAACTGATGCGCATTATAGAAGGGAACAAGAAGAACTGTGATACAGAGTATCACAGCGGACCCCCAAGTAAAGCTGACAGACATGTAGATATTTTTAAGTATATTCCAAATTGTAGTCAAGGCAGCTTTCGAAAGTTTTTGACTTCACATAAACTGTTCATGGTCTTTGCCCTTCTACCAGTCTTATTGGTGAAGAAAACCCATTAGAGCAAATATACTCTATAAAATGCTTTGAACTTAGTTGATTCACCAGTCCTTTCAGGAATATCAACTTAATATTTCATTTGCACATTCAAAACTAAATATCGCATACAACTTCAAATAATAACAAGTTATTTCTTTCAAAAGAAAAAAATCCGCATATATAAAAACAAAAACAAACTAACTGCAAATTTTACTTAATATTTTACTTATTAAAAAAACAATGAAGGCAGTCAAATTTCTATTTATAAAACACAGTACAACCCTGATTAAAAGACAATTTCTTTAAAATTAATTAAGTAGTGAGGTTAATGGGCAGATGAGTGAAATGGCTGCTAAATGTATGATAATTTATTCAATACGATAACCAGTCCTCTGTGTCTATAAATGATACATGACTTATGATCTGAGTTGAATGTAGATCGAATGCATGATATTTGGCTTACTATGCCGATGCCTTACCAACTCCACCACGGTAAAATCACACACAGTGAGCCGTAGTTTTATTCTATTACACGCATCCACGTTCTTTCTAAAAATAAACGCTCGCTTTGCTGCGATTTACTCAAAAGTGTTAAGTTTTTCTTCTTTATTGTTATATGCAAATAGAAATCGTGTAGTTTTTCATGTTTTAATAGAAAGATTATATTTTCATTTGAAAGTTGAAATCATACTCGTAGAGAAAGAATTGTTCATGACGGACATAAAAAAACAACTAGTGGACTGTAACCAAAGACTGTCCCCCTAATGTTCGTGTTATGAACGCATTTTTAACTATGAAGAAAAAATCTAAAATTCTCCATATATACCGACAGGTCGTATTAAATATATCGCCCCCAACCCCCTCCCCCATGTTTGGGGTCCGCAACAAGGCTAGCTTTTAAAAAAAGCTAGCACGCGGCTCGGTTGTTATTTTCTCTTAAAGTTGAGAAGTGCATGCAGTTGGTGTGTGCTGCTTTTCTTTTTAATTTCAACATGGTTCTGTAAAATGGAACTGATATGTTTCCCTAGCTCCACACTCACCACGAGGATGTGTCAGTGTCTTCTATTATATGTCAGTCAAAATCCTCGTTATGCGATATGTTTTATTCTACTAGCTATATTTAAGCTTCCCTTAAAATTATGACATTAAGTAACAGTTTCACTTAGGCAACTTAATTACGGATAAACACTCACCAGAATTAGCTTAATATAGCTATAAAGGAAGAACATTTTGCTATTGTTTTAATGATGGAAATAATTAAGGGGAAACTATAATTAAATGTAACATTTTTTTTTGGAATTTCTACGACAATATTTCAGTCAAATTAGTGACGTCCAGGTAATATCAGCCGGAGGAAACTCAATTACATAGAACTACGATAGACTATATATGCTTATTAAAAGGATAACAAATATAAATGAACGCACAAAAATAGATTTTGATAAGAAAATTGAAAATATTCTGAGCTGGGTTTATACATTCGAATGTCCCAGTATGCCCCTATATTTTAAAATATCTATTACATACACCATTTTAAGTTTGGCATAGCATCCCCCGTACAGTTTTCTTTTTAAATATACATGTATATCTATACTCAGTAAACTACCACTGGACCTCGTCCGTGAGCAATCTCACTTCACTACTATATGCTTTCCAAATCATGTAATGAAAACGGCCGCACATCTAGACATGTAAATAGATTATGAACTGATATTCCTCTTAATTCAAAACGTCAGATTAATATCAATAACATATACAATTTTACCATACATGCAGTCTTTTGTTTTCTACTCATTTCTGGTCTACTATATCCGGTGTATGTGATCCATTGTGGAGCTTTTGCGACTTTTGTTTATCGAAGCCGGGGACGAACCCCAGACCTCATGATGACATAGATTATACTCTAACCACTCACTCGGTACCGAAAAACTATAAAACGATAAAACTTCATTCATAAATATATCTTTCTTACAAGATTGTGTAGATTTTACATATGTACATGTTACATTGTTCTATTGTTTGTAACATGGTTGTAAAACAACAGAGGCAGCTAATACCATAGCAACAAAGTTAACTTAATTACACTTCTTTCACACCCTATGGTTATATTTTATAACGATAACTGCAATATTTTTCGGACGGACAACAATGATAAATAGCATCAAAATAGTCGTGGCACCCACTACTGAAACGAATACCTTCACATTAAAAGCTTTGAATAATGAGAACAGTTGATATGAAGACTGTTCAGTGTATGTATCTTAAATCAATTTTCTTTCCTTAGAAGAGTGATTCGCAGAATTTACAAAGTGATAAATGCCATCGTTATTCAAGTAGAATATACACATCAAATGTTTTATGACTAAACTGAACGTAAATTCTAGCCCATTGAAAAAGGCAATTTGTCAACACTGACAGCAACGTTGATAGGATGGGCGTTCATTTAAGACTCGTGCAATTTCAATCTGAAAACGGACGTATTAGATGAAATCTAATTAAGATCTTGTCTCATTAGAGCGCAACTAAATATATTCACTTTTTAGAACAGCGAAATATAATTGTATGCATGTGTGAAATTGGCCAAAGTGTGCATTTGTATGTGTGCGTGTTTGTGTGTGTGTGTGCGCGCGCGCGCGTATGAGAGAGAAAGAGAGAGAGAGCAACCACTGTCAATCTTTTGGTAGATGTGTATAAAAATATATAATTGCTACTTACCATTATAAACAAACAAACCAATAATTAGTATATCTGTATTGATAATAATGAAATAGACATATAAGATATAAGAGAGATATTTTTATACAGTCATACTATCGAATGTATAATTGGATATTATATTCAATGAAGATATATACATTATCTTACATCTGATATATTATTAATTCATTCCTTGGTGGACATTCCATCAGAAAATATACATAATACCTACTTATAGTAAAAAAAAGCGAACTATATTTGCTGATGATTAATGCTGTAATCCAGGATGTGGTGGGCTTTTTATATAAAATTGTTAGGTTTTTCTTTTACCTCGTCATTTTCACTTCAAAAAAAAAAAAAAAAAAATTATTATTGTCTATTTTTTGTTTCAGTTGCAGACTGAACTGTTGCTAATGCAAAGGCAGTAGAGGGCTTCAAGTCATCCCTTCATCACAGGGACTAACAACTTCCCTATCTATTCCACATTGTGTACATGCCTTGCAGTGTATTCATCAATATCAAGACTGTGGACCATTTCCGGAAACTCGCACAAAAAGAAATAAGAACAATATGACATGTATCAGATAATATTTTTAACAGTTAACAAACTGGTGCTATAGTGGTGATCTAATGAAGTTTTGAGTCAAGAATTTTGAATATTGGACTTCCATATCAGACAAAACAAGATTCAGCATTCTATTTCTTCAATTACCATCCAGCAATTGTTATAATATATATTTAAAAAAGTGTGCATTGTAATAATGTCATTAAAAATATATATTTACATTATGTTACATTTGAATTACTCTCCTTTATATACCAATATGATGTAAATATACTGATCCATATGAAATTAAATTCATAACTGTTTTTTCTGCCGAGTTTACTGTTGCTTTGACTGTATGTAAAAAAAAATCAACTAAGTTACAAGTTGCAAAATACCCCAAGTGTATAGAGCACTTGGGTAGAACCATTACCTATTGCAGTCGTTGGAAGACTTTCTCACATGAAGAAACATAATACCTTATCCATGTTTACTACAAACAACGCAAACAACTTTTGCATTTAGCAGGACGTGCTATTTAATACTGGGCAAGTGAAGATACATATCTACATGTAAATCTGTTAATACATTTAAATAATGAGCATACATTGTGTCGCACATGCCTAAGTTAATACATGTATATGTCAAATTCAACGTATGCACACAAAACCTAAAACTTAAACGCCCAATATATTTCATCATGATGCGCAATGCCAGATGAAAAACCAGAGAGAAAAACTCACTTCCTAGGAAATGTAAAAAACTCTGGAAAACTGTGCAAAACGTTTTTTTTAAATAAAAAAAGGACATTAATTCATATTATACATAAAACAAGTATTAAACTAAATACTAGCTATGGTTTAAAATAGAACCGAACAGCACGGCGTCCTGTGTAGAACTGACCACGTAGTACCCTAATACTAACTTCACCTTATTGGACAATATCGCTCACGTGACATTCACGCTACAGTGACCCGCACTTCCCGAGTTTACGATACACATCGCTAAGACATATGTTCTGTGCTATACTTCGTAACGCACAGAACTTACAAGTCTTATCCATGTTTACTACAAACAACGCAAACAACTTTTGCATTTAGCAGGACGTGCTATAGAACAGGTTTCAAATGTTAGAAGAGCTATTAACAACCCAAATAAACAGAACTTCTCTTTACAAATGTAACATTTTGGTGACACGCAACTTTTGCTCTAATGTATCCTGTATGTACATATCTTTTGCGGAGTCGCTTTTCCATCTACCATGCCTTTTGATGCATCGATCAGAAATGCTACTTAGACTAGCTACCGCGGAAGCACCACTGGCTCTCAACGAGTGTGTACCCAACTTTAAATCCGGTGCTACAATCTTGAGCTTAGAGACAATGCATTCTCTAGCTCGAGTATAACTCAATTTCTTATCTTGTTTTAACAAAAAACACTTATTTCCGGACCTACATGCGGGTTTAAACAAAAATGCATCTAAATCTGTGGACAATCTTGCAGTGTTAATGTATCGCTGTATCATAATCATCGGACATGCTGCAGTGTTTCCTTTTGCAATATAAATGTGCTTTCCCTCTCTATATACATCTACCTTACTCTTTCTTATATACAATACAAAATAGTCATGAAAAAACTGTACATCACGACAACGCAAATCACTGAGCTCGTTGAATCTCAAGAACCCAGCGTAACATAACAATATCATGGTTAAATCTCTCAAATGAATAACATCACTAGAAGAAGCATACATGTTAGACAACTGAATCAACTGGTCTCTCGACACCACATCTTTCCTCTGGGTTGGTTTAGAGTTATTCCGCTTGGCACACTCCAACATACTCTTAACGATAGAGTTTTCCGTAGGTTTTGAATAATCGTTCACATTATGATACCATTTTATGGCATAAAAAGCGGCAGTCACAACAGTTGCAGATTTTCGTTGATCGATCAAACTGGACAAATACATGGCAACATGGATCGAAGATGCTGGATCCGCAGGAAAGCGTTTATCGTCACAGAAACTTCTAAAAACTGCATAATGACTCGCGTATTTTGACACAGTGTTGTCAGCTCTAGAAGCCAATATATGAGTTGCCATACGCTTAATGACGTGTTCACTATCGTCTATTTGTATGCCAGCCTCGTCAAATTTACGCTTCAAAGTCCGTTTCAAACCAACACCTGCAAAATAGACGCAGTGTCATCACCTTTTATCATTATTTAAAGAAGCCCATGATTTATCTGCAGAGCCAACATCCTGAAAGATAATGGATATAAAGCAAAAATACCATTGTTTCCCAAACCTGGCACAATTGACTTATCGGGTAAATAATATACATCAGTAACATAACTTTTCAAACAACCATTACAGTCATATAACTCGGACCAAAATGGCGAGGATTTCCATTCAGGAATCACCATGGTTGCTTTACAGGCATCTGCACTTATTTTATGCAAAGCTTCTAATACCCGGTTTGGTGGTGGGACGACCCAGTTAACGTCCCCCGACCAAGACTGACTAAAACAATCTATTCCATCAGTCCCTGGTACCCACCATTTGGAATTAAACTTCCGACATTTGTTATTATAATGTGAAGCAAATCTGTCAACTGTGTGAGGACCCCACTTAGTATCTAGCAACCTAAAAACATCGTCAGAAACAGACCAGTCGTCTGAATCCAAACATCTGCTCAAATAGTCAGCTTGCACATTAGACTTCCTAGGTATCCAAATAGGTGTATACTGTATTTTATGTGTTTTACCAATATCATAAATATTTACAGATATGCAATGTAATTTGTCAATATTACTACCGGATTGTAAAATATAAACCACATTTCTATTGTCTGTAAAAATACTCAATGTGGCATTAACAAGAAAATGTGTGTTACTTAGCAACACTCTATACACAGCTTCTAACTCTCGCCAGATGGAGCTCTCTAATAACTCCTTTACTACCCAACAGCCTGTTACTACTGACCCATCTATTATGGGATAGTTATCTACGTTCACCTCCGGGAACGTCAGATTGCCCACTTCCGGGGATTCTAATTGGACACCAACCATGTCCGAAGCCTTCGACAGTCTCACTTCCGGGAGCACTGTGCTGCTTCTTTTGCCTACTTCCGGAGGCCTCATGTGGCACAATTCCACATCTCGAGCGCCAAAGTTCTTTGCTTGCTTACATAAAACCTCCCTACTACATTCAGACACAACATCTAACAAATAACCGCCATACCCGACAGCACTAGCGTCAGTAAACATTTTGATACGTTTTGTATTGCATGAAACCATCTTCAATGGTCTACCATCATTGTTCAATGGTCTAGCATTACTTAACCAGAACATAATCTCGGCTAACGCCTGCGTTGACAATTCAACACAAGAATTCCAGCTTGTCCTACTTTCAACACACTTATACAAATATCTGGTCTTAAGACTTACTAATTTTCCCAATACACTTTGTAAAGAAATTATTTGACCAATAATTGTCATCAAAAATCTAGCAGACACAACATCCACCTTATCTGAATAAATCTGATGCAAAAGAGACCTTAAAGACGCTTCTAAACGCGTCATTCTTATCTCTGAAACATACAACCTATTCATACTGTAATTCAATACTAAGCCGAGCCATACGACATATCTTTTAGGCTGCCAATTACATTTGTTATTAGCTAACAGAAAACCAAATTTAAACAGGCTTTCCTGAACTATCTCGCTTAACTGTAATGCACTTTTATAATCTACGTGCGCACCTATGCCATCATCTAAATACATTATAACTTTGTGACCTTGAGATCTCCAATATTTTATGGGGACTCGCATTGTTTTAGTGAATATGTGCCCTGCCGTAGCGATGCCGAAAGGAAGACAATTAAAAACGTAAAACTTCACTAATCCACCGAATCTCCAGCTAAACCCCAAATACGTTCGATGTGGTTCATATATACCAATATGATGATATGCACTTTTTTAAATCAAAGGTGAACATATAACTACCATACTCAAACATCTGTTCTGCAATTTTTATATCTTCAAATTTTATCTTGAATACATGTAAACATTTATTAATATGTCTGCAATCCAAAACTAATCTAGGTTTACCTTCTTTGTTATATGCTACTGTTAAAGGATTCACAACACAGGGTTTGTCAGCTATTTCTGAAACCACGCCTTTTTTTTTATCAAGCTCGCAATTTCATCTTGTACAAAAGACGGATTTTCTCTAGCGGACTTATTGTTTCTAAGAACAATATTTTCCGGAATATTTTTCAATGGTAATTTATAACCATTTTCAACAACATCCAAGATATGGTCGTTATCAGATACCGACCTCCAATAAGCAATACAACATTTCAATCTCCCTACAGGACTACATACTACAGCATCACTCGATGCACTTTGTTGCATTGTATTCTCAGAACTAGTCTTATGGTGACCATGCACAACATCCACAGTACTGCGACCATCTGTCATAAGATTCCCACTGTCACGCTCGTGTGGACTTAGCTTTTCACAGCTTCTATTTACATTAATTATCTCAACATTACCCATATTTACATTATTACTTATGTTATTATCGGATGAAGTGTTCTGCTGAAGACATTCCTGCTTCCAGTGCCCTGGTTTACCACACTGATAACAAAGCCCGGGTCGCTGCTTAGAGGTTGAAACGGCCCCATTTGCTGTTCCTGTCGGTACAGACGAATTTGCCCCTCGCCCATACGGGTTGAAACGCTTCTGTTTTTTAGTGCGTTCCAATTTTGCCTTCCGACTGGCCCTGGCCTCAGCTTTGTAAATCCTCCTCTCGTCCTCGCTGTCGCTGGCGATAGGATTCGACTCGTATTCCGAAACGACCCGCCAGCCTAATTCGGACGAATCTGCCAGCTGAACTAATTTCTGTCGCCTCTTTAGCAGATCTGTCGCTAAAATAGCCGAATAAGCACATGAGCAAAAGAAAACAAAATTCGTGTTTTGCATGGATAACCTATTTACCTGTACTACCTACATGATAATCACTGAATGACCGGTGAATTGTATAAACGAGGAGTAGTTTCTCCCACGTGGAAGGTCCAAAACCACGTGCTTAGAAAATTCTTGCGAGAACCACGTGTTTCTCGATGTTTTTTTTTTTTTTTTTTTTGGATAAAAATACATCAAATAAATGTAATAAATACCTTCAATCAATGATTCCTTAGCGGCCTGAATATTTTCCGTTTCCAAAGCGGAGTCGACTTGATTAAGTTTGGCAATGACCTTGGAATTTATCTTAAATTGCTCTTCATTGCTCTTGCGCTTAAATTTGTCCTGCGTAGAACTGACCACGTAGTACCCTAATACTAACTTCACCTTATTGGACAATATCGCTCACGTGACATTCACGCTACAGTGACCCGCACTTCCCGAGTTTACGATACACATCGCTAAGACATATGTTCTGTGCTATACTTCGTAACGCACAGAACTTACAATTCCCATCCAGTATTCGAACACACTACGATGAGAGACAATCGGCTATATTGAATCTGTGACTCTGCCACATAGGCTCTAAAGTCCTAAATATAAGTCAATAATTAGCATAACTTATTATTAAATGTAACATCATTTCAGATACAAATTTCAACTATTTTAAATTTGAACTGTTTGAAGTTCTTTGGAATAACCAGTACTTTGTGCACAAGTAAAGTGTTTGAAAAATCCTTTTACACAAAATTTTTAGGGAATTTGGCCATGAGTGGATATGACCCCTAATGTTATTGGGGTCACTGGGTGTCCAAGGTCAAAATTACATCGAATGTGGAAATTATTCCTGATCAATAGATACAGTGCAAACTCTCCATAATGACACCTCTTCATAACGACATCCTATATTATCTTACACTTTTCGTCAGTCCCATCTTTCCTCATATTCAAAGTATGTTTAAATAACCTGATTATAACATCACCTGTCTTACCTGTAATCCGACATACAAATTTGGTCCTGTTAGTGCTAATTTCACTATAATTACACTGCTTTATGCAACAAACTTAATGTCATATAAAGCAAATACATGGACTTTTATTTTAACAGTATCCAACATTATCAGTTGGTCCCAGTTGGTGTTGGATAAGACAGGTTTTATTGTACATACATGTAGTTTTAATGGTAAATGATGGGGGTGTATTATGTTTTTCAGACATTTCCTGGTTATATAATAACTAGTATTAATGTGTGTTTTTGGTGTCAAGCACTAACAGTTGTACATTTTCTTGGCCATATCAGAAATGGCAAACAGGTTAACTGAAATTGACCATCTGCAAAATCAGGAGATAGTCAACCGGTATAGAATGGATAGGGGTAGAATTGATTTTCTGTAAAATCTTCTGGTAAGAGTAGCTCCAATGGCAAGAAGGAACCACAGCCTCTCTGCAAGAGACAATGTGTTGGTAGCACTCCGTTATCTGGCAACTGGAACAATCCAACTAAATGATGGAGATATTCATGATGTAAGTCAGCCAACTGTCAGTCGGGTTGTAACGGAAGTTGTGGAAGCCTTAAGCAGTCCAGACATTGTTACTCAATTTATTCAATTCCCTGTAACACCAGTACAAATCAATACAAACAAACTAAAATTCTTTGGAATTGCAAGGTTCCCCAAGGTAGTGGGTGTGATAGATTGCACTCATATTGCAATCAAGGCTCCATCAACGAATGAGGAGGTGTATGTGAATCGGAAGGGATTCCACTCAATAAATGTTCAACTAGTATTTGACCCATTTGACAGAATCATAGACATTGTATCCAGATGGCGAGGTTATGTCCACGACAGTAGGATTCTGCAGCAGAGTGGTATATGGACTATATTTGAGGGAGGTCACATGCCACCTGGACAACATCATCTCTTAGGGGACTCTGGCTACCCAAGTAAGCAGTGGTTGTTGACACCTTTTCTGCAACCTCAACCTGGTAGTCAATCTGCTTACAATAGGTAAATGTTTTGTATAATTCTAACAGGCTTTGTTTCCAAAATTCTAAAACCCCCATCAACAGATGAATTTTCCAAAAATTAAATTAATTTAGTAATTTTTTCCCATCCACATTCAGTCATGTGAAAGCAATCTACTTGAGTCGGATATATTGCGGTCAAACTAGTATCATGCCGTAGGCATGGCGCACATTATCCTGGCACTGGGCAAACCAGTCATGGAAATACCCTGTGTATAGCAGTGAGCGATCAGTACCATTTTTAAAATCATTTGTATGCTGTGGCCAGGCATCGAACCCACGCTCTAACCAGTTTTTTTTAAAGGGGATGGTGTGTTTAATATTGAAAATTATATTTTATTTTTTCACATCATTATTTATTTAAAGGCAAAAATAATATACATTTTTTTAAAATTCTTTATATTATCATTGCTAACAGAAGTCATAAAAAACAAGGTCAAAGGTTGAAAGATGTATCGGAAAACTGAAAAGAAGGTTTGGAATTCTTCAGGGTGAAATATCACTTAAACCTGAGAAAGTGTGCAAGTAAATATTTTATTCTTTTAAATTACAATTTGATAACAATAGTGAGTCATCTGATTTTGATTATGGCTGGGATGTATATTTGATTATTATATTGACCAACAACTTGACAAATAATACTTCAACAATAACAACTAAATATCATCAATATTGATGTCATAATCTGTTATCTGTTTCCACTTATGCAATAATCTTACTTTCAATTTCTAAATATGAAAATCTGATTCAGAATTGAACCATTTTAATTTAAGCCTGTATACAAAACTAAAAATATTTCTTTGATTAGGATAAATAAAACTTCTATGGAAAAAATAGATCAAAGCAACACCAATGTTCACCAAAAAATATTTGAGTAGTTAACTATGAACATAATTTTTCAGAGTGGTTCTTGCATGTGCTGTATTGCACAACATTTGCAAACAGAGGAATATTCCAATGCCATTTGGAATAAACAATGATGGAAATGATGGTGATGATCAGTTGGATGGAAATGCAAACCATGTAGCACTGGCCAATGGACAACGTTACAGGGATTACATTGTACAAACATACTTCTAATAAACTGCATAGTAAGTGGTAAAATTATGTCAAAATTAGTTAGCATGTTAGATAATTATTCCTTAAGTAAATAATACTTTTTATTGCAAATATCAAGTCCGTATGAACATATGGTATTCTAAATAATTCTAAAGTAAGAAGTCCAGTGATCTGGATCTATTTCTTTCTAAATTATGTTCAAAATCTTGATAACAATTAACAAATATCCACATTACCTGGTCCAATGGAAAATGTTAAATATTTAACACATAAATAGAGATAGTCAGGTGACCATTGATAATTAACAGAAATCAAGCTAAACAATAAAATATGGTAAGTTTCATAATTTTTCATTGAAAAGTACATCCTTCATTGCAGTCATAACATTGTGAAAGTAACATAGTTACATTCTTCTTACCTAGTTTCAAATTCAATCTTTATTTTATCCATTAAGCACTTATGAAAATAAATTGCTTTGGAAAAAGTTCTGAATAAATGTGGTATAATGTTGAGAAATATTCAGAGAACTATTCAGAGAACTATTTTAAACAAATATGAAGATATATTGATAAATACAGTTGGTAAACATCTCCTCAGTAAAGAATATACAAAGAATTCCAAGAAGTAATAATTGCCTTCAGCATAAAAAGTTTGTATGCTGAATGTTATATAAATTATTTTCACTCATAAACAAGGTAAAAACATTAGAAGAACATTTGGTAATCATTAATTGGTACACATTTACATAAGAAAAATACACATAAATCAAAACCAGTGTTGTGTATTCTTTAATAGTTCTTATTCTTTTTATGGATAAAGGATATTAATAATGCTTATTATTCAATTCGGCATAAGTCATATTAAAGTGTTCATACCTTTACCTGAAATCATCAGATCCAAAAAGTAAAATTATAATAGTGTTCAAAATCACAATTTCAGAAAAACACATGAAACAAATATCCAATTAAAAATGTTTTTTTTAAAAAACATCAGTGACAAAGGAATATCATAATGACAAGAGCAATCATAGTTTTGTGTAAAAGGAAAAAAAATGTTCATACTAGTGAGCTTAAAAAACATATTTTGTGCCAAATATCATTTAGCCATTCATAAGTACTAATATAGTTGTTATTAGTACATGTGACTAATTCTACAAAAAAGAAATGCAGATTTAATGCCATGTAAAGTTAGATTATTGTTAACAGACATTTTTCAAGAGGATTCCAACTTGTGAAATTTTGAGAGTAAGTTAAAGTAGAGCATTTTTTTTATATTTTTTTCAAATAATGTGTGTGAAATTGAATTCTGATTTTTTTTCTACATAACTTGATATCAATGCTTTATGGACATTCTGTAAAAATGTTTTTCCATCTCTGAACACTATTATAAATTTTAAATAAACTAAAACATCAATATTACTGTTCTGAGTTTTTCAATTTCTGAATTTCTGAATTTCAAACTATGCTGACGAGTTTGTAAGATTATCATGCCCTCAACTATGCATCTCATTCTACCTTGAAATACACTAATACAATCTATCAAAGGGGAATAACTCAAAAAGCACACAAGGTAGAGTTATGGTTATTGTGCACTGCACTCCCGGTCATTGCAAGAAACATACATCTCAAGTCATTCAATCTTATGGTGCAAAAGTTATGCTCCGGACAATAAATCCTCAAAGAAAATCTTTCAAAGGGGAATAACTCAAAAAGCATAAAAGGTAGAGTTATGGTTCATGTAAACTGCACTCCGGATCATTGCAATAAACATACATATCAAGTCTCAAGTCATTCCAAGTTATGGTGACAAAGTTATGTTCTGTACAAGCAGATGGGGACGCCGCCAACAAAATTAACCCCTATATGCATACTGCATTTTTCCAAACATCATTTCAGGTGGTGGTCAAACCCCAAAGCCCATGTCTGCGATCACCGAGGCCGTTATGGACGTGATCGGCAGAAGAGCGGAGAATGTTGTTGGGTTGTCCTCTACATGTCTTGATTCATCCCAACTCCAGATGGAAAGGTCAGTCTGTGAAGAATAAAAGAATTTTTTTTTTTAATTTTATTTGTATGAAATATTACATTGAACTATTACCTATTAAAACTAAATATATACATGTATTGAAAGAGTACATAAGGAGTTGAACCTATGACATTGTATATTATACGGAGTTTCTGGGAGCTATATTGGAGTCACTTTCGGCGGTCAGTTGTTCCATTTGTAGACAATATTTTCCGCACTATGTGACTGGGTGTGGTATCATGCCACGTGTCTATGGTATGATATTACAGTCTGGCAGCACTATATATGTCTCATGTAGGCATCATCTCCGATTGACTGGAATACTTTCAGTGTGATATTAAACCCAATAAACAAACAAACATATTTATTAATCATTTTTTAACAGGGATACATGTATAAATGTATCAGATATCTAGCTTGTTTTTGTGTTTTTAAACTGATTTACTTGATAACATTTTGATTTTAGAATTACCCAGAGTGGAAGGCCAGAAGCAGTGAATTTGGTTCAACAAACCATCAATGATGAGGAACACATGTACAGTATCCAGTATTAAATGCCATTTGTATTTAAATTGTGGATGTTTGATCATGCTATCCTTCAACCAAAATAATATAAATTAAAAACATAAATGAATTGAAAAATGAATTTTATTTTGTCATGTCAAAGATTATCCACCTTACATTGCTTCCTATTTTACTAATCATCATACAATATATTTAAATAGTAATTCAAACTATAATAAAATTATGAAAAAAAGTCACATTCCATATTTAATTTACAAATTATATTATTTATTTTACAACTAAAATGTGTTAATTTTAGTCATTTAGTAATATTATTTTAAAATAATATTTCAGAGTGACCAATATTGTTTTTGCTCCCCCTGAAGAGTGCAGCACAATGCCCATTTCAGTCACAACATCCTGCTATGGTTGCTCTTGTCATTATGATATTCCTTTGTCACTGATGTTTTTTAAAAAAAACAAAAACATTTTGTAATTGGATATTTGTTTCATGTGTTTTTGCTGATGAATTGATGGTGATTTTGAACACTTTTATAATTTTACTTTTTGGATCTGATGATTTCAGGTAAAGGTATGAACACTTTAATATGACTTATGCCGAATTGAATAATAAGCATTATTAATATCCTTTATCCATAAAAAGAATAAGAACTATAAAAGAATACACAACACTGGTTTTGATTTATGTGTATTTTTCTTATGTAAAGGTGTACCAATTAATGATTACCAAATGTTCTTCTAATGTTTTTACCTTGTTTATGAGTGAAAATAATTTATATAACATTCAGCATACAAACGTTTTATGCTGAAGGCAATTATTACTTCTTGGAATTCTTTGTATATTCTTTACTGAAGAGATGTTTACCAACTGTATTTATCAATATATCTTCATATTTGTTTAAAATAGTTCTCTGAATAGTTCTCTGAATATTTCTTAACATTATACCACATTTATTCAGAACTTTTTCCAAAGCAATTTATTTTCATAAGTGCTTAATGTATAAAATAAAGATTGAATTTGAAACTAGGTAAGAAGAATGTAACTATGTTACTTTCACAATGTTATGACTGCAATGAAGGATGTACTTTTCAATGAAAAATTATGAAACTTACCATATTTTATTGTTTAGCTTGATTTCTGTTAATTATCAATGGTCACCTGACTATCTCTATTTATGTGTTAAATATTTAACATTTTCCATTGGACCAGGTAATGTGGATATTTGTTAATTGTTTCAAGATTTTGAACATAATTTAGAAAGAAATAGATCCAGATCACTGGGACTTCTTACTTTGGAATTATTTAGAATACCATATGTTCATACGGACTTGATATTTGCAATAAAAAATATTATTTATTTAAGGAATAATGATCTAACATCTAACATGCTAACTAATTTTGACATAATTTTACCACTTACTATGCAGTTTATTAGAAGTATGTTTGTACAATGTAATCCCTGTAACGTTGTCCATTGGACAGTGCTACATGGTTTGCATTTCCATCCAACTTATCATCACCATCATTTCCATCATTGTTTATTCCAAATGGCATTGGAATATTCCTCTGTTTGCAAATGTTGTGCAATACAGCACATGCAAGGACCACTCTGAAAAATTATGTTCAAAGTTAACTACTCAAATATTTTTTGGTGAACATTGGTGTTGCTTTGATCTATTTTTTTCCATAGAAGTTTTATTTATCCTAATCAAAGAAATATTTTTAGTTTTGTATACAGGCTTAAATTAAAATGGTTCAATTCTGAATCAGATTTTCATATTTAGAAATTGAAAGAAGATTATTGCATAAGTGGAAACAGATAACAAAAAAATATTCATAATATAACAATTCAGATGAATACTATTTTTCAAATTGTAATTTAAAAGAATAAAATATTTACTTGCACACTTTCTCAGGTTTAAGTGATATTTCACCCTGAAGAATTCCAAACCTTCTTTTCAGTTTTCCGATACATCTTTCAACCTTTGACCTTGTTTTTTATGACTTCTGTTAGCAATGATAATATAAAGAATTTTAAAAAAATGTATATTATTTTTGCCTTTAAATAAATAATGATGTGAAAAAATAAAATATAATTTTCAATATTAAACACACCATCCCCTTTAAAAAAAACTGGTTAGAGCGTGGGTTCGATGCCTGGCCACAGCATACAAATGATTTTAAAAATGGTACTGATCGCTCACTGCTATACACAGGGTATTTCCATGACTGGTTTGCCCAGTGCCAGGATAATGTGCCCCATGGCTACGGCATGATACTAGTTTGACCGCAATATATCCGACTCAAGTAGATTGCTTTCACATGACTGAATGTGGATGGGAAAAAATTACTAAATTAATTTAATTTTTTGAAAATTCATCTGTTGATGGGGTTTTAGAATTTTGGAAACAAAGCCTGTTAGAATTATACAAAACATTTACCTATTGTAAGCAGATTGACTACCAGGTTGAGGTTGCAGAAAAGGTGTCAACAACCACTGCTTACTTGGGTAGCCAGAGTCCCCTAAGAGATGATGTTGTCCAGGTGGCATGTGACCTCCCTCAAATATAGTCCATATACCACTCTGCTGCAGAATCCTACTGTCGTGGACATAACCTCGCCATCTGGATACAATGTCTATGATTCTGTCAAATGGGTCAAATACTAGTTGAACATTTATTGAGTGGAATCCCTTCCGATTCACATACACCTCCTCATTCGTTGATGGAGCCTTGATTGCAATATGAGGCAACTCACACCCACTACCGGGGGTTTGTTTGTATTGATTTGTACTGGTGTTACAGGGAATTGAATAAATTGAGTAACAATGTCTGGACTGCTTAAGGCTTCCACAACTTCCGTTACAACCCGACTGACAGTTGGCTGACTTACATCATGAATATCTCCATCATTTAGTTGGATTGTTCCAGTTGCCAGATAACGGAGTGCTACCAACACCTTGTCTCTTGCAGAGAGGCTGTGGTTCCTTCTTGCCATTGGAGCTACTCTTACCAGAAGATTTTCCAGAAAATCAATTCTACCCCTATCCATTCTATACCGGTTGACTATCTCCTGATTTTGCAGATGGTCAATTTCAGTTAACCTGTTTGCCATTTCTGATATGGCCAAGAAAATGTACAACTGTTAGTGCTTGACACCAAAAACACACATTAATACTAGTTATTATATAACCAGGAAATGTCTGAAAAACATAATACACCCCCATCATTTACCATTAAAACTACATGTATGTACAATAAAACCTGTCTTATCCAACATCAACTGGATAATGTTGGATACTGTTAAAATAAAAGTCCATGTATTTGCTTTATATGACATTAAGTTTGTTGCATAAAGCAGTGTAATTATAGTGAAATTAGCACTAACAGGACCAAATTTGTATGTCGGATTACAGGTAAGACAGGTGATGTTATAATCAGGTTATTTAAATATACTTTGAATATGAGGAAAGATGGGACTGACGAAAAGTGTAAGATAATATAGGATGTCGTTATGAAGAGGTGTCATTATGGAGAGTTTGCACTGTATCTATTGATCAGGAATAATTTCCACATTCGATGTAATTTTGACCTTGGACACCCAGTGACCCCAATAACATTAGGGGTCATATCCACTCATGGCCAAATTCCCTAAAATTGTTGTGTAAAAGGATTTTTCAAACACTTTACTTGTGCACAAAGTACTGGTTATTCCAAAGAACTTCAAACAGTTCAAATTTAAAATAGTTGAAATTTGTATCTGAAATGATGTTACATATGCTAATTATTGACTTATATTTAGGACTTTAGAGCCTATGTGGCAGAGTCACAGATTCAATATAGCCGATTGTCTCTCATCGTAGTGTGTTCGAATACTGGATGGGAAATTATGTTTCTTCATGTGAGAAAGTCTTCCAACGACTGCAATAGGTAATGGTTCTACCCAAGTGCTCTATACACTTGGGGTATTTTGCAACTTGTAACTTAGTTGATTTTTTTTTTACATACTGTCAAAGCAACAGTAAACTCGGCAGAAAAAACAGTTATGAATTTAATTTCATATGGATCAGTATATTTACATCATATTGGTATATAAAGGAGAGTAATTCAAATGCTGGATGGTAATTGAAGAAATAGAATGCTGAATCTTGTTTTGTCTGATATGGAAGTCCAATATTCAAAATTCTTGACTCAAAACTTCATTAGATCACCACTATAGCACCAGTTTGTTAACTGTTAAAAATATTATCTGATACATGTCATATTGTTCTTATTTCTTTTTATGCGAGTTTCCGGAAATGGTCCACAGTCTTGATATTGATGAATACACTGCAAGGCATGTACACAATGTGGAATAGATAGGGAAGTTGTTAGTCCCTGTGATGAAGGGATGACTTGAAGCCCTCTACTGCCTTTGCATTAGCAACAGTTCAGTCTGCAACTGAAACAAAAAATAGACAATAATAATTATTATTTTTTTTTTTTTGAAGTGAAAATGACGAGGTAAAAGAAAAACCTAACAATTTTATATAAAAAGCCCACCACATCCTGGATTACAGCATTAATCATCAGCAAATATAGTTCGCTATTTTTTTTTACTATAAGTAGGAATTATGTATATTTTCTGATGGAATGTCCACCAAGGAATGAAATAATAATATATCACCAATTTTGATATGAAATCTTATATTATATATTTTCATTATTATCAATACAGATATACTAATTATTGGTTTGTTTGTTTATAATAGTAAGTAGCATTTATATATTTTTATACACATCTACCAAAAGATTGACAGTGGTTTCTCTCTCTCTTTCTCTCTCATACGCGCGCGCGCACACACACACACACACACACAAACACGCACACATACAAATGCACACTTTGGCCAATTTCACACATGCATACAATTATATTTCGCTGTTCTAAAAAGTGAATATATGTAGTTGCGCTCTAATGAGACAAGATCTTAATTAGATTTCATCTAATACGTCCGTTTTCAGATTGAAATTGCACGAGTCTTAAATGAACGCCCATCCTATCAACGTTGCTGTCAGTGTTGACAAATTGCCTTTTTCAATGGGCTAGAATTTACGTTCAGTTTAGTCATAAAACATTTGATGTGTATGTTCTACTTGAATAACGATGGCATTTATCACTTTGTGACTTCCGCGAATCACTCTTCTAAGGAAAGAAAATTGATTTAAGATACATACACCGAACAGTCTTCATATCAACTGTTCTCATTATTCAAAGCTTTTAATGTGAATTTATATAACGAAAAGTATTCGTTTCAGTAGTGGGTGCCACGACTAATTGGATGCTATTAATCATTGTTGTCCGTCCGAAAAATATTGCAGTTATCGTTATAAAATATAACCATAGGGTGTGAAAGAAGTGTAATTAAGTTAACTTTGTTGCTATGATATTAGCTGCCTCTGTTTTTTTTACAACCATGTTACAAACGATAGAACAATGTAACATGTACATATGTAAAATCTACACAATCTTGTAAGAAAGTTATATTTATGAATGAAGTTTTATCGTTTTATAGTTTTTCGGTACCGAGTGAGTGGTTAGAGTATAATCTATGTCATCATGAGGTCTGGGGTTCGTCCCCGGCTTCGATAAACAAAAGTCGCAAAAGCTCCACAATGGATCACATACATGTACACCGGATATAGTAGACCAGAAATGAGTAGAAAACAAAAGACTGCATGTATGGTAAAATTGTATATGTTATTGATATTAATCTGACGTTTTGAATTAAGAGGAATATCAGTTCATAATCTATTTACATGTCTAGATGTGCTGCCGTTTTCATTACATAATTTGGAAAGCATATAGTAGTGAAGTGAGATTGCTCACGGACGAGGTCCAGTGGTAGTTTACTGAGTATAGATATACATGTATATTTAAAAAGAAAACTGTACGGGGGATGCTATGCCAAACTTAAAATGGTGTATGTAATAGATATTTTAAAATATGGGGGCATACTGGGACATTCGAATGTATAAACCCAGCTCAGAATATTTTCAATTTTCTTATCAAAATCTATTTTTGTGCGTTCATTTATATTTGTTATCCTTTTAATAAGCATATATAGTCTATCGTAGTTCTATGTAATTGAGTTTCCTCCAGCTGATATTACCTGGACGTCACTAATTTGACTGAAATATTGTCGTAGCGACAGTAAATTCCAAAGCAACAACAATGTTACATTTAATTTATAGTATCTTACCTCTGTGCCTTATAATTATTTCCATCATTAAAACAATAGCAAAATGTTCTTCCTTTATAGCTATATTAAGCTAATTCTGGTTTATCCGTAATTAAGTTGCCTAAGTGAAACTGTTACTTAATGTCATAATTTTAAGGGAAGCTTAAATATAGCTAGTAGAATAAAACATATCGCATAACGAGGATTTTGACTGACATATAATAGAAGACACTGACACATCCTCGTGGTGAGTGTGGAGCTAGGGAAACATATCAGTTCCATTTTACAGAACCATGTTGAAATTAAAAAGAAAAGCAGCACACACCAACTGCATGCACTTCTCAACTTTAAGAGAAAATAACAACCGAGCCGCGTGCTAGCTTTTTTTAAAAGCTAGCCTTGTTGCGGACCCCAAACATGGGGGAGGGGGTTGGGGGCGATATATTTAATACGACCTGTCGGTATATATGGAGAATTTTAGATTTTTTCTTCATAGTTAAAAATGCGTTCATAACACGTACATTAGGGGGACAGTCTTTGGTTACAGTCCACTAGTTGTTTTTTTATGTCCGTCATGAACAATTCTTTCTCTACGAGTATGATTTCAACTTTCAAATGAAAATATAATCTTTCTATTAAAACATGAAAAACTACACGATTTCTATTTGCATATAACAATAAAGAAGAAAAACTTAACACTTTTGAGTAAATCGCAGCAAAGCGAGCGTTTATTTTTAGAAAGAACGTGGATGCGTGTAATAGAATAAAACTACGGCTCACTGTGTGTGATTTTACCGTGGTGGAGTTGGTAAGGCATCGGCATAGTAAGCCAAATATCATGCATTCGATCTACATTCAACTCAGATCATAAGTCATGTATCATTTATAGACACAGAGGACTGGTTATCGTATTGAATAAATTATCATACATTTAGCAGCCATTTCACTCATCTGCCCATTAACCTCACTACTTAATTAATTTTAAAGAAATTGTCTTTTAATCAGGGTTGTACTGTGTTTTATAAATAGAAATTTGACTGCCTTTCTATTGTTTTTGTATTTATATATTAAATTTACTTATTGCAGATTGATTTTAAGTATAACTTTTTTAATAAGTAAAATATTAAGTAGAAAACTTGTAATTATTTGAAGTTGTATGCGATATTTAGTTTTGAATGTGCAAATGAAATATTAAGTTGATATTCCTGAAAGGACTGGTGAATCAACTAAGTTCAAAGCATTTTATAGAGTATGTTTGCTCTAATGGGTTTTCTTCACCAATAAGACTGGTAGAAGGGCAAAGACCATGAACAGTTTATGTGAAGTCAAAAACTTTCGAAAGCTGCCTTGACTACAATTTGGAATATACTTAAAAATATCTACATGTCTGTCAGCTTTACTTGGGGGTCCGCTGTGATACTCTGTATCACAGTTCTTCTTGTTCCCTTCTATAATGCGCATCAGTTCTTCGTACCTCGAGGAGGCCGCCATCGGGTGTTTAGCGGACGTTCGACTGAACTGCAGATAACAAAAAGTTCTACGGCTTCCGCAGGTCAGTCATGCGACGATCATTAATCACACCTCTAGTATCCACATTCAGTTTGCTTTGTAACGTTGATGTTCATTATGGCCACTAGTTTGAGTAGTAGTCTTCAAATGTTAACACCTTTCATTTGGTATTTGAAGTACACAGTTATCATAAACCAAATAGTTCTGTGCAAAATGAAAGTAAATAGCTAGGTACTAACAATATTAAATTGATTTTATAAGCAGAGCAATGGCAATTATGGTTGGTCTAGTAATGACGATGTAAACATCAAATTATATAAGTCGTCAATTAATTATTATGTAAAGTACAGTGATTTAGGAGAAGTGGAGTGACTGCACAGTCGGTACGACTGTCGGGTGACTAGGAGTAAACACGAGGGCCAAGTTGACCCTAAAGACGCTAACCTGAGAAAAACTGCCTTCATTGCTTGTACAAGTTACTAAATTAAAGCATAGTTGTACTGAATACACACTCTATGAGAACATTCATAATTTCACAAACTAAACAGTGCCTGTGGTCGAAATTTGAAGTCAAACTATGGCTTTAAACACACAAATTATAACACTGAAAGGGGCATAACGCCTGACTTAATATGCCGATATTAATTATAATCAAACTTGGTCAAGATATTATGGTAATAAACATTGTCATAAATTCATAAAGTTGATTTGCTTCAAAGAGACCATTGTTGAATTCCACCAGCTACCTGATTCCGTTTCACTACATAACATCATGCCGTGGGGAAATAAGGAAACAAACCGTCGTAATATAGCAGTTATTGATTAAATCATCGACCAATGAAAACTAGAGTTATAAATGCAACAATCTCCGGAGTGGAGGCTTTAAAGTCATGTAAACAATAAAAAATATACTGCTTCCGGCACCTGTATAAAACAGCCTTTATGACTGGTTTTGAAAACGTAATTTGGCACACCCAAAACGACCAAATTCAGCCGTAATATCCTACGGCCTATAGATGATCTATCGATCGGCTGTGGGTATTAGACGATGTTAAGAGACAGGATCTGTAATTATGTGCCTATTCCAATGGCTTCAAGGTAAAATGTTGTTGCTTTTTTATTTTTATTATATCCTATAGCAATTATTGGGTTATAATCAAGTTAATGTCCAATTATTTGAAAAATTTCATTACCGATTTATTTCGAGCAATATGACACTTCTCTTGAATGACCTGAATGACCTTTTCAGAAGTCAGGATGAAGAAAGCATACTTATGCATAAGGGAAACAACTCCAAAACAATCAAGAGCTGTCCATAAGACAGCACGCTCGACTTTTCGAATGCTTGTCAAAAATATATATTACAATTAAAGGCAAAATGAGAATCTCTAGATTATTAAAATATACACAAGAGCAATATACATGTGTTCCAAGTTTTAAAGCAGTATCTCAAAGAGTTCAGTGAAAAAAAAGTGAGTTAGTACTAAAAGATTAATGAAATCAGATTATGTCAAAATCCAAGACAGAGTTATTTACCCTTGTCATGTTCAAGTAGAGGTGATGGTCATAAACAGGTATTCAAAGTTTCAAAGCATTACGTCAAACGGTTAAGTGAAAAAGTAAGGTGGTGTGAAAACCTTAACAGAGATTCTAAATAATAAGGTTGCATAACTACATGTATTTTAAAATTAATGACAGAGCACAGGTATGCAGTTTCAGTGCGAATTATGAGGGACATCATGAAAAGAAATTGTAGATAAAAGCAATGTTAAATAAAAGTTTTAACATTTTATCTAAGTCGAGAAAGGCCCATAAATATGCAAACATATATGGAAGATTTACTGTCCCTGTTTCCACCGGTTGGTCTGATGATGATAAATACAATCATGTATGAAGTTTGAGGGACATCCATTCAGTAATGAATTTTAACATTTTTTCTAAGTCCAAAAAGGGCCATGAATATGCAAAATATTTGGAAAAGTTACTGTTTCTACTGGTTAGTTTGATGATGTGTTACACATGTGTAAAGTTTGCGGGACATCCATTGAAAAGTAGAGGAGAAAATTGCAATGCTAAACAAACCTTAACATTTCTCTGGACACGGACGATGATACCGACGCCGGGTGACTTCAATAGCTCATCCTATTCCTTTTTCTAATAGTCGAGCAAATCAAATCATCCCTTCATTATTTACAGCTCGCAATGCTATCAATCCTGTTTGACGAAAATTTATCTGCAAAGGCATTTTCTTCAAAAATTAAAATAGGACTGTAACACCAGAAAATAATATGCATTTTCCAAAATATCTCAGCTTTTTGATCAACAGAACATTAAATCCAGTCATTTGTCCAAGGATGAATTAAGAAAATTAACAAAGGGCAATAACTTATGCAATTATGCAGAGCTTCTCATCAATATCAATCCTCCATGCAAGTATAAAGAAATTTCCTTCAAAATTAAAGGAGGGTTCATCCGTGCAATCTTTTGCTTAGGAAAAAAAAAGCAAAGTGCAATGACACCTGATCTAACGATGCAGGTAAGATATATCACCTCTATATACGAGGATTGTCCCAGAAGTTCTTGACCTTTTTACCGTAATTCTTTCATTTTTTGGTGGATTTGCCTGTTTTCTTTTTTTTTTTTTCTTTTTTTTTTGGTCGTTTTTCTTTTTATTTATTTATTTTGTTTTTGTTTTTTGTGTGTGTGTTGTTTTTTTGTTGTTGCTTTCTTGTGTTTTTTTTTTTCATATAAAAATATAGGTTTAACATATTAAAATCAAAATCTATCAAAATAATATTGATACTGCGTCATATGTCGTCAAGAAACGTTTCCAAAGAAAACGAGGAACTACTCATAGATACCGACTCACGGGAAATTTTTGTCTTATAAAACAAGCTAGGTCTCTATTAAGGTACGAAATTATTTAGCATCTTTTATAATTATATAAACGCCCAATATCGTCTGCCGTTAGCGGGATCTTATGACGTCATATTCTGTAAGTTGTTGTTTTGTAACATTTTTGTGAGTGGAGATACGGGAAACAGAAACAATAGGGGGACTACAGCGGGAAATGAGACATGACGTCAACTAAGAGCAGTGGTACAATTATGCATGTCGCTAGATCAATTTAACTTCCACACAGACGTATTTTAAGATGATTAAGGAATCTGGTCAGACAAACTGAAGTCGGTCTTTAGTGTTTAAGTGGCACAAGCGATTTAAAGAAGGACATCATCCAATACAAGATGATGAACGTTGTGGTAGATTTGCAAGCGTTAGGTCGGCTGTTGTAAAAAAGTTAAAGATCTGATAAACGAAGACAAGCGATTCACAGCACGGATTTTATCGTCCGAGCTAGGAATATCGAAGCATATGTGCACATGATAGTGACAGAGGATTTACATATGAGTAAAGTTAGTGCAAGGTGGGTGCCGAGACTGCTGTCCGGTGATCAAACGGCTAAGCATGTGTTAAGTTCTGAAGAGTTTCTGGAGCGTTATGAGATCGCATTTCATGATTATCAAGTATTCCAAGCTTTGTGTTGATACCTTTCATAGTTTTCAAATCATTCTACTTGACTTTTTTTTTCTTCCAAAAATATAGCTTTCAGAATAATGCCCGTTGTTTCACAACTGCGTCTTGTCATGATTCTAAATTTTGTGTTGATAACTTTCATAGTTTTCAAAACATTCTACTTAATAAGCAATTTTGACTAAACTTCTAAGATAAAAAGGGAGCATACTCTGAAAATATAGATTTCAGAATAATGTCCCTTGTCTTACAACTGCGCCTAACCATGATTATAAAGTATCCCAAGTTTGGTATTGAGTAATGGACTACATTAAAGATTTTTGCATGACGACAACGACGAAGACGCAGCGATCATAATAGCGCGACTTTTTCTTCGAAACAGACAAGCTAAAATCGTTTGAGTTCTTGATAATGTCCACGAACTTCTGGGACAGCCCTCGTACATGATGCAATTAATTTGTGTCACTTTAACATACAGCTGTGCATTAATAGCAATTTCCATGCAAATTTCGTCGACTTGTTAAGAAAAAGTTATCCGCAGATATGTAAACAAAGAGCAACAACACCAGATCAAATTAATCGATCAAGTTTACCTCTATTTAGTTAATTCTCTATGAAATTCCATTGAACATTGAGGGAGTGACATTTCCTCGTTTCTGAAAGTCAATACTTGAACTGCATCTTTCTTGCTGTCTCTACCAACCTTGAACAGCTCTAGTATAGTTCATACACAAATGAACCTTTAGAAATCACAACCAGTCCTTCAGTCCTTTTCTATAAGTGACTTTCTTCAGGCCCTAAACGACGTAATATGACTGATGATAGCAATACATAGGTCCGCTGCAACTTTTTTCAGTGTCGCTTGAGAAAATGTTGAGTTGCTATTTCATTCCAAGGTATGTTGCTGACTTTCTTATATCACACATTTATACTTTTTGATACGTCTCGATACTTTTACATACTCTGATGTGATTATCGGGTATGCCACTTATTTTTATATACAGACGTATTTGTTTTTTTTTTTAATGGTTTATGAAACTTAAATACACTCTGTAGTATAACTATGAAGGGTATCTTGTACTTAACAAAAATATATAGTATGGCCTTAGAATGAAATTAAATGGAATAACTTTTAAAGCTTAAAAGTCATTTTCACCATTATATCATTGTAACCAGGAAATATAAATATTGCGTTTACATGATACAGATAATGACACACACGTGTTACAACTTGGCAACTTCTAGGCACTCAGATTAAAGAACTAGCTAATCATTTAATAATTATCTTAAAATATGTATTCATTTCAGCTTGGTATTCATAAATAATTATTCATGTACATCTATTATTGTATGTTTGCGTTTCAGGGAGATCTCAACTTATTTTAGTTTCTTTTGTTCATCAGTAACGAAATATGTTGTCACTAAGATGGATATTCTTGTTTGTATCATTGACTTTTTTGACGGATATGCAAATTAGGGCAATTCAAAGTCCCCAGCCATATTAAGAACCTTTGATTTACAGATAATAGTGTCTGATATCAAAACGTAGATACAAACCACCAAATATGTTTTCATTATTTCAATTCGAGTCCCAGATGACAGTAGACAACACAGAGACACGCGAAACCCTAGTTGGCATTCTACATGGCATCCTCCCAGATGTGAACATGTCGCGACAAAATTATATCTTGTGTATGAAACCTACGTCGAATGTCAATAAACAGCAGTCAACAATCTCCAACAATGTTTTCAAAATTGCAAGATATAGGAGGACCTACGTGATTGAGCAATGAATTGCTCTCTCTCATGTTTGGTTCTAAATAATCATATGTATAGCTTGGTTACATTTGCTTATTGTCCGATCGCTCATTTCGCTGCCCCACTGAGATATCATACCATAAGGAAGTGGTATGTTACCGCATCCAGTCACGTTAACTTGGTACAGGACCAACGAGTCCTTGAACAACCAATATGTTTTAGCGCCGTGCTAAATTTAAATTAATAGACTGTATAATGATATTATTGTATATATCCATTTACAAAGCATATGATATAATAAAATGCGGATACAATATTAACACGATCGTATTAAATAAACGCATACCAAATCAAAGAAACTACAATTCAGTCTGAATACTTTAATTAAATTTCTTGAATACGATTTCGATTTTTTAGCTAGTTGTCATCACAGCAAACGATAGTGTGTAACCTTTTTTCCGTTAGTGTAGGAATATCTACCAATGAAATTCGTTAAAATACTCATTCGTCGCATTTACATCATCAACCCTAAGTATGTCAAAGGTGTGTTAGACAGCTACGCCAAAAAAAATATCTCACTAAGGGTTTATGTGTTTATTGCCTGAGGGTGGTGAAAGGCCATGACAATTGCCACACTTATACCAACCCACTTTTTTATTGGTTGCTACTTGTACTGATTAATGCATTGTGTGACACGGGCAGCATGTGCTGTTATGTGTCAACATAACATTGTGTAAAACAAAGAAACAAAGATAACATGTGCCCGCAAATGTAGTCTATGAAGCATACAATAAAATCAATTTTTCGATCACATTGCTAAAAAAAGTACACGAATGAAATTCTTTAGTGGTATTAAAACATAAAAGGTAATATTGAAAAAGTCACTTACCGATTTAGATGGTACAATATCGTAAAACTCCAATCCATCCTCAAGAAATCACGCACAGTAAATCCTGAGTATGAAAACACTAGACACTTAGCAAAATTGTCTAAGTATTTGACCTGTGAATGTCCTACAATCACAGCCATGATGTTAAACACACAATTTCGAGAAACAAAAAAAACTTTCCGCAAATCATATATACATTCAATCACAAGGCAATTTTAGACTCCAATCACTTGTGGATATATAATATAAAATTAAGCAACAGCAATTTATATACCTGGAGCTTTTGCTCATTTTATGCAGTTTGCTTATGTGTTAGTCTACATTAGCTGTTTGATTGCATAATTAAGACTGTATTTTAATTACTCAATTTTCAATCATATAGAAAAAAAATATGAACGTTTTTTTTTCTTTTGCCGTTTGATGCCTGTAGCAATTATTTGATGAATGTACCGAAAATGCCTTTTAAGCTTTAAAAGTTATTAAATATAATTAGCTTTTTAGCTCACCTGAGCATAGCTCAGGGTGAGCTTTTGGGATACTTGATTGTCCGTCGGCCGTCGTCCGTCGTCCGTCAGCAATTTTGATGTTTACACACTAAAGGCCACAGTTTTGATCCAATCTTCCTCAAACTTGGTCAGAATGTTTGTCTTGATGATATCTTGAATCCTTTCGAAAATGGGTCAGGTTGGATCAAAAAGTAGGTCAGTAGGTCAAATCTTAGAAAAATCTTGTCGTCCGTCAACAATTTTGATGTTTACACACTAGAGGCCACACTTTTGATCCAATCTTCCTCAAACTTGGTCAGAATGTTTGTCTTGATGATATCTTGAACCCTTTCGAAAATGGGTCAGGTTGGATTAAAAAGTAGGTCAGTAGGTCAAATCTAAGAAAAATCTTGTTTACACACTAGAGGCCACACTTTTGATCCAATCTTCCTCAAACTTGGTCAGAATGTTTGTCTTGATGATATCTTGAACCCTTTCGAAAATGGGTCAGGTTGGATAAAAATAGGTCAGAGGTCAAATCTAAGAAAAATTTGTTTACACACTAGAGGCCACAATTTTGATCCAATCTTCCTCAAACTTGGTCAGAATGTTTGTCTTGATGATATCTTGAACCCTTTCGAAAATGGGTCAGGTTGGATCAAAAAGTAGGTCAGTAGGTCAAATCTTAGAAAAATCTTGTTTACACACTAGAGGCCACAATTTTGATCCAATCTTCCTCAAACTTGGTCAGAATGTTTGTCTTGATGATATCTTGAACCCTTTCGAAAAAAGGTCAGGTTGGATCAAAAATAGGTCAGTAGGTCAAATCTTAGAAAAATCTTGTTTACACACTAGAGGCCACAATTTTGATCCAATCTTCCTCAAACTTGGTCAGAATGTTTGTCTTGATGATATCTTGAACCCTTTCGAAAATGGGTCAGGTTGGATCAAAAAGTAGGTCAGTAGGTCAAATCTTAGAAAAATCTTGTTTACACACTAGAGGCCACAGTTTTGATGCAATCTTCATCAAACTTGGTCAGATTGTTTGTCATGATGATATCTCGAACCAGTTTGAAAATGGTTGGGGCTGGATAGAAATGTAGGTCAGTAGGTCAAATCTTAGAAAAATCTTGTTTATACTCTGAGGGCAACATTTTTGGTCCAATCATCCTCAAAATTTTGGAGTTAGGGGCTGTTGACTCTGTGTTACTCATCATCTTAATTCTGAAGCAATCTGTTTTGTACAGGCAATGAATGATACTTTTCTTAGGTGAGCGATCTAGGGCCATCTTGGCCCTCTTGTTTGTTAATATTGTCGGTATAATGCAACAAACGATAATGATTATATCATTCATGACTAATAATGAATAATGACAACAGAAAATAATTATAATAATAAGGCATTTTCGGTACATTCATTTCGGTAAACTTTTATTTAACATTGCTTTTATCTCCAATTTCTTTTCATGGATGTCCCTCATAATTCGCACTGAAACTGCATACCTGTGCTCTGTCATTAATTTTAAAAATACATGTAGTTATGCCACCTTTTTATTTAGAATCTTTGTTAAGGTTTTCACATCACCTTACTTTTTCACTTAACCGTTTGAGTATTGCTTTAAAACTTGGAACACATGTATATTGCTCTTGTGTATATTTTAATAATACAGAGATTCTCATTTTGCCTTTAATTGTAATATATATTTTTGAAAAGCATTCGAAAAGTCGAGCGTGCTGTCTTATGGACAGCTCTTGATTGTTTTGGAGTTGTTTCCCTTTTGCATAAGTATGCTTTCTTCATCCTGACTTCTGAAAAGGTCATTCAGGTCATTCAAGAGAAGTGTCATATTGCTCGAAATAAATCGGTAATGAAATTTTTCAATTAATTGGACATTAACTTGATTATAACCCAATAATTGCTATAGGATATAATAAAAATAAAAAAGCAACAACATTTTACCTTGAAGCCATTGGAATAGGCACATAATTACAGATCCTGTCTCTTAACATCGTCTAATACCCACAGCCGATCGATAGATCATCTATAGGCCGTAGGATATTACGGCTGAATTTGGTCGTTTTGGGTGTGCCAAATTACGTTTTCAAAACCAGTCATAAAGGCTGTTTTATACAGGTGCCGGAAGCAGTATATTTTTTATTGTTTACATGACTTTAAAGCCTCCACTCCGGAGATTGTTGCATGTATAACTCTAGTTTTCATTGGTCTATGATTTAATCAATAACTGCTGTATTACGACGGTTTGTTTCCTTATTTCCCCACGGCATGATGTTATGTAGTGAAACGGAATCAGGTAGCTGGTGGAATTCAACAATGGTCTCTTTGAAGCAAATCATTTTGCGGGAGGGAAAACAAAATACCCACCCTTGTTGTAAATTGATTGCTACTTAAATGTATTATTTTAAAGAGTTGTGATCTATACTAGTGTGTAGTTTTCCAACAGCGCATGTTGAATTCTAATTCAATCTAAGTTAGAATTTGTGACCCACCTAGCTCAAGATGAAATAAGTACATGAAAGTGTGCGAAGTTTCCATTGGATAAGACATAGTCCCTTGATAGCCGATGCTTGAAACACATCAGTAATTACTTTCAATACTTGCAGTATGTGTCTCCCCCTAAATGAAACGATATATTTTGTAGTTTAAGTGGACCCGAGTGTTGCATAATAAGCATTAAATTTTGATAACACGACAATCCCTGAAGAGGTAGGTAATGCCCAAAGGGTATCAATTTCATGTATTGCTCTTAACATTAGCACTTCTTTTTCTTTTTCGTACCATGGGTCAAATAAATAAACTAGACTATGAATTACCGAAGTCTATAAACAGGTACATGGGGAATTCATATGACGAACATGCTGTCGTCTATTTAGAGATAATAAAAATAGCAGTTCTAAGAGAGAGAGAGAGAGATAGAGAGAGAGATTGAGGATTGAGGCATATATATTTGTCTGATCAGTGTAAGTATAAGATTTATTGTATATATAAAACTCATTGTTTATGTTTGCTAAAATGATTACTGCAAAAAGAAGAATATACGATAAAAAACAAAAACAAACAAAAACTTAGCTATAAACTTATACAATGGAATGACCATAGGCGTCAGATATACTGTTACACATGGCATCTCTCATACTGACCCCCTGTTCAATTAAATGTTAAAGTTTTCGTGAAAAAAAAAAACACTCTTGAGTGTGCCTTATGCCTTAATTTGTAGGCGAATTAAGGTTTAGAACAATATAAAGCTCGAAAGTCGATATAATTACTACTTAAAATATGAAATATTCATTTACATGAAACATATTGAATTACGAAGTATTCAATTGTAGAAAATTAAAGCCGAATGCCAGCGGTTCATTGATGTTATTAACATGATTGTTGACATTAGACAAAGATTCCACACTATACTGGCAATAAATGGTTGATATATTACTTTTATTTGTTTTCAAGTAGACCGATATTTCATGAAATTACAAATCTTAGGGGCTAATTCCGTTTAAAGTTTCAGTAGACACCGGAAATTGTAATTGGAGTATCGGGATTAAGATACTAGCTGTTGTTGTAATGCTGACGTTTACTGTCGCTGAGACAATGCGACGTCAAGCTTCATTTAACTACAGGTGAGAGAAGACCGATAGCGAAAAAAGCCAAGCGGATAGAAACACGGGCCTACCGCAAGCCCAGCAGGACTCCTGCTTTCGTATGCCCGTATAATCCATGATAATGTCCGAGAACCGCCATATCATTTAGAATTCACCCTAATTTGTGACTAATTAGAACCTCTGAGAATTCAAATTTATTTAGTATATTTATTTCAATAGAACACCTTTCTATTTTCTATTTTACCGTCTACAAAACAGATCGGTCTATAGACAAAATCAAGTGTTTGCAACAAAATAAGGGCATCTTCTAAGTCGGAGGGAATCTATTGAGATACTTCTCGGCCTTCTATTGTCTGAAGAAATAGACTCTATAATTAACAATTTACTTTAAAAAAAGTTAATTTGATACGCTGCTTTGATATTGGGAATAAAGCATTTTTTATCAGGCTACCAATACATGTTAAGGTAATGTTTATTCAGTATTTTCGGTCATAAAGTCCGATTTTATCACTGTTGCCAGTATGGTGTATATAGCAAATTCCGTCAATACAATGTTGTTCTGACTTAACACCGTCTGTTGCAGCTATGGGTTGTAAACTAGTTAAGTACATCTGCGCCTGTTCATTTTTTGTATCTTATGACTTGACTATTTGAGTTTACCGTCGCTTCGACAGTATTTCAGTCATATAGCGACGTCCAGCTAATTTCTGGTGGAGGAAGACCCCGAATGCACGGAGGCATCCGGGTAGAACCACCGACCTACCGCAAGCCAGCTGGACGGCTTCCTTACATGAAAATCCGAATGGCCCTGCCGGGATTCGAACCCACGCGGTGAGGGGCTGAGTGAGTGCTAAAGTCAACGACTTTACCCTCTCGGCCACGGAGGCCTTATATCTTATGAGTTCTGCTAATTAGTTGCACATAGCTACGGGTGGTATAACAGTTGTCCAGCTGAAGATCGTGTTTGAGACCTCTACAGACTACCCCCGGGTCGACCTTGTCAGGTACCTTGGGTACCGAATTATGCTATTGTCATCAACTATCGTCTTGTGTCAGGTCAGGGCCCTTATACCACAATAGTATTTAGCAGTTTATAGTCCTTATCCCGATTATAGGAAAAGGTTCAACATTTAAAGTGGAAATTATTTTTTATGCTAACTGGTTAAATACTGTCTTCTATCAGTGAGATAAAAATAGTGAGATGATATAGATCTGCCAGGACTACTCTTTTTTACTTATAATGGAAATGTCGCAGCAGTTGGCATAAAAAAAACAACAAAAAAACAATGTGTTTGTTCTGAATAAATATGGGTTATATCTCACCTCAAAGTGAAACAAATTTATATATGAAATTATATCACTACTCGATGAGATATAATCCATATCTACTGAAAACAAACGAAACATCCTCAATATATTTACTGGAAAACAAGTAGATTAAATTCTTACTTGCACCACTCTTAGACCTGTACGTATTCATCAGCTTTATCATGTTTAGACGTGAACATGTTTTGCAATATACTTATTTCTGCACTAAAATTAAACATATGTTTTTACCCTTAGTTCATCTGTTTATTTTAATGTTAATTATATTTTATTCCCGTAGGTCTCAGAGAGTCCCAGATTTTCGATTGGTATATGCAATTGAACTAACTTATATTTTTTACGTCAGTATTTGGATGTTTTATGTGAATAAAATCAGTTTACTGATTAGAAAACAGTTTGATATAGGCAGTATCATGTTCCTTAATATTATTTATTTATTTATTTATTTATTTATTTATTGCATATCTACACAGACAAATTGAAATTAAGTTTATATATATAAATGAGTGTCGACACTTTAGATTTCGAGATTTAAAACTTTAATTGCATGACCAGGGGCGTAAATTGGCATAATTTCCTAGCGTTTGGAACCCGTGGGGAAATTAGAATATTTACATGGCCGTATGCACATTCTTCTAGGATCTGAAGCTTTCTTTTAAATGGGAGAATAACCATTTTATGTTGATTTTCAAGCACTACATAACAAAATTAGTTTACTTCTGACCGAACCTAATACTGATATAAACTCATAAATAGCATTATGATTCCTGACAGTTAACCATTATGTTCCGAGAGCGAACTTACATCAAAGGCTGAATCGTGTCCAAGCATTCGACAGGTATTTGTGTGAGTTTTCATATGTTGAAATACACGAAGGACTGACATAATATCACTCCTAATAAGAAACTGACAGCGTAAGTTTATGTGCTTAAATGCACAGCTGGTGCTGAATGAGACATTTGATTTTCATTTATTTCACAATTCCACTAGACTCAAACCTTTCGATCCAAAATCACGTTCACTGTTCTTACACTGTAAATGCCTAAAGGTAATACATATATTATTCAAATAATGTTACGAGTCCCTAAAGATTTCCTGTTGACGAAGTCTCTAAAATTATGAAAACTAGTAAACGAACTCCATTTATGCTCTTGAGCAAAGTCATATCGATGCATACGTTACAGAAGTAGAATATAAAGTTTCGTTTATGAGTGCAATTAGCAAGCGATGTACACATTTCAAGCTAAATCAGTCAGTGTTCAGATCTGAAGCTAATCGTATTTAAATTATTTATATCCTAATACGCGACTCTCAACCGAAAATTAATTATTTAACTCTAACCACTCTCGCACACAAAGAAGAAAAGTAAATGTTTTTTGCCTCTGAGGTGTTATGAAATCAAAATACAATAAAACAAAACGATTTTTATAATCCTCACTCTTTTTCTCCAGTTCCACGGGATCCACACACACCGAGATGAAATTAGACCTATCCAAAATGATGCATTTTTGAACATTGAATCAGAAAGTGCTACTTTTGATGTCCAATATTTGTTGTTGACATTTTATATCATAATGGCCATTTGGTAGAAAAAATAGATAATCACCCATCTGTAATGTGTATTATTTTACGTATTCAAACAGTATATATTCATTCTTGCGACAATTCACGAGACAAACTAAAGCTGTAAACCCAGCGATGATTTTGCACATTAAGTGAGAAACGCTTCATAATGATTGATATCGGCCAAACCTAGTGCTGGAATAAAATGACGTCATAAGATGTTAGTCCTATCGAAATCTGAACACGCTGTCCCAAACACACACACACACATATATATATATATATCATAGCTTCGAAATACTGATATATATTATTGACTATAAGAGGTACAAAACTAAATATTGAAATATGATCTTGACCTTTTCAGATATTTAAGAATGGAGAACAGTCAAATATTCTAATACTACTTACATCTACTGTAAATATTTCATGAGAATCTGACCAGTATGAAGACTACATGGCAAACAAAACAAATATATAAACAAACAGAGCGCGTAAATAGTTGTGTAGCCCATGGTCAATACTAACACAATATGAAGATACAAATCACTGTATTAAAATTTCAAGTCCTAAAGTATTTCTCATAATATGAAGGCAAGGAAGGCAACTATAGGAAAACAGAAACAATGTACTATAAAATAAATATGTATTGTATATGTCGGTATGTCCATAGCAAGTGATAGTAACAATCATAATTGATATAATTATTACTTTTACAGATTGTATCTATATACACCAATATACAACTAATTATTAATTTACTATTTACGCAACAAGGAAACAATTGTCGATGAATTATTTATTGTTTTATCATATAAATCTATTCCCTCATTGAATGACGTACTGAGATGAATATACAATTAATCAACACTTTACGGAGTTTTCAAATTGTAAAACGCAAAAACGGATCTAAAACAGAACAGTAATTCTGCTTCTTCCTTCCATTCAGCGTCCTAAAATAGAAATAATAATAATGGGTGAAACTAATGATATTAGGTTTGGTCCTAGTTCATTCCATCTTTTATTCATACACACAGCTTAGAATTTTAGAGGGCTATACTTCGTTTTGTAACGAATATAGATGACAAAAAAAAACATATTTTACCTTGGAAATGATAAATCACACTCCTCAAAACAGTCTAATTTGTTTCTTATTTACGGCATTCAGGACGTACTGATTTATTCTATAATAGAAATATATCAAAATGAAGTAAAAGAGAGCAAAACATGAAATATTTGTCTATGTCATATACTATATAAATACCCGCTTTGTACTGGGACTAAAAGTAGAGCATGAATACTACTGGGTTTCTTTTTATGGACGTGAACGTAAGCGATATATCGTTTAAAACATTGAATTTGTCTTTCCTGACTGCACGAAATATCTATTTTTTGGAAAAACTGAAAGTTGTTAACTTAATCGCGGTTGACATACACGTAAGTTAATTTTGTGTTCTCAAAATGGGCTGTTCGGGGAGGTTGTAGACTTTTGAACTAACTTAAACACTTTTACATTTAACAGCAATGATAATTTCTCTTTGATATGATCCTAATGATTTATTTAAACATTTTCAACAATAAAGTGACACGTGGAAGTATACTATGAGGTGAACAGCATTTAACAATGGGATGGAACAAAGGTAGGGAAATCCTAACGTGAATTTGTTTGAACAGGACACTTGTTGCCTGCAGTCCCTGCATCTTCCATCAACACATATTCCAATGACTGACTGATTACAACCTTGGAAATAAAAATAAATAGTCTTTATATGAGCCTTATCGTATGCTATTTTTTTTTCAGAGAGGTGTCATATTCTGGCATTAAAATAACGTAGTTTAAAAAAAAATTCTTATCATTTTCAGAAAAGAAAGATTACCAGTGAACAATTTTAGGTGTTTACACTGCATCACCTTTGCATAAAAATGAAGTGTTTTATAAGAAGTAGGGACTCAACCTACTTCCGGTAATTTGTTTATTTACAGCATATCATATCACCTTTATATCATAGGAAGAGTTCTAATCATGACATATATATTTCCCTCATAGGTAGTGGATGTGGGTGATTTTATTTTCATATGATTGTAATAAAGTTTTGAAATGACAGTTGTTTACCAGAATGTCAAGATATTTTGCTTTTATTACAGTTATGGGTGCACGATTCTTAAGGGCTTAAGAATTTTGTTCAATTGTGTGTATTTTTATATGAAGCTGCAGATATGATGAAGTGTTTTATTGAAAATATTTATGCAAAAGCGATCTTACAGACTGAATGTAATATGTTGTCAAACAATATTAGATAATTTATAAATAATATTTATAAAATGGCGATAAAAAGACTAGCGTTTGCAAATAAACAATACTGTACCAAACACCAACCCTCGTATTTCTTGTTCCAATAATCGTGTTACTACGTGGGTCACAAAGTCATAAAATAAACTCTAGGTGAAACTTAATGGCCGTTCACATAACTTTCTGTGAATGCAAAACCTCTAGAGATTTCTCAATTTCAAGATGTAATTAGTTTCCTGTCGACAAATACACAATATACATGTCTATCCATTCTATCTTACTTGTTAAAATGGCCAGGCTAATTACTATTAGGCACCCCGAGAAATTGTTTTCAATTTATATAAATTTCAAGAGGTGAATACTTCCAGATAATTACATGTAAAGAAGAACGTTCGAATTGTTCGACATTGATACAAGGATATAGAGGGAATATCAAATGTTACGTATTTTTCGAACAGACCTGTCGGGTTATGATATTATTTTTTTTTTTTATATACGAACGGCACTCAAAATTAAATATACCATCCAGTAATAATCTAGTAGTAATCTTGTGTATCCAAATTTCAATACATCAACCTAAAAATATAGTCGGGCTTTCGGAGTATTTTTTCTACAGCGAATGAGCAATACGTCAAACAACACGTGAGCATATAGCTACAAAGAGTTCTTATTAAAACTGAAATGATTTTTAGAAACAAGAACTATAAGGGTTTTGTAAGTGTAGAAAACTTCCAAAACAAAGGTTCTATACCCATAACGACAATGCAGTGAAATGGGTACTCGTGAACAAAACCGAATGCATCCTAGTTTTTAAGTATTTAACAGTTTAAATAAAATAATTCATCTTTAATAAGCAATTGTATAAAGAGTGATACAATGATTTCACTGGAGTAAAAGAAAATAAATTACGTGGTATATATTGAGACAAAATCCTGCGGATTTTATTTTGGCAACTCGGGTTTATTATAGAATTTCCATTGAAATTGTTTCCCGTGTTTATGAGACATACTCCACAACTGTGCATCTTAAATAAATTAATACATTTAAGATTTTCCAACACAGTGCCAACATTCCGAGTCCATTTAACATGTTTATTATCATTTGCAGTGCATACTTTACTAGGTTACGACATAGCCTTATACTGAAAGGCGTCTCGAATAAATAATTATACATTATACAATCTTGTTTTCCAGGCGTTGCAAATGAAATTTTTAAGAACAAAATGGTCATATATCAAATGTCTCCATGTCTTCATAAAAAATCCAATATCTTGAAAACAGCCAACGACGGTGATGTTCCTGAAATGGATGCCATGCTAGAAGCTACAGTATCGTAATTGCTGACTTCCGTAATGTTACTGCGACTCAATGCGACACCAGTGTCGTGATTGTAGCCTAACAACAGAATCATATGAAAGTCAAACCAATAAAATAGCAAGTGGCATCTCTTTATTG
>CM037788.1:45412886-45462886 GCA_021229015.1 Solen grandis | reverse complement strand
ACATAAGTGTAACAAGAGGGCCATGAAGGCCATAAAATCGCTCACTTGAAAATCAGGTATGAGTGGGAGGAAAAGAAACAACAAATATCTTATGATATTATGGTACTTGGGCTTTGCCACTTGACAGCCGTATTTTTCGACGGTTCCAAATAATTTTAAGTCTTGATAAAGAGTGAACCAAGGAAAATCTGTGCTAAAATACGTCTGCAATTTAGCCAGTTTCTTTGGGAAAAACTTTTTCAAATCTGTACTCTATACATATAATGAAAACAGGCTCCGGCAACTGGCGGCCAGGTTTTTCGACGGATCCAATTATTTTTACAATCTTGGTAGTAAGTCAGTCAGTCGGAATGTACAGTGACGGTTACAATAATTAAGTCTTCTATTATAAATGCATCACGCATCTAACGTGTTTATTTAAACTGAATACCTATTAAATGATACGCACGTTGTTGCTTTTATCTATTTTTTTAAGATAGATAATACAACAACTAACACTAGAGTGTTTAATTTTGCTCACGGAGAAAGTTATGTCCTTTAAAAGAATGAACATGGACATCCGTGTATTGGATATGACTTGTAAAAAGCGGCCGGGATTTATATGATATCTGTGTGTTGCCTCTCAAAACCCAGACGTCTATTTACATATAACAGTAGCAAAGATGGTTAAAATGATTTATAAGACATGGCATTGCAGTAATTTATCCGTGCATCCACAAAGATAATAGTAATATTATTACAATAACATAAATCCTGAAGACCAACACCTCACTTTATCTGCATACGTCAATGTAACTTTTTGTTTCAGCATATAAAGCATGCATTATGGGTTTAAATTGCCAATCTCGTTGCTATTCCTCAGGGTCTAAGGTTTTAGATAAATTGTATCCATGATAAGACAATATTTCCAAATAATTTTGAATAAGTAAGCGCAATATCTTAAAGATAAATGACTTTAATTATGATTTAACTAAAGCCTCGTTTATTGTGTATATGAAGAAATTTGTTGCAATGTCAGTAGCGATTTGTATTTCCCTTGGTAATTATTTTGCTTTAATTTTATTTATTTTCAGAGAAACCAAATTGTTTTCTGACTTTGCTCAATAAACTTTTTGTGCACTAATCAATTAAGTCAAATAAATGGCCTAGCTATGATGCAGAATGGAGAAGGCAAACATTCAAAGTGTTTGATGCTTAGCAAGGATCATTCAACACTAAACACTAAGGTACCAGCCCCGTTAGAGTGTGAGCCCCGGAATCTGAAAGACGTGGTTCGATTCCCGGCCTCGTGATACCAAAGTCGTAAAAACGGTAATGGTATAGCTCCGTTTTATGGGGCTCAGCATATAAGGGCAGTTATATGACTGAATGGCTCAGTGTCAGAAAATTGTGACTGGGTGTGGTATCATGCCGCATGTCTACGGCGTGATACTGCAGTGAAACATGAATTCTTAATCACTCGTAATGTCTGACGAGACTATCATCACTGGTAAAACTTACGTGTATCGTATGATGCCATGATATCTGCACGGTTCCCTTGCGACTTGTACACGAGCTTCTTACGACCTCATTTAAAGTGGAAACTCCGAGACTTTTAATTTTCCGGGCTTTCGCACGAGAACCAAAAATGTCCAAATTATCATACGAGTTGCCGATACTCGACATTACTAATGCGAAAAAAAAAAACACACCTCAATTTTCATAAAACCACACGATCTACAACAACAAATCTTAAATTCATCATTATTTATTATAATTACCATTATGTTCACCCTTATTAATGTAACATGAGTTACGAGCGTACCATCATCAAGCAGTTGTATTGGTAGACCAATATATATGTTGAACTATGATAAGGTAATTGCTATAATAATCAACACACTTTTTTTATTTTCCCTTAACTCGCTAACAAAGCAAGGTACATCCAACAATGACTTGCTGTGTCCCATATTATAACCTGACACCTTTAGGAGGGAATCCGATTCAAGATTGCGAGACATGAAATAAACTACTTATTTCTTTAAATAGGATATGGGCAACAATGACGACTTAGAGATACGTATAACCTAAAGTCGTCTAAAGTAGTGACCCTGTGTCGGCAGTAAAGTCCTTCAGTCGGGTTTAAAAATAGTGAAGAACTTTAAACAAGATCAGACATCCACATAGAACACATAAATTTTAACATTATTGTATTGGATAATAACATTTTTTCTCTGGAAATAAGGAGCTACGTTGTCTTTTTATTTGCAATACCATTAAGTGAAGAAATTCATTGTTTTAATTGTCTGTACAATTTTAAGTGCACAAATTAAGTATACTGTAGGTGCTATCATGCATGTCTTTGGGTTTGCTACCTTTAAATTTGTATCGACGGTTCCGGAGCTATTCGGGCTACTGAGTGTATTTCGGCCTCATAATCTCTCACTGATGCCCTTTTCTGTTTAGCCTTTTTAATCGTATGTCGTTCTAGCATTTTTCGACGTATTTTCCCTGTCATTTCTGTTTGTCTTTTTTTTTCTTTTTTTTTGCGGTTTTTCATCTTTCCTTTTAGCGGTTGCGATAACCATTGATATTTATTTGTAAAATACATACTGCAAGTGTTTTTAAACCTGTGTTTTTTATATATCTCAACATATTTATTGGTTAAAACCAACAACAACTTAAACCCGCTAAACACAGCAGCGTTCACGAAGAAACATATCCAGAGATTCTTACGTATTGTCGGAATCCGAAACCCAATGCTAACATTCTGCATTGGTCCGGTTCTTGAGGTGCTGCCTTTGCGAGTATGAAGGAAGAACTTAGTCGTAAAATAGTTTTGATATTCATCGTATCTTCACGTCTGTTGCTTGCTATTTTTTATGCAGACTTGGTTTTTAAAAATTACCTGCATCATTATCGTCATGCAGCTTGATCTCCGGTTTAGGTAATATAAACGTCTAATGGCAAGTTTCCGTGCATTCCGACGGCGAAATTACGGATAATGACGTTTTACATCTGAAATAAGAACACTGCAATTGATTATTTCTTATTAACATCGAATATGCCTGACAATATGTATCATAATTAAAGAGTATGAATCCCCACCCCCCTTTCTTTTTCCCTTCCTCTACTCCCTCCTATCTCCCTGTCTGTCTGTCTGTCTGTCTCTCTCCGTCAGTCTCTCTCTCTCTTTATGCCTGTCAATAACTTAAATAGTCTGCGAAATGTTTAGCTTGTAGTATACTAAGTTGCTTGCTTGAATTAATTGAAAAAAGATACTCTCCTTTGACTTGTGCTAATGAACAGTCTTTTACGCAGCGAAAACGCTTGGGGAACGTAAATGTGTAGCAAGGTAACGGTTTTGAACCTGAACGGTATCATTCGTCTACCAAAAACCATTAACGAACTGTTTTTGGTATGAATACAACGCTCATTCAACTAATGATTAACTCAATGGTTTCTACTACTATTCGGTAGCGTATTTGTTTATAATTGTCGCTGCTAGCACGGTTCCTCTACATACGAACGGTCGCATTATAGTATTTTTAAGGCTTCCGTTCCATACATGCTCTGTCTTTTCTAATTCAGTTCTGCTACTGTTTACACAGCATTTTCCTTGGTGATATTTATCTAAACATGTTTGTTGTAAAAGATAAGTACCTTGGAAAATATTTTATTTAGTGTTTCATTAAAGAATTAGTCTATTTATTGATTGAAGAATTTTGCATCAACTTATTTTTAGATTTATGATTTAAAACTACGGTCTTTTGGCAGAGTTAAATACGAAGACGATTATAGGTATTTTATAGACACCTTTATCATTCGCAATAAATAGAGAAGTATGTGGTCAATAATTACATCAAAACATTTCATAATATGATGCGTGATTTTATACTTAAACTTACCATATGAAAATAGTTAATTTGCTCTTGTTGGCTTTGTCATAATCTTCCATTTGTGTTTCAGGTTAAAGTTGACGACATACGTCTGATTTACACGGCGTTTATGTATTTGGAAATTGGTTTTCATTTCTGCCAGATGTTTTATTATTTATAGGACAGTACAGTTTAGCATTTGTAACACTAAGTGGTACTTAGGTAGCTTTTCTTTGAACTACGGTGTCATTTAGTACGTTCTTGAATGTATATAATGCAGTCCTATTTCCGATTTAAACATGATTTTCTAATGGATACACGGGTATTGGATTGATGCTTTCACTGAAACGCATTAGCTGTAAAACAAAACGCATCAAAGTTTCTATTTCTATTTTAAAATTTAAATGTTAAAGTGTTAAGGTTTTAAAGGGAAATAAAACGTGTGTGTCAATTATTGAAATGTGGAAAATGAAAAGTGAGAATCACGTGTGTTTGTGTGTGATGTGATATCGATATTAGTACTGGTTGTATTTCCCAGTGCTCATTGCACCGTTAATGCATAACTACATCTGTGTTCTGCAACACAGAAACTCGTGATTTCATTATCAGTTGAATTTGTGTACCAAGACTTACTTAGTCCATGTAAACTGATTTATATCTAATACACTTATTATCAAAAACAATCAGAAGACAATCAGGTAAAATAATGAAAACGGTACATCCCCATACAATACTTTATATTTACAGATGTTAATAAGTAACACAATTTAATCAATTGATAATAAAAATACATTATATTCTTTATAAAACTGCTGAATAGTAAAACATTTTTGAATTTAACACGAATCTCTGATATTAATACACCCAGAAATGTTCTGTCTATTCTTTCGTTGTTGTCGTAGTTCCAATTATCCTACCCACCACATTGAATGAATGCCTACCTGGGAACTAGCAACAGGCTGGCGAATGAGGATCAAATGATGGAGATTAGAAGTACTTAAGTGTCTGTGTGAAGTTGGTACAACATAGGGCATACAACATTCAGCTTTTGCTATATACGACATTAGACATCAGGGGCCCGTTTCACTAAACTTCGCACGAACAAATTTGATCTTAGTCGTAAGTCTGTTGTTCTACATAGTGTCTACTAATGTCTTATTTTCAGAATAAAAGATGAAGAAAGATGGCCCAATTTATTGCATTATGCAAGCACAACACTTTTTGTAAAGAAAAATATATAGGAAAAATACTATTTTACATCTGTGAATTTACGCTTACGAAGATATTTTTTCGTACGAAGTTTAGTGAAACGGGCCCCAAATTATGAATGTCGCAGCACGACATTCACGACATTGGACATTCACATTTTGACTGTCGCAAACGACATTTACGACATACGACATTGAATATTCATATTTTGAATGTCGCAAATGAAATTCACGACATTGGATATTCATATTTTGAATGTTGCAGCACGACATTGGACATTCAGATTTTGACTGTCGCAGCACTACACTCACGACATTTGACATTCACTTTATGAATGTCGCAGCACGACATTCACGACATTGAATTCATACTTTGAATGTCTCCGCACAATATTCACAACATTGGACATTCAGATTTTGAATGTCGCAAATGATATTCACGACATTGGACATTCAATTTTTGAATGTCGCAACACGTGAATGTCGTATGCGTTATTGATTAATTTTACTGTCGATGGTTCGGTTAACAAAAAATGTGGCACAAATGAAACACAATGCAAAAAAATCTAAAGACACTTGGGCGTTCAACTCTTTTTTTTAAAATGCAACAAAATTGTATTACCGCGACATATGTTTGACGTTTACATTCTAATTGAAAATCACCTGAAAGTTCTCTATTTAATTAAAAAGCTGGAAGGAGATACACCATATAATTTCATGTTGCGATTGGCAAAAACCTATCTCCTGAACTAATCGGAAATTGTAAAAATCTAAATCGACTTTGCGTATGTAAGTTGATCAATTATTTATATGTTGGCGGTAAATTATTCTTTCTTCATTCTCTTTGAAGGCTTGAGTACCGGGCTAAACATTCTTGTGATTGTATATTGCAGTTTTGTTCAATTCATTAATGTAAACTAGCTCTTTGCTTCCTAGTGTTCCAGTTTAGACCTGAAAAGCATAAACAAAACACTCAGCGAGACTATAAGAAAGAACACGGCATCTTTGGAACATACAATTATATTACAAGACTGATTTTTATGCAAAGCATCAAAGACCTCGCGGATGATTTTGAAGCACATCTTAAGTAAACTTTTAAGCAAAGCCAATTTCAGAACGTTTAAATATTAAAGCATGTGCAAGTACAAACAGCGGGCCTAAATATTTCTACTAGGCAATGCCAAATATCCTCAGGTATAGACCGTTTGATTAAAATATTTCGAAAGTTTGTTCTAAAGGTCTATGTAAATCAATAGTTTCTTCGGTTTAATTACCATAAATTTATGTTTTTCTCCAAACTATTTTCTATTAGATCTGAAAACAGTCATCAAATAATGGAAATAGGGCTGATGAAAAACTCTTATTATCAAATTATTCAGAAATAAAGATCAAAAAGTATATAAAAATAATTAATTATTGTAAACATGTAGTAAACATATGATATGATGATGATCTGAGATGCCATAAATTAACTAATATATAGATAAAAAAATACAGTTTACAGGTAATTCGATTTTTATATTATTATTTGAAATGTTAGGGTCTGTAAGATGCATGACAGTACCCTTCAAAGGCGATGCTAATGGTAATATATAACACCATCGTCATCAACAAGAAGGGCAGTGATATGCAAACAAATAAGCATAGGTAAGTTTTAATTGGTACGGGATTTAGGCACGGATCACGGAATTTACACTCTTCCCGATGAATATTACTTCAATCCTTGATTAATAAATTAAAGTAGCGTAGGGTGATGAGTTAATGATATATTTAAAAAAAAAACTTTACAATATATGCTACAATATTCAGTTAAATTATCATAATCGGCTTACATACTGGGTCGAAGATTGAACCTGGGACCGTCAATTAGACAAATCCGATACGGCCATTTGCATAACGTTTGTTTTTTGCACTTTCTACAGTATACTGAAATATGTATCATTAAACTTCGGTTTCATTGAATTTTCAAGTTGACAATCTGTAATTAAATTCAGAATATTTTAAGGACACAAAACATCTCCCAAACTTTTTTCTGAGCTTTATGAATCGGGTTGCTTGCAAGGTCCGTTAAACAAGTTTTAAAACCCTTGGCATAGGAATTTAGGGAGAAGTTATCAGACATCAATTAAATGTATCGAATGTTTTTTAATTAACGATATTAGGCATGCGTATTTTGAATCTTGTTTTTTAACACCAGTTAATACATAAAAACGGGATTCATAAAAAGCGATTCATTAAGTGTAATATTCAAACATATTACATAGTTGTATTTTAAATTAAAAATGATGGTTGCTCCTTTTTTCGATTATGCGGCTCCATTGTCGCAAGACAGACAAGAGATATATGAGTACAAGACTAATTTTGATGCAAAGCATCAAAGACGCCGCAAATGTTTTTGAATCACGACTGAAATAAAACAAAGCTCTTTCAGAATATTTAATAACATATGCATGTATCATTTACAAACAGTGGGTCTTAATATTTCCACTAGGCAATGATATATGCCATTTTGACATGTATCCTCAGCTGTAGACTGTAATTGGTTTAGAGATTTCTAAATTTAAAGTATGTTTTAAAAACACAAGTGTTTTCGGCCTAATTTCTATAAATGTATTTTTTCCAAACATTTTTATCTATTAAATCTGATAAAATAATCCTTAAATTATTTAGAATATGGCCGATGAAAAACTCATTTTAACATGAACTTTCCATATAGTAAGCTTCTATGGCGGTATTAATGTCAATGTAAATAAAATCATCATCAGCAGCAGCAACAAGGACGATGATAACGAAACTAATCAGCACAATTTTTTCATTTGGATTTAGGTACAGTTCCCGGCATTACAATCTTTAATAAAGTAGCTTGGCGTAGGAGTATGGCATTCTTTTATTATCAGTGATATGTATGGAATTAAAGACTTTACAAAATATGCTACAATGTTCGGTTAAATTTACCCGTTTCAATTACTCATCTAGAGCCGTCAATTAGACATGTCCGATACGGCCACATGTATAGTGTTTGTGCTTTTTACACTTTCTACATTATGCAGTCATACGTTTTATTTAACTGCGGTTTCATTGATTTTTCAACTTGACGGTATGTATCTAAAACTTTGAATATTTTAAAGTCACAAAATATCGTCCAATACCTTTTTTCTGAGCTTTAATGAATCCGATAGTTTGCAAGGTCCGTTAACCAAGTTTTAAAAACCCTCGGCATACGAGTTTAGGGAGAAGTTATCAGATACCCAGTAAATATGTCGATTTTCCATTTAATAACGATATAGACTTACGTATTTTAAATCTTATCATCTTTACTTCAGGTTAATACAAGTAATTTATTCACAAAGTCTTTTTTCAAACATATTACATGTTTTCATTTTACAATAATAACAGTTGTTGCTCCCTTTTTCGATTATGCGGCTCCATGGCCAAATTTAAAAAAACATACCATACAGTTTCCACGCGGCGTCAATAATAATACAAAACAGCGCACCAATGTGGCTTCTAGAGTTTCCACAAGTGTCCTGATGACCTACGTTTTGTTCTCACATGCCCCCCCCCCCCCCCACACACACACATACACACGAAAGTATAATTAGAATTTTTTCTATAGGGTACTTATATTTTTCTCAACAGTTATTAAAATCATTATCTATCGACCTATTTTGTGTCTCTATGTTTCGTTTCGATGGAGACACTGAATCAGCGTATTTATTACCTCTATTCACCTAAATGAGTGTTGTAATTGTAACATTATGTCAGTCATGTAGCAGGAATGAAAATAGTATTAATCAATTTTGGATAATATCGCAAGAGTTCTTCATAAAAAAACAACAACAGAAACAATAATAACAATAATAATTAAAAGATACATATTTACAAGTATTTCTCCTTCTTGATTTCTCAGACTGACTATTATGAATATTATCCTGACTACATTGTCTTTATAGAAGATTTGAATACAGTTTGAATACAATGTTGTACAACAGAAGAATTAAGTCCGCATATTGTCGGACGAGTTGGAATCATATTGTATCAATAATCACTGGCTGAAATGGTATGTCTATGACATTTATCCTTTTCTTACAGTCAAATAACAATTGTTCTGTAAAATAACTTCTGCATAAGATATTGACATGGGTCGAAATAACATGCTTAAAATGCCACCAACTGATTAACAGATTTTGTATATACAAGAGTTAGAAGATCGATCAGTAAAAAACTGAAAAGTTATTTTAACAAATCTAAAATGTTCCAACCTATCAGCGGAATTTCTAATATTCAAGTCCAGTATACTATTATCTATATCTTATCCAGTATAAAACATATATAGAGAGAAAGAACCCCATACTGACTTTTCCTACAAATAAAGAACTTATTCTAAATAGAAATAAAAACTTTACAAGACATTCTGATTTTGAAATGCAGAGTGACATAATAAGGTCAATTTCTTGTATTCTATATCTCGTTCAAACTAATACGTAAGGTAAAGACACTATCCTGTATATACTAAAGATACGACCTGTGGGAGCACCAAGTGAAAGCAAACCAGGTTTACAAACTTTAGGCCCGCGCTCGTAGCCATGGAGGGCCTTAGGCAGAACGAATACATGAACGATTTTTCTACAGTAAACAGGTGTAGGACTGTAAACCATAACTGTTAAAACCATAATCAGAAATGCTGAAAAATGTTCCCCGTATTGTATTTCAACAATCTGTAACACACAGTTATATTTACACATGGATCAGACAACTTATTATAATATATGCCAAGATGTTTGTATTTGTCAGTTTCTGATAACTCATTTGTTCCAACATAAAGGTAAGTATTATAAATCATTCTGCGGCGTTTTCTACCATTGAAAATTATGATGGTGCACTTCCGTCACTGTGGGTTTTATTGGTAATGCCACTTACAAGAGTTTATGTATATAACATTGTTCAGCTACTGTTGAGGCGCACACACAGTTATCCCCTATACTAAGACCAAGACCTGTATCTACCAATGATTTGATAAGATCATTAATAAATTATGAATTAAATTGTAGATAAAATGGGGGGGGGGGGGTCATATTTAATTAAAACGCGTGACAAAATTTCTTAAAAAAAAAGGCTTGTTTGTTTTGATTAAACGTGAAAGAGTCATTATTGGAGTCTATTGGGAAGAGATATGGTGCTGCCTTACTTACTTGTGTACCAAAACAGGCCAGGCCCCGAATCGAACCCGGTCCGTTGGCTTGATGGCCCATTGCTCTAACCACTGAGCCAAAGAGTCGACTCCCTGACACAGTTGTCAGAGATTGTACTTATACCCTTGACGACGCATCGTCACATTACTTCCCCCTCCGATAAGTCTCGACCGGAGACTTGACCTGGAAAACACGTGGGTAAGGCAACTCCGGTATGACAGTTGACATTATCCCATCGCTGCCACCAAATGTAACAAACACGGCCCGGCCCGAAATCGAACCCGGTCTGCCGTCGTAGTAGCCCAATGCCATAACCACTGAGCCAAAGAGTCGACTCCCTGATGCAGTTGTCAGAAATTGTACATATACCCATGACGACGCATCGTCACACTTGACTTATTCTGCATATGTGTAAGGTTTAATGAGATTGGAAAAACTTACCAATGTAATACAAAGTAATTAATTTCATAGCCCAAACATTAACATGAAAAAGCTATATATTATCCCAAGCGTTTCAGCAAGGTTTAACGCATTAGAGCCAAAGGTCATATTTTGCTAATAACTCAACTCGTTTTCCTGGAATATTAATAAGTTAGCTGAACTCCCTCTTTGTTTCACGGTAAACCCGCCGCCTGCAGCCTATCAGCATCTTGAGTGCTATGTTTATTTCATAGTGAAACGGGGTGAGGGCCATGACCTTGCTTTAAACTTCCAATTATTTTGTTGCGCTGAGTGCTTCAGTACAGTAAAATCGGAAGCGGTAATTATGCAAATCAGCAATGCCATTTTTTTTTTTTGTTTTTTTTTTTTGTTCCACTACATAATTATAAAATGGCCCGAGCCAGTCTTCAGACTGACTTCACTGTGTGAGTATCTTGAACATATTGGGATCATTTAAGATGGCGACTATTCGTCCCGGATGCCGTAATCTTCTTGGAATCAAACTCAAGAAGAATTGTAATTAACTCCAGGTGCACTGCATTGCCCATCACCCGCTAAGCCAGCAACAATATTGACTATATGCAACACTTCCATCGGTACATTCAGTTCTCGTGTTTTTTCTGTCATACACTCAGCAACACTATTTGAATTTCAATATTTCAGGTAAAACCCGTCAAATGTAAATATGATCTATGTACAAGGTAACCTTACTATTCCAAGAATATACATTTTGTCAGCAGCAAAGTCATTTCCTCGGTTTTGCACGTTTTACCACCTTTGCATGAGCTACACGAGAAAATCGGGCAACGGTTCTATTTCTACATGATACATGTTGTCAGTAGATTTTTAATACTAGAAACATCATTTCTATTTTAGTTTAAACATATTTATTTCTCCAAAGTAGTAAGTAAATACAATACGTGACAATAACATATACATGTTGAGAATTGGATTAGACTGGAAGCCCAAGGCTTATAAAAGTCTTCTCCATATTATTGTTAATTACATTTGTCGGTGGATACCATAAATTATCATTTTTTCACAATTTGAATGTATCATAAAAACACTAATCACCATAATATATTTTAGAGAGAGAGAGAAAGATGGAGAGAGAGAGAGATAGAGAGAAACGGGGGGTGTTTAGATTAAAGATCAATATATACGTAAGAAAAAAAGAAAAAAAAAGAAGAAAAAAAATAGCACTCACAGCAATTCATTGCTCAGGAATGAAAACGTTTACTATTGATAATAAATCTTTGAACAGAATCAAATATCGATTTGTTTTCTTGTGTTGACATACTTGGATTTCCATATAGAAGAGTTTCAAAAGGAGTGTTTTCGGGTAGTTCATTTAACATTGAGTTTCTACAAAAGATATAACGTGGGCATTCTAAAAGAAAATGGAATGATGTTTCAATCATTCCACATGCACATAAAGGAGAATCTGCAACGTTCCGAAGAAATAAATGATAATTAAGGCCACTACAGTTTGTTCGAATGCGAGTATGTAACATTTGGGAATATCTATTACCATGATAGAAATAAGGTGGTGGTTTACTTACATTTTTATTTAATAAATATTTGAACGATCTTACAGAGTCAGCGTTTTGAATTTCAGATGGCAAGTTTTTCCAATCTCTAATAGATGATGGTAGAAAAGAATTATGATATATAGTTGTTCTTGAACGAATTGTTTGTAAATCATTAGAATTTCGTAAAGCATAAGAAGTATTTTGACCAATGGTAAGTGGAATTTTACTTGATAAATACTCAGGTGTTAGATTGTTTTTCATTTTGTAAAGCATTATTAATTTATGTTTAGATCTTCTAGTTTCTAAGGATTCCCATTTAACTTCATTGTACAAATCATTAATAGAAACAAGTTTACTGGCACCAGAAACAATTCTATTTTGACTGACACGACTTATCCCATGCCACGACTAAACGACAAATCCCGTTCTCAGGCTATTGGCATGTTGCATGCCAGAATAAGTGTTCGGGCAGTGGAAAGAAATTTCACTTATCACCATTTAACAAATAAATTATTGTAAGCTTGCACGCACGTTATATGCAAACTGGGAAAGTAAGAGACCGGCCTAGATCGGGTAAACCCCTTGTTTCGACCAGGAGATGGGATGTAACACAGGAGATAAACGGCTAGAAGAATGCTAGGAAGGTATGGTCTCCCAAATACAGTAGGAAGCATGCTCTTTAATGTCGGATTACGATGTCGAAGATTTGAGAAAGGTGTTCCATTAACAGACGGACATAACGAGTACAAGTAAATTGGGAGAGGAGGCATCAATGATGCAATGATTAACACGAAGGCAATGGGGGTAGTGTCATATTTTCTGACGAATCTAAGATTAATGTCAGTAATGCGGACGAATGAACTCGTACCTATCACGCGATGAACGTTTTTTCTGAATCGTGGGTGTTAAAACACAACCGATGGGATGGAGGAAGCGTCAACTTATGAATCGGGATATTTAGTTCCAAAGAACACAGCTGGTTGTGTTACAACGGCATGATACTGCATAGCCATACTCGTACATTAATGATGTCCTCCGTCCTATCCTCGTGGCAGATGTTTACTGCAAAAAGATAATGACCCAGCGCATCGTGCTACACGTATCAAGCATTTTATGCAAGAAAATAACATCACTTGCTTGGATTAACCTTTCCTCTCCCCAGATATGGCTCAGATTGTCTGGGATGAACTTGGTTGTCAAGTAAGAGCTCGTACTCCACCACCTGCCATAGTACCTCATCTTCGCCATGACCCCTTAGAAGAATGGCAAAATATCTCACAGTATCGCTCTGCTGAAGTTGTGTTGTCTATGAGGCGTCGTTGCATAGCATGTCTTGCAGCTAATGGGTCATACACACGATATTAATTGACTTTTTTGAACTCACTGTTTTCACCTAGTAACTTTGTAAGTGTCGTAAAATACGTAAATTGTTTTCTATTAAAATGAATATCTAAAATATGGGTTATTATTTGTACGAAATTTCATGAAAATATTTTATCATATTCAGTTTTAAAATCATCAAAATATAACTGGTGCGTTTTAAATTTGCTGAATGTACTTGTCAGGTTTGATAAATTTAGAGATCCCCAAAATATAATTTATGTTGTTGTCTGAGGTTGCATCAGTCAAATAGCTTTCTACTGAAAGTGTTGTTAAAATGTTACTCTTGAAGTCAATTTGGGGGATGAAAAAATAGAAGTAATTTGTAGACAATTGATTGCCACATCACCACTGCGTTTTTACGTGTGACATCTTTGTTAATTGATGTCCTTACATGTGTTGGAACTCGGGATATTCAACATCGCTTTCCATAATGATATGACATACCATCAATCAGGAACAATGTCGATTCAGCCATTAGTACTGTACACACTATTAGAAATTATTTTGAAATTTGTTTTGCAGAAGCTTGACAAGGCAGCAGCTGAACCAGTCAAATAATGATATATCTAGATTAGGCATAATCAGAACATGTTGAGAAGATTCAGTGCTGTAGGGACAGGTACAGAAAACCTTAACAAAAATTTTCCAAGGATAAGTAGTTTGGATAAGCTGTTAAACCCCAAGAAAACACTGGTAATCAATCTAGTAATTTTGCTTAAGGCTCACTATTCTTATTGACGGTTGCAAAAAGTAGTAATGAAATATCCTTGTGGTTCAAACACCTTTCCAAATAAAACAAATCTTTACAGTATGATGACTTCCAATTAAAAAAAACAAACAAAAAAAACAAACAAACAAAAACACACACACACATACACACAAACCACCCTATGATAAAGGTTAGGGGACACGACCACATACAAATTTCATTTTTTATTTAATAATTTTCAATATTAATATATTTGTCGCTTCATTGCTAGTTGCAGCGTTGTAATGTTGCTTGAAGAAACTAGATGTCTGGATATTATGCTTCCTGTTTCAAGTAAACACTTTGCTGCTATTTTAAGCAAGTGAGATATTGGAATTTGTTTAAATGTTAAGATTGTGTTATTGAAAATTTATAAATTGTACTTTGCCTTTTAATGTCTTTTTTGACTTGGACTTTATATGAGAAAGTTACATCGAAAGTAAAAAATTATATGAAAATAGTTCTTGGTCCTAACATTGCTATCACTTTTATAATTGTCACATTGAAGTGTAAATGTACTTTAATAATATGTTTCAATGCTCCATGTTGTACTTGAATTTAGAAATTCAACTTTTTTTCTATATCGATCAAAAGTAAGGAAAAACATATTCAGTCTAAAAGGAACAATATATACAATATATACACTGGCTGCATTTCAAGACAGCTTGGACTAATACACTTACAAGTAGAATACCACTTTTCTCAACTTTGAAATGCAGATGTAATAAAGAAGATTTCAGAGCGGGCGAATTAATAAAATTCAGCTGATTAGGCTTAAATGGTTTGTATCTATTAGTAGAAAGTCAAAAATCATTTGTTCAGACAAGCGAAATCTAGTTAATCTTCAGTTTACAACCAAGTTTGCACAACATTTCTGAAAAAAATATAAATGACATTCATATCAGATGTGTATCTTAACGTATCTAATCGTCTTTTTAATCTTTTCCATGTCTTTTTCACCAAATAGCTGAAAATGTTGTTGCGTCCACTTAGCGCTCAGATTATGCATGCATTCTCAAAAGTTCATCTCAGAGTATCATCTGTATAATTGTATATGTTACAGCCACGTTACAGGAGTTAAAATATAACCCTGCGCTCTGGCGCCGTAACCTCCAAGGCAAGTAAGTGTTAGTGGTGCATACTCTTTAAAATATACCTAGAAAATTTAACCTATACATTGGCAAGATTGTCTAACCTTAACATTTGCAAAAATGTGGCATAATTTCAACTAACAACGTCATACAATATTCCTGATATTCATGTTTTTTCGACATGACGGCTTGGAACATTGAAAAAGTTTATTCGTACTCAAGCGTCAATTTTTACAAGCAATATCAATCAAACTTTCTGACGTAATTGAGTATTAACCTGAAAAGTTCCATTTGTTATGATGCGTCACGTGGTTATGTAGTCATAGATTATCAAAATCCAACTAGTCTTGAAATCTCGATATTCAGGCAGTCCGCATAAATTCTTGACAACGATCATTGAACATGTCTTTCATATACTGGTTATCTTGACACCATTCATCATAAAGTTTGAAATACTAAATAAACTCGGCATTTTTATGTATCATTTTCAAACTTTCACCGAAGCCTTTTAAGATTTAATGTCAAAGTTCTGGTAAGTTTCAAATTAGTACGTCATCTGATATGGTTGTTATTTTTTTACCACATTAAATTCCTTTGAGATAAACAGTCAGAGAGACGTCTCATTTGTAACAAAGACACTCATATGTGCCTTTCTGGATGTGAATGGTATGATGTCGCCAGTATACCGTATTTAACCAGTTTTACAACCCCATCTCAAGGTTGTCCATCCATCACTGTATTGTGATCATGGTCCATCAAATGATCGTGGGAATTTTATAGTAAATGCGAGCCTTTATAGATTCTGAGCAAAAGAGCCTATGACTCCAAGTCATAGATGATTGCATCTGCTGAAATCTTTTTAAGCATTTTAAAGACCATGATTATAATGTAATGATGGATGTACCTTAAAATCGCTTATCCCTGAGATAAAATATTTACTCTCTGAAACATTTTTTCATTGATATCGCGGGGGAAGAAAATGAGCCAATAATTCAGCGATCAAAGTTAATTAGTCCTCTGCCAACATTGTCAGCTCAGAAAAACATTAGAAAAATAAGACTGGTCTATTAGAGAGTGATTCTGCAGTTATGGGATCAAATTATGCTAAAATGGAAATATATCGTTACGCTCGTAAATCATTAGCAGAAGACTGGACAGATGCACAGGTATTCTGAAATTAACAAAATAGTCCACAAGAGTTTGGAATACATGTTTCCTGTTTCTTGATTAAACAATCATTCACAACCCAAGCAAACAGCACATCATGAGATGTATAAGGTTACTGGTCTGTATAATATTACGTAAAGCGCCCCTCTCGTGAAGACCATTTCCCCCAGAGGATTGACAATACCCTGTATAATTCGCTAATTAAATTGACCAGTAAGTGACTTTGGAAAAATCTCAAGTGTATATTTATTTCCCTTTGAACAATGAGTAAAACCTTACACAAGCAAGTAGATAAGGTGTTCGGGGAGAACTCGTTGATTTACGTAAGTTTATGTCTCATTTTAGAGTGAAATTGTATATATAGTATATGTAATAAGAAGGACTTGCGGCTAGCATTCTTTTTCTTATACGAGTAAACATGTACGTTATTAAAGCTTTTGGTTTTCATGTATAACGCATTTCTTGCGCATGAGTTCCTGCGGTTATCATCCACACTTATACAATTTAATTGTCTTTGCGTTATAATTGCGTTTCCAGTTCTTATGCTTTTGATGTTTTAATTTCTTTCTTTATTTATAGGAACTGCGGTCAGAAATCACACATGTAATACATTATACTCTTGACTAGGTGTCAAACTAGCTTATAGGGTCTTGTTTCTATTTCTGAGGAACTACGAATAGCGTCACCACTCCTTAAGAATATTAACTTTCCGTTTTTCAGTTTTCATAGCGCTACCCATGCAAAGGGCAGTGCTTAACCCAATAAAAGCATACTGTGAAATCATTAATTTTTCGTGGGACACTCATTATCGTAGAGGGTTTTATCCTCGAATATTATTTCCCATGAAAACTTGTATAGACCTCGAGTTTTCTAGAACTTCGATCCACGAATACATGTACTCTCGAAATTCCCTTAGGTATATAATCAATTAAATTAATGTCAACGAAAACTAATGATTTTACAGTACATAGATCTTCAGTCAGTTAAACTATTTTCGTATTGTTATAACTCTGTAGTATATTTTCATATCAACCGAATAGTGAAAGTAATAATAATGATAATAAAAAAAGCTTAAACAAAGGATATTACAAAATGAATAATATTGAAGGAAATATCCAATACTTTGAAAGTATGAAAATGGTCAAAGCTCTGGCATCAGACAAGATTAATTCGTAGGATACACTAAATTCATTTTTTTCATTGTGACATTTAACACTTTTTAACCTAAACGAATTCCTAAAGTGAATTATTTGGAATTTATGTGGCATTTTCTACTTAAACGGCACAGGGTCCCCCTTTTTTTACTAATTAAGAATACTTTTAAAGCTTGAGGAGGCAATATAAACTCGTAATCTTTCCCTGATCACATATTTAATGGTAGTTTCAATCAAAAAATGTATTTTTCAAAAGTGGTAACATATCTTGCTCTGTTTGTTCTCCAGGTCATCAACAGTTAGCGGTTTGTAAAAAAAAAAAAAAAAAAAATCTTAGCATACTTGGAGCATACTTACGATAAGAATTTATTTCTGGAAGATCAGTATCCCAACATTTATTCAATAGATTTGAGAAAGAAAACTCCAAAGATTTAAATGGGTTATAAGAACGTGTTTGAAAGTGTATCTCAATCATCTACTGAATCATAAGGCGTTAAAGAGACTAATAGCTTGGATAGAAATCTATCAATGGACAAATCCAATTCTACAAAACAATATGCTTGTAAGAACACAATTAAAATTTGCAAGCTCTATATTGTACATCGAAACTGACCCAATAGGTATTGTTTAAACAGAATATTTATTTATTTTTTTATTTATTTATTTACTCCTCATCCAACATACATGGTTACAATATTTACAGAACAAACATATATAACAGATCACAGACATGTTATTGGCCATTCATTAAATGAACTTATAAGAGACAATATATCATTTATAAAATACATGTACTATACTAATTACAAATAGACAAATTATTTTATCTTGACAACCACGGAAATAGAAAAGTTTAAACACGTGTGTAGTAAATTGCGTATTAAATTAGAATGGTATTTACAATTGAAGACGCCAATTTAATATGTAAGGTTGATGATAGATATAATGAAAGTTGTCTGACCAACGTTGTCTGATCTAAAACACTTGCTTGACAATGTGCCCTTATGAAGCGCTCTGAAATATATTTTAAGCGACTGTGTAAATAAATACATATTATCTGTGATTTTATAAGCAAATTTATCGCAAATGGTATATTTTATTGATTTCCATGTGCTTTTGTTCCGTTTATTTCGACAAGATAACGATCAAATGTTCGTTTCTGTCAAAGTATGTTTGAAGATTTTGACATTCAGCTTCCTCGTATATAATACACAGCCCATCTTTTCCCTCTTTAGTAATTATTTAAAACTTGTAGCAATGCAATTTCAATATGGTTAGCTGTATTTGTTATAGCTATACTACTTATAGTGTGCCCATTAATGCAAATTTCTCTTCATCTGTATTATGAATTTCAATATATTGTCTTTGATATTAGCAGCATACGGGTGTTTTATCTTATAAAGGAATTATCTTATCCTTGCATGTGGATCCTAATCCATATTAGTGTGTCCCAAGTCTTATAAACTACTTCATTCCAACATGCTAAACGTGTTCAATGTTTCTGTTTGGCTTCAAATGAATTTAATTTTGAATTATATCAGTCGAATTCGGTAGCGCGCAAAATCATCTACATGAAGATTAACATTAAGAGGATGTAAAAATAGTTTTATAATATAGGAAATGGATTAAGATGGAAATAAAGAAGGAAATGAACTAATATCAAATGAAGGAAATAAGATTAATCAAATTAAACATGATGGTAGTCAAGGTGAAGGAAGCGGACATATGAAATACATTGTAACAAACTTGACCCGGCCCAGGATCGAACCCGGCGTGCAAGTCCAATGCTCTAACCACTGAGCCAAAGAGTCGACTCCCTGACGCAGTTGTCAGAGATTGTATTTATACCTGTGACGACGCATCGTCACATTACTTTCCCCTCCGAGAAGTCTCGACCCGAGACTTGGCCTGGGAAACATATGGGTAAGGCAACTCCGGTCTGGCAGTTGACATTATCCCACCGCTGCCACCAATGTAACAAACTCGACCCGGCCCAGGATCGAACCCGGACGCCGGCGTGCGAGTCCAATGCTTTAACCACTGAGCCTTAGAGTCGACTCCATGACGCAGTTGTCAGAGATTGTATTTATACCTGTGACGACGCATCGTCACAACATTTAAATTAAATGCAGTATACGCCTACAAGGATTATGTATAAAATATGAAGAAAACAAAAATAATACGTTGCAAAACGTATCCGTACAGAAAAACTCTTAATTTCGCGATGATTCTGGGTGGATGTTCAAATTTGACTTAACAGAAAGTGATTTTTCTCATACTACATAGCACACACACATATATATACTATTTTAATTCCTCTGTCATTATCTCAATTATTTTTAACTTACTTATATTACGTCGATTTGGAAACAAGTTCTTGCAACTTATTTTAATCCCTCTCGACGTTCATGTGTTGAACCAGAACTTTGCGTCTTAGAAGGTCATGAAGACTTCTTGTTCAAAACAGGGTTCAAAACCACAATTTAATAATTTTGGTTATTAGATTGTCAATCAATCCAAACTTACATATTTGTTTTATTTCCATGTGAGACTATTTCTTAAAGAAAGGTAATAATTGGGGGGGGGGGGGGGGGATATTTCCAGAGAATGCATACGACTGTACATATAATAATTTACGACCTCATGTACAAACATATATTTCTCATAAAATATAATATTACCGTCTAGAATTTTATCAAGCATACTTACCAATTTTAAAATTTTAAAAAAGAATTGATAGAATAAAATCATCCTTCATTAAATTTTCAACTACGTACGTTTGAAAGCTGTCTAAATATACCACCCATTGTATTCAAAATGTTTTGATATTGAAAGTAACATAATACGTATACATAAATTTTGCTGAACGCCTAGGGGATATCTAATGAATATGTAGAGAGATAAATACAACCAGGGGACATATATATCTTATATCTGTAGATGTTCCGGTGGCAGTATGATTCATGATGTATATTTTCTACTGGTATTGTGCTCAGTCTTAAAAACATTTTGACAACCTTTTTTTTCAGTGGGAATTATAATCGTCTTAAAGGTTCGTGTCACTCAATGGTACCTGAATAGCATAGTGGTGACGCGCTTTGCTTCTCACCAATGCGTCCCGAATTCGATTCCTGGTCACGTACGTGAGAGGGTACAGTGGTCGCCCTTCCAGACACGTGGGGTTTCTCGGGTTTCCTCCCACAATAAAGATTGGCATCAGAGGTATCGAGAGTAATTAATATAAGATGTTAGAACTTGTTTCGTAATCGATGTAAAATAAATAAAGTTTAATGGAGATGAAACTAAGCGACCTGTGAATCAGTTACAATTTTTATATGAAAAACAGTCTCAATAATTATATCAAATAGAAGATAAATAATTACAGGACAAGCTCTCACATTGTACTTAACATTGCGCTATTTATGAAAACCAGGATATGCATTCGTGTATTTCCCGGTGTTAATCAAACTTGCATCAACATTATCCTGGTTTCCTATTATATAGTCAAGCAATGAGGATGCTTACAGCACTTGCACATTTTCCTCATATTTGTGATTCTATGTACTATGCGTTAATTTCCTCATATAATTATACACAGAAATCTCAAGCTAAGAATTTAGATATACGTGATACCTATTTTAGAATGATGGAAATAAAGGTATTGCATCATCGGGGATTCAGAATCAAAACATTAAAAAAGAGAAAATAAGATAAAACAGGGTGTTCACCGCTTGTCACAGTTACTTACTAATCGAAAAAAAAAAGTTGAATGAGTATTCATATGTGTTGATAACAGATAAATGATGATAGGTATATAATAATATAGCCTAAATGAATAGAATATCATATCAAAAACCAAACGAGCGTTGTCAAACGACCAAAGCCACCACCCCCCCCCCCCCCCCCCTCCCCCCCCCACTTCATAAGCGAAAACGGGTCATCTACGAGTCCTGACAAATCACTGTATGAAGTTGAGGATGTGGGCCCAAGTGTTCTCCGGTTATTGATCGGAAAAGATTTTTACATCCGAGGTCACTGTGACGTTGACCTTTGACCAAGTAACTCTAGGGGTCATCTACTAGTCATGAACAAAGTTTGAGCAATTTGGGCCCACTCCAGTTATTGAGCAAAAATAGATTTTCACATTCGAGATCACTGTGACTTTGACTCTGTACCACGTGACCCCAAAATCAATAGGGGTCATGTACTAGTCATGACCAATCACACTTTTAAGTTTGAGGAATACGGACCTAATCGATGTCCGGTTTTTTATTGAAAATAGTTTCACATTCGAGGTCACTGTGACCTTGATCCTTGACCAAGTGACCCGAAAATTAATAATGGTCATCTACTAGTCATGTCCAATCACCCTTTGAAGTTTGAGGACTGTGTGTCCAAGAATGTGGGCCTAGGCATTCTCCAGTTATTGATCAAAAACGATTTTCACATTCGAGGTCACTGTGACTTTGACCAAGTAACCCCAAAATCAATAAGAGTAATCTAAAAGGGCCCAATCCATATTGATGAACGGATCTCCAACAATCAACCCACCGACCGACATTTGCAAAACAATATGCTTCGATAGGGGGGGGGGGGGGGGCATAAAAATATTTCTGAGAACAAGGAGTGATTATTATACACTTCATTTAATGCGCCACAAACCGAGAAATGCTATAAATCTATTTGGAAACCATCTGCATCTAAGATGATCGATAATATTTTACAAGTCATATGAATAATAGCGGAAAAATCATTGCTGCCTTGATATTAAGATGCAGGCATGTTGCTCTATTTCGAGAAATACAAAACATATCTGATGAATATATTTGAATCATAACACGATATGATATATTTTTCACAGTTTGATAATCTTTTACACGAGATTATCATAAATTAATGGAATAGCAGAGCCGGATCCAGGGGTTCAGGTTCGGGGGGGGGGGGGGCGAGACCTAGTATGCAAGTCTATACTCTACAACGTCTCCACAAAAGCTAGCTTCCTGGCGTTCTATACCATCTTAGATTTATTTCTGTCCTCCGCAAACCATCGGAAAACGTTTTTTGTTCATTACGGGTTTCACCAAAACTGAGGAAAAAATATTATGTCTAATTATGTATATTATTGTCATCATACTTTATATTTAGATACATTTTGTGTAAGGCATTTTACATAGTAACCCTGAAGACATATTCATTTGAACAACACCAAACACGTTTATTAAAGAATCTATCGAATCACGTTACTTGACGTCACAAGTTATCATATCTCATATGATTCCAGCAACTTCAATAGAATCTTAGGGATGGACAGAGTATCAAGTCCTTCTTTTTGTTATTGAAATGTGTTTAGTCACGTGGTTGAAACGGCATAGATGGCAAAAATCGTTTTAATAACTTTTTCGACATATGGCATCATGACTTTTATTTTTGCCAATGCAAGTCTCTAGATAAACAAAGCATTGTAACAATAGTGTAATGATATGATGTTTCGTTAAAAAACATTCTCTGGGGGTATTTCACGCTCGGGATTATCTTATATACTTGACGACATATGCCTAAAAAGGCATGCCCCCTATTTCAGTCGGCCTTCTTTTAAAATCATTTTATTATTTACTTGCATTAATCCTAGAAATAAAAATAAAATAAACTTTATTTCTCTATATGCAACAAATATGGTATAAATATGTTTTACAACTCTTAAGGGAAACTTGAAAATGACTCTTAGCCATTCATAAGCTCATATAAGGATTGGGGTTGAATATAAAATATTTCGATTTTAATAACGTAGCAGTGTCATACTTCTTTCATCATCAAGACATTGTGAATGCGACTTGAAGTAGCCATTGTTATATGCATTAAATATCTAAGGTACATTTCTGTTATCGAGGCTTTAGTAAGGGTTTATATATCAGCTAGAAAAGGTAAGCAAAATATTTTCCAACGAATCATTCACGAGCACCTAAAGTGCGTTATACCAATTGACTTAAAAAAACAGGATGTCAATAAAAATAGGATAACAATAAACGAACATAGTGAAATGCTGAAAACAATGATGCAGGAAACTTTCTTTTGAATCCCTGGACGACTTTATGTCTAAATATTTTCACACGTGAATCCATTGTCATGACAACTGCCATCATCATCGCTGTCCCTGAAAGGGAGCAGACGTGTGAGGAAAGACAGTGACGTAAATAAACACACTGGGACTAATATCCCCTATCGACATCGCCGTTCTGCCAGTATAAACAAAGTTTTAATTGGATTCTTTCAAGAGAAAATAGTTCAAGGAGTGAAACTGCTGCGTTTATTTTACCTTATCAATACAATATGATACTTTTGTTGATTACTGATAAACGAATTTGTACGTTATTTGCCTAGTATGATAATGCAATTTGACAATGTTTTTGTGATTGCGAATTTATCTGTATTAAAGAAGCATTCGGTACTATAGTTTGTTCACTATACACCCGTAGCTTTAAAAGGCCAGTATGTATAAATCGGATTTGATTCTGCAACAAACCGCAATATAATGTGTTTTGAACGTGACGTCCACCAATAAGTAAACAATACGTTGGTGATTAAACATCATTAATACCCTGACATTTACTTGATTTTTTTTTTCATTCAGTTATATTTCAAATGCTAGTTATTTCCTTTGTTTAAAAAAATAGCTAATGTTTTTTACAGATTTCCCATGTATCCCCTTACTTTTAATAGACACCAGTAATGATCTGATATTGACTAATTTCACAACACAGCATACTAACTTGATGGCTATATTTTCTCCTTTATTATATATTTTGTATGAAGTCATCATACAAGCCATCATCTATACTTTTTATTAAATAATAGTAAGTAAGTAAATATACAACAAAATTGTTGACATTGTTTTAATTACTTTAATTTTTAACTCCACTAGTTCAAACTTTAAATAAGCTACCAAATTTCTGGTTTATGTTATCATAGGCATGTTGTTATTTCAGACGTCCAGAGATGTAAATACCTAGATGTAGCTTCTTGAGACGTCAAAAGGGTTCTCCTTTCCATGATTTTCAATGCTATACTGTTTTAGATTCCTTATAACATTTGAAAAATGATTATGATTGTCCCTCTTTATCCTGCCGCGAATAATTGTTCTTCAAAAGACTACACAATACACATACGGTTATAGAAGTTGACAACTTGCGACTTTTGTCATTCATTACAAAGTGTTCTTTGATTTCGAGCGGTTTCTAATCGGTGATTTTACAGTCAGTTGCAACGCCGTTGATATAAGACATAAGCTCCCATAAAGGCAAGTTATGTACGGGCATTCATGTCTAGCTTTCAGTCATGTTCTTTTTACACATATTTTATCCTCTGCAACATGTTGTGTGCCATAGCTCATTACATTTTATTATTACCCTTTTCAGCAGTTTGACAGGATGCTTTGTTCCGTAATTTACACTTCTTCTATCACGATTGCAAATCGGCTAATCACTTTAATACTATAAAATCTAATGTACTAGAAAAATAATAATTAATTAGATTGTTGGTGGAATCACGGAGGTTTTATTTCCAGTAGTTTTCACAGAAACAGAAAGTATACACAGCAATTTCACTCTGATTATCTGTTACATTGTATTATGAACAACGGCATCAAATTTCCTGACAACACATATAAATGTAACCAACCACACTTACATGTATGTATAAATTATTTGAAACTTTTATTCACGTTATTAACAATCTAGTCTTAACTGATAAATGCATCACAGATCTTAGTTTAGCTATCTATTATGTATTTAAAGTGACAGAAATAACTACATCCGCCGATTAAATAAAAGAGAATTTCTTCTTGAATGACAGATATAATTATGCTTATTTGTTGATAATGTGTAAATAAAAATATACGAATCGCACTTGAAGTATATATTGATATACCGCAAAAAGTTAAGATGATGACAAGGTATTCCATTGTTTGAATTATAAACATTTATCAATAATTAGCTTTAAATGGGTATACTTCCATCAGACCGACACTTCTAAGACTTGTTATGTATATATATATCAGACGAAATTCAGGTTGTATATTTCTTTCCACTTGATATAATCGGCTTCTTTTTCAGTTTAAACATGAAAAGTAACACAGTAATGAAATTTAACACTTCCTTATCAATTTAGGATTGCTGCTTTGGCAATATGATTTGAAAACAGGCTTATGTGTATTTTTTACCACCATTTCCCCTAATTTGTATAAGTGGACTCTACCTTCAGGTTAGTTGTTCAGTTTATTGTGAGGATCTGGAAACAATAATCGGATATACGCGATGATCCTTCGGTTTCGCTTGGTTACATAAGATTTATCTTTACTTGAAATAAAATCAGCTTGTGCATAATATTTAATGGAAGTTGGTAGATAAGCTTTTTATAGTTTGTAAATTAAACCTTTTTTATATCCCTAATATTGGTATTATAAACATTTAACGTTTCCAACTATATCATAGTTTTAATCTTTTTTTTTTAAATTAAGTTGATAAGCTATTCGTTACACTTAACGAATGACATCGTTAAGGATGTTATACTTTTAATTTTAACATTACTCTTGCCGTAAGGAAGCGCAATATAAACAACACAGTTTTATGCATATGGCCAAACTGGCAAAGACAACATGTCACTAATGGGCCTTATGAACATTACATTATTTGAATCTGATTTGGGATTAATTGGTATTTAAGAATAAGCTGCAACTTAACTGAAATTAGCGTGTAATAAATCTGTCTTTCTAATACATCTGAAATATGTAATTATAACTTCGACATGCTGTGAATGATAGTCCCACAGGGAGCCCATGCTTACACTAATATGTTATACATCATTTTTCGACTAAATATTCGTTAAGTAGGACAGTAAAAGCAAACCTTTACAACTTCACCAGATGACAGCAAACATATATTCTGTTGGACCGCGACCGTTGGAACCGCTTCAGATGTAGTTTTTAGTATTACATTATTTAAGTTGAAACATATTTTTTACGTTCATTTGGAAACATACTTAATATAATAACACAACTGATTAATAGCATAATACAGTCCTCATTGTACGTACGTTACAACTCAACTCAACTCTATTAGTTTATTTGCTAAGTCGATAGCACAGCTGTCTTTGGCAAATACTTAAATAGTTACAAAAATAATACACGAGAAATACAATTACAGGAATATGTGTATACATGTATACGAACATTTCAATAAAATTTCAATTTTTTATTTTTACAAGTAACTTAATATATACCATTTACAATATATAATCATTTTTGATAATTTCTAAATACGGTTCAAATCTAAATTCTGTTTTGTATTTACAAAAGGTTTCAAGTTTTGGGCTATTATTTATACATTCATGCCATTTCTGTACAAACTGGTCTCTAAGCCTTCGTTTTATCATTTGTACATAGTCAGAATTTACATCAAAGTTATCCCATATATTTCCAAAACCTAAGTTTTACAGAAGCAATTTAATTTTAAAGGCCCAGCTTCTTGTCCGCGGATTACAGTTTGATTGACTATCCAGTATTTAAACATTAGCGAATTTTGATTTCTGCTAGCTTTAAAAAATATTTTATTGCGCATTCTTTACATATTGTAGATAATGAAAATCTTCCAAGTTCTCCTAAAACTGCTATATTGGGAGATTGTGAATTTACGCCTAAAATAAATTTTCAATATTTTATATGAATACGGTCTATTTCATCAATATCATATATCCCCCACACCTCTGAACAATATGTTAAAATAGGTGTTATCATTCTGTCAAACAACTGTAATTTTGTTGATATCTCAAAATATAAACGTTGAAAAATATAAAATAAATTTGACACCCCTCTCATAGCTTGTCCAGACAATAATTTAATTGCGTAAGATATATTTCCATTATAAAACAAATTAATACCCAGGTAACAGAAATGAAGAGAATAAACAAAAGAGCACTGAGAGATCCCCTTGTTTCAATCCTACTGATAGTTCAAACATATCAGAAAATTTACCATGAATATTTACAGTTGCTAATACTTTATTATATAATGACACGATAGTATTGATAATTTTATTACTCACGCCACACGCAATTAGTCATTTAAATATCTGATCATGTTTGACTGCATCGAAAAAAAATTCATAGTCGATAAAAGCAACATAAAGGGAACAGAACCAAGAGCTGTCCGTTCGACTATTAATGTGTCTGTCAATAACAAATAATATTGCCGTAAAATGTAAAAAATAAATAAATAAATATTACAAAAAGGTACACAATGCTTCAAAACAATATTTTAAAGGTTTTATGAATAAGTGAAGGGGTACGAGAATCTTAACAGAGATTCGAAGTCGAAAAAGAAAAAAACACACACTTTGGTCAAATTTAATAATAAATATATGCACTCTTACATTCAGGTAGAGGTTATGACTATAAATAAGAAATAAGTATTCCAAGTTTCAAAGCAAAGGGTTCATTGGAAACAGTAAGGTGTAAAGAAAAAAACAACCGTTTTTAAGTAGAAAATAGAGACATTGTTTGGTCGAAATCCATGACAGAGTTTTGCACCCTTGCCTACAAGTGGAAGTTATATTCATAAACATGCACATATATTTTAAGTATCAAATCCTATCAATAACTTAATGGGTTCAGTAAAATAGTAATGGTGGTACAAAAAAGCTTAACCAAGACGATGTTAACGCTCGGATAAGTAGTATAGTCCTAATCATTCTTTGAATAGTCTACCAAAAAATATCATCAATTTAACAACCGAAATAGATCATGCGTCCTCGATGTGACTCTGTTGTCCTACTTTTGTAAGAGCCGTTGTGGTACCGAATACAATCTTTCTGTTAACATAATGGTAACAGTACAATAGTACTACGGTAATAGAACGGAAATAGTACGTCAACATATTGCTAAAGGATGGTAGCACATCATTAGTACATGAGCAGGACTATGGTATCAGATCTGAAAAATGGGCCACACAGCTCTTACTGACAATAGGGAAGCAATAATGCCGTTCTAGTACCGATCCAAAAATCGCCAAAGTTAATCTGTATTGCTCCGGTGTACCAAATCACCTTGGTCGGACAGGCCGTTTAGGACATGTCACACACTACATTGAATGTACCTTGCTGGGATTAAAACGGAGCGCATAACGAAAAAGGGGCCGTCACATCTAACCGATTAAGCTCGCGGGGCAAAGATTTGATAATATTCAGGGTTCTTCAGAAAATCGACGAAAAGATAGAAACGGCCGGCGACGGTCGTCCAAATATTTCTGCCATTTAGCTGACGGTGCGAGCAACTGACCTCCAACGGCAGTAATCGGAAATTGAAGCATTAGCGGTATTTGTTGTTGTCAGCATCTACAATGAATATCATGGAGTATTACTTATCTATCAATATTGCGATTTGCAATTTGAGGTGATATATGGTATAAAAAAGCTGTTTATTCAACTTAATGTAAAAGAAAAAAAAAGGTTAAATATGCTCGTTAGAAGTAAAGTTTTATATTTTGAAATGAGTCAAAGGGATGGGGAACACATTGCCACATACAAAACTAATTTATTTATAGAAAGTATTGTGTTTTTGTTAATTTGTCTTGATCATTGCCGGTGTTTGTTTCTCCAGTCATTCTCGACATACATTCCCACCGATAGCATCTGCAATAATATGTTTCTATCTTTTAGCGTGGCTGAGTGATGGACACTCGACATATAACACGTCTAGATACGGCTGGATAACTGATGTCAGTGAACAGAAAGTTAGGTGTATGGTGAATTTCTCCGTAAATTGTTTCATCATCACCGCCCATAAAGAAACTATAAATAATAATAATTATGCATATTTTTATTCTGTTTGCACTTCCTCAGACAACCCATTAAACACTTTTGGTACAAACTGCTTTTTGTCACGACATGTAAACTGCATGTGTGGCCAGTGAAATGTTGCTTTTAGACCCCCAGATATAATGGAAAACCGTCATCCTCGTTGATTCCTGTTTATACTATGATTCAGGTTGGTAAAAGTCTTGACTGAATGTATACATGTGTGTTATGTATTTAAGTAGTGGATGTTCCATATTAGGTATCTTATTATAATACGTTGAAAGAAATTGTTGAAAGGGATACTCGAGGGAGGGAACATGTTAAATCGTCCTTACAAATTTTAATGGAGTGCAAATATTGAAATATTGAAACATGTTGCTTGTTTAGAACTCAGCAAAGAGTCCTTATTTACAATAAAATGACAAATTCATTGATACTTTATGAGCTTATGTTAAGTCTTGGCAGCATTCAAGTAGCATTCATAATAAGTGAACATCCGTATAAGGTAAAACCAAAAACATGTATCAGTTATATATTCTATAAAGTTAATATTAATTTGACTTATGTAAGACTTCCTTTTCTTTTAATTTCAGTTACCTGTGATATAAGACCAATCAATTGTCGTTCTTTAATGTCATTCGCAATTGATTTGGCCCGATTGATACGACGGGATACAGAAAACCACCTCAAGATAACATCATGTCTCCGTGTTCCTCAGAGTCGTACTCGTCCCTGTGATACTCTCCAGTGCTAAACAAATAATCTATTGTATATGTCAAATGTCTTCAAACTGAGAATAATGAGTATGCTCGTTTTAACCCAATAATACACTGGAACATCATGATCCTTCGAACAAGCAAGTGCAACTCAAATAGGACTATGGTTTATAATAATGTGCATAAAGTTAGTTCCTTATCCCTTTTTCGAATAAGGAATAAGGTACTGGTTCCTTATTCCTTATTCAAACACAAATAAAGAAAAAAAATAAGTGGCAGATGCAAATGACTTGTTGTTAAAATAAATGTGATCTATAGCATGTATTTAAGCATGAGAAATATTATATAAGAGGTTCCAAGTGCATAAGAACCATTTTTATGAAGAAAATGCGAAAGTCGAATAAGGAAAAGGAACTGGTTCCTTATTCCTTATTCAAACGCGAATAAGGAACAGAAAAATTAACAGATGCTTATAACTTTATTTTAGCATAAATGTTATCTAAAGCATGTAATTAAGCATGAGAAATACAATATAAGAGGTTCCAAGTGCCTAAGAACAATTTTTTTTTATGAAAAAATGCATAAGTCGAATAAGGAATAAGGAATTGGTTCCTTATTCCTTATTCAAACGCATATAATGAACAGTAAAATTGGCAGATGCACATGACTTTATTTTAGCATAAATGAAAATTTTTAAAAAAATCAACCTCGAATAAGGAATAAGGAACTGGTTCCTTATTCCTTATTCAAACGCGAATAAGGAACAGAAAAATTAACAGATGCATATGACTTTATTTTAGCAAAAATGTGATCTAAACCATGTAATTAAGCATGAGAAATATTATATAAGAGGTTCCAAGTGCTTTAGAACCATTTTTTTATGATCTTATGCACTTCAAACACATATACACTACTACACATGCTTTATCACATTATGTAGATTAGATAAATGCTTAGATTGAATCCAATGCGTCTGTCAATTTTTCTGTTCTTTTTCGAGTTTAGATAAGGAATAAGGAACCAGTTCCTTATTCCTTATTCGACTTATGCATTTATTTTCATAAAAATGGTTTTTATGCACTTGGAACCTTTTAAATAGTATTTCTCATGCTTAATTATATTATTTAGATCATATTTATGCTAAAATAAATTCATATGCATCTGCCAATTTTACTGTTCCTTATTCGCGTTTGAATAAGGAATAAGGAACCAGTTCCTTATTCCTTATTCGAAAGAGGAATAAGGAATAAGGAACTAACTTTATGCTCATTTTATAATAATCATCTTTAAGTTTACATTTTATGAAAAAATCACACGACATTAATTATTTTATTTACTTATTTATTGTTAATGTAAATTTATAGAGTGTATTTGTTATAACTCATAGTAAAACGATTGTTTGTTCGAAATAAACTTGACGGGTTGTTGTGAATATACACATACATAAAATCTAAAATCATATTTACATATGACATTGCCGTATCATGCAGGCTAACATTACTTTATCAGATTTACTCCTAATAAAGACTTTGTTTCAGAAGATTGCAAGAATTCCATTACTGTTTAAAGCAAATTGTGTCCAGGATTAGAACAAGTCGCTCATTTCTATGGCCATAATTATTTCCAATGTTATTACCTTACCGTCCAGGCCTGTCTTTAGGGAAATACACTTGACATCACATCGTAGGTTATTATGATTTAACAAAGATATATATATATATATATATATATATTGATATATCTGCCTTCTGGTTTAATATAAATATGTAATATATAATGTAATTATTCTGTTTGTTTTTGTTGTTTTCTTTTGAAAAACCGAATTTACTATCTTAAGCAATTCCTATATAATAAATGTTTAAAGTAAAAGTGCATGTACATAGTAATGGTGGATGATATTTTAGATGAAACACCTGAGTTTAAATTTATGGTTATTAGAATGACATTTCTCCGGTCTGAAAATATAATGAAATTAAGAATTAAGTTTTTGGCGTTCAATGAAACAAATAATGATCCTTTAAAAATAATAATTTTAAGTATTAAACAAATATCAGTAAGGTGAAATACGACAGGCAAATGTGAAGAAAAGTCAAAACATTGAAGTTGTAAACAAGTTTTTCTTATTTTAATACTATTTAATTATAAAGGTATCTTTCACTAAATGATGAACATCTTAGTGGTAAAGTCATATTTCGTTTGTTATGTATAATATGAATGATAAATTCTACCCTACACGTTAAGTAATATGTCAGCTTTTTTATTATTTGTTCGCACATTACCGTACCTTAAGTTATGCATCCGAAATAAGGGGGTTTACAAAATCAAAATATATAGAAAGAGAATATAGCAAAAACATATTTACTATCGTTATATAAAATACCGATTAGACAATTCAAATCCATTCATTGAAGTATTTATATGAACAAGCTGTATCTAATTGTAACAAAGGATATACAAATGTACATTTAATAATTTGGTAATACTATTTTTGTTTGTATTTTATAGTGTTTGCACTATTGATTTAAGCATGTTTATTTATTCATTACATACTTTGTTAAGTCTGTTGAATACCTTTAAACAGAAATGGCTTAAAGACTTGGCAGGTAGTAGTGCATTATTATTATTTATAAGGTAACTAATACATTCAGTACATAAACTCTACGTGAATATTCTACCAAGGTAATTATGTGATTACTTTTGTAGGCTAGAAGGTACTCTAGAATTTTTTTCTTTATTTAAATTGTTGAATATAAGCATATATTCCGTCTATGCTGATATTAGAAGACCATATTTAGACCTATATCTAACGTCCATCTGTTTATCAAAAACTGCAACAGATACTTGTTAAACTTTCCCTGACTTATACACTGCGGCTGTAAATGCTGTCAAACTTTGTATCTATTTTTTATGCAAAACATTATTTCTTTCATATATTCCTTCTTTTTGCCCGTTTTTCTCCATTCTACATAATTATTTTGTGTAAAATACAATTTATTTTTGTCCATTATTTGTTCAGACGATGTACATTGTACAAATCTGAATAGATTATATGAATTGTTATTTTCTGCCATCATCGCATGTATACTGACACTGTTCATCAGGTTGTTGTCCGTAATGAAAATTCACATAAAAACACTTTGCGTGGGAAACAAAGTATTGTCGAGTCTCTCCAATATACCATTAGACATGATATAATAGCTGTGTTCTTACGGAACTTGAACACCCCCGCAAAAGGCTGGCTCTACAATTGACGACCCTAATCTGGAGGGATTTTCTAAAGATTCCAAACATTGTAATCACCTGCTCGACCAGAATAGTAGCTCTCTGTTCAGTTCAATAATTACCAATATCCAGTGTTAATATTATTCTTTCTCTAAGTTTGTTGCATCTTCAGTTTTCCTTTTACTGGAAGATTATGTTACATTCAGAGAGGTAATAACATGTTTTTCTTTTTTCTCTCAAAAATTATAAAATGCAACTGTTTTTATTTTGACTTTTTTATCTTTCAAAACAATCCATTATTGGTATATTTGAAAAGCAAATTTTCAATACTGTTTAAATGTAGAGAAGTTTGTGTTTTTTTATATTTAGATACAATAAGTACAGGATAATGGGACATTTCGAGTTATAGTTATAAAATTAACGTGCATGTTAAATATGTATACATGATGTATTCCTTCTGGTATATGTATGAACACAAACATAATACTTTGGAGTTTAAAAATCTGAACGATATATAAATTTGTTTACGCATATTATATTTATTTATTGTGCTGTTGTTGGACACGCGTTGATTTACATTATTTTTCTTATTACATGTATGATAAAGCAGAAAAGTTTGCTTTTGTGGAAATATGTTGGTTCTCTTTTCATTCTTAATGGCGCCTTTTTGTTTTTCTAGTAGATACTGAGGTGGGAAATTCCTGCGTGAACACATCTTAATCAAACCCACATATACACACAACAAAATACAACTCACTTTGTTCTCACAATGCTTAGACAATTTTATTGTAAATATAAGAACTGTGATAAGTAGAAAATGCCACAACGGGCCAACAAAATCGCTCACATTGCGTATAATTCGCAAATGTAAATTTTCGATTTTTTATTTGCGCTCTAGACGTCACACAAACTGTTAACCGTTTTTGTCCTCTAACAAGTATAATTGGTATATAAAACCCTTGCGAGGAAAAATGCTCTATGATCGATGCTTTGGACTCGTGTTTTCAACCAATTTAGGGGTATCAACTAATTACATTTTTCTTACATTTAAAACTGTGCAGCGTACACAACTAAAATGAATTAAAATAAAATGGTTTTGGCGGTCATATAGTCATAGAAAATGGTGGTATGTCATAAAAAGTCGTCCCTTATATAAAGCAATGTACACCAATATCTCTCTCTCTCTTTCTGTATAGTATATTCCTGTTTGGTAAATATTATCGTTTAATACAAATTCTGGTTGTATATTATCAATAAAAAATCATATAGTTATAAGATATTATTCTTTACTTTTAAATGGCATGTATAGATCGTCTGGAATATTTCAAGAATATTTGGTAATTACTGGATCTGCTTTTAGATTATAATTGATATAAATCATAGACTGAAGTAAGCTGAAATATAGGATTAGCAAATAGTAACATAATATTAATAAATAACATATTTTGACATGTGAAACGTCATCATTTATATAGTTTCTGGATCATTATATTTTAAGTCCCTTCTTGTCATTTATCAATAATATAATATTTGCGCTTTATAAAGACGATGACATAACTCATTACAGAAGATAGTTAAAATGAAAAAAGTACTGCCCTATAGATAAAAAAGTACTGCCCTATAGATAAAATATATTATGGAGTCTCACATTGTAAAAAGTACTGCCCTATAGATAAAATATATTATGGAGTCTCACATTGTAAAAAGTACTGCCCTATAGATAAAAAAGTACTGCCCTATAGATAAAATATATTATGGAGTCTCACATTGTAAAAAGTACTGCCCTATAGATAAAATATATTATCAAGTCTCACAATGTAAAAAACATATATAAAAATTCATTTCAGTTAGCGTTACTCTCGCTAGTTTAATAGTTATTACATTACTTCCCTTAGAGTTGGAGGATATCATTTGATGTCAAATACATGTATATGTTGTTTTTTTCATTTTTTGAATGCGAACAAAATACATTTCATACGTACTTAATATATGCTCAAACATGATTGCTGATAATTTATACATTTTTGGTATTTCAGATAAGTCATAGAAAGTAGCATAGACGATAAAATCATGGTTACATTAATATAAGTAAAAAACCCTGTGAGCGGGAGGTCGTGGGTTCGATCCCCAGCCGCGACATGCCAAAGTCGTAAATAATTGTTTCCTGGTAAAGCTCCCTTGCTTGGCTCTCAGCATATAAGGGTAGTTCCAGGACTGGTTGGCCCAGTGTCAGGATAATCTGACTGGGTGTGGTACCATGTAACATGGCAGCAATATATCTGTCTCAAGTAGACATCGCCTCCAAATGACTGAAATACTGTCGATTGGACGTTAATCCAAACAAACAAACAAATAAAAACCCTGTAGAAAAAGAACGTTTGTCAGTTACTGTGTGTAGCTATGGTGATCAATTTTATAAGCTTTATTTACCGAATAAATGTAACCGATCTAAAGCTACAATGATTTTTTAAGAATACTTAATGTATATCTAATAGACTTAGTTATTCTAATTACCGACTTGGCAGTAAACCAAGGTTTAAGAATATAAATCTTAGTTGCAACAACGACATAATTGTGACAAAATTAAAATCAAACAATGATGTACATTATAGACGGTTTAAATTGTTACATATGCATAATTTATTAGTCCCCTACCGGTGTTTACATCGGAGGGGACTATAGATTTGCCCTCCGTCTGTCCTTCTGTCCGCATATCCCTCTGTCCGTCCGTCCGGAAATAACTTGAAAACCGTTCAAGATAATATTATGAAACATGGTATATGAACAGATGGTAGTATGGAGATTCTGCACGTCATCTTTTTTCCTCGGACAAAAATTCTGGTTGCTATGGTAACGGAAAAATTATACACCTCACCGGTAGGAGGCTCATGTGTTCCGTGCAACACCATTTATTTGTTTCTAATGGCATGCGGTTGGTTCGCAAGTTTTTATGAAATTCGATTCGACATTTTCCGTTTAATGTTCAAGGATTTTTTGTAGGTAGGTAACAGAGAGAGAGAGAGAGAGAGAAAGAGAGAAAGAGAGAAGTAAGACTTTGTGACTTTAATTATTATTCTCCATTTCTCAGATGTACAAGTGCAAGCCAAAACATTGAATCATTTTGAGGTTAGTAGTTGGAAGGCAATCTCGTCTGTAAATATCAACAAACGGTATAATAGGTATACCATCCTTTTCGTGCGTTCTTGAAAATTAAATTGTACATAAAATGAATAAATATAAGCATAATTCATGATTACATATCTTAATAATATCCTCTTTTCTATTTGATAAACCTTGAGCGGTAACATGTCCATGTAAGAAGAGAGATCCAAAACTCCTTACCAGACATCGAAAGTGAACAGAAAAGAAACTAGGTCATACAGTGTACGCACAGGGGTATACGTGCTTTTCTAATTGTAACAGTACATATCTTATACAAATAATATATACTATGTTATTAATAAGATGTGTGTCAAAGATATAGCATTATTTGGTTACAAACATCGGTTTACACAATTTTATTTTTGCTCGGTCTTTGCTATTTTCCCAAGTTTCAAAACCAAACAAACATTCGATATGACCTTATATCAGCAGACATACTTCAGGAAATGTGACAATGTATGGGAAACAAAGATAGGTGAATTTAGGGTATTTTAGAAACATTCATGTGAGAAATTACATGAATCATTTCTGGTGTTTCTGATAAAATGTTTTATTATTATAATTTTATATACATACTTTGACTAGAGGTGTGTGGTTATACAGGCAGTAACTGACAACCCCTCTTGTATTGTCTACATTGTTATTTCTAATGTTATCTCCATGATTTTACCGTCTACACGATGTTTTGTCGCAATATCTTTGACGGCTATTTGTCTTCAAATTTAACGACGCGATGTTGGTGTTATAAAGGAATACATTTTGCCTGATGATTCAAAGCAGTGATCTCAATCAGAGATATCAGTCTTGAAACATGGTACTGAATATCTTATATGTTAATCTCAACATATATTTTCCGCTACATGGACTGCGAGGAATTTAGAATGTTTGTCTAAACAATATGTCGACTACCCTTGTGATACTTTACAACCTGAGAAACGCGCATCATCATAACCTTAGTTCATAATATGAATGTTCTCGGTGGAAATAATCGTGCTGTCTTGTTTTACCCTTTATCACATTGATACCAATTTACTTTAAATTTAAACTTTAAACGGCATATGAAACACTGAATCTGCGGTGCAGATTTTTTGAAATGTGATTAAGAGAATATATCGGAGACCCTGATCTAGGCCTGCTCCTTTTACCAGCGCGTCAAATTTGTTTTAATTGAGGGCTGACCGCGAAACTGTTCAATTTCCTTCTATTTCCTTTTACACATAGAACTTTTTATACACTGATCATTGAAAAAGATGTACTTTATGCAATAACATATCGATATTGAATATTCATGAAACCATTATATTTTAATCAGTTTGTTGTTGGACGCAATACCACAGCCCACATTAACTCATGCTAATCTGATATCTTTATAAACCATGTTTTACCATACGCTCGTATGTTTATCAACTGAACGCCGTCGTACCTATGGATGATGTTTTTATTATAAAGTCAGAAATGATATGACATTTTAAATTACTTGACGTTCGCATTCTAATGTTACGTTCAAGTATTTGGCGTGATATCAACTTTTATCTCAGCACATCCAACGTTCGTTCATATCTATTTTTTTTTATCTAATAACTATAAGATGTCGGTTTCCCTGAACATGATACACAGTGATTATGTTTCATTTGCGGTTATGATTTTTATATGATTCCATGTTTGATTTCTTTTTCATATTTTTAATAAACTATTTCACTATAAAGCCAAACTTTGACCTTCGTCTTCCAGTGAGATACATTTGAAAAGATACGCTGTAACAAATGGTCGGCTGTCTGACCAGTTTTGATGGAAGGAACTCATTTTCTTGAATAAAAGTCGCGCACAGAATTTTCAATTCGAACAAACTCTAGCATTTCTAATTTCATACGAACTGAACATACTCAGATCACCTTAAATTAATTTTGTTTCGATTTTTTCCTGACCAACACGATGCACTTGAATAAGATTTGAAAAGCTTTAATTTCTTTCTCAAAAAATCTCTTTATTTAGTACAGTGTAAATAGTTACATGCTGTCTGTAGCTTTTACCCAATACCTGGTCTACAGGATATTCATGTAAGAAACTCTTGTTCTTTTGAAACATCTTATATCTTTTTTTTTGTATTTCTAACGATGATCACGTGGAAAGACAACATTTAAAAGATATACATGTACAAATAAAGAAGTATATACTCTGTTTAATATGATTATTACTTTTATTGCTCTTCGTGTTTATAGGACCGGCTACTTGGAGTTCTTGAAAGCAAATTCCACACTGAAGAATGCAAATATGTCAGTGGTGAAGTCCTATGAAAAGTAATAGATATATTTTTATCTCAATGTAACATTTTATTATGAATACGTTTAAACTCTTGAATGCGGGAAGAGTATCAGGCCAATTACAAACGTCAAGATTAGCATCAAAATAAGTATATCATAACAAGGAATTTGTTTAAAACGAATTTTAAGCTAAAATGAAATGAATAAATGCTAGAATACCACTCAGCTGTCTGTCTCTTTACACAGTTGCTTGCAATGATAAAGTATCGGTCTACCAGACTTAGGAATTCTGTAACAGACAAGTGAGACTTATATAGAAATTAAACATTTCAAAATATTTATCCACATTCCCCAGATAAATAAACCTACTTACTTTGATAAATCTGCAAACGCTTCTCTTCCATTTAAATTCGTAACAGCGAGTGTTGCGTACATACAGTTCACACTAAGTATAGTAACTATTGTAAGATTATTATTTTACAAAATGTATCTGATCATTCTAAAGAGAGTCTACATTGAATGATAGGTAAATAAAATCAGAAAATTATTCCCATTATTTGTTCAGGTTATGTTTTCAGAATTGAGAAACATGCGTTATTACAAAGAATCATTGTTTAATCCTTGCAAAATACTTATTATCCAAAGTTTTTTTTTCTATTAGGTCAATATGAAAACAAGTCATAGATTATTCCCACGACCTTCTGAATTTTGGTTTTATATACCACTGTTCTATGGTGCCTTATGGGTTACTGATATACTTCAATCCCGGGAGCAGGTGACTAGTTTAAGTGGTACATCCCGCCAGATGATATTCTTCATGCCAGAACATGCCTACATTGTCTGTCTTGAAAAATGCAGTATAGGCACGATATATGTATTCGTAGATTAACAATTTGACACACAAACTTTCGATCGGACAGACAAACGAAGATACGTACGTACATATATGAATATAGGCATATTTTAATTTGTTAATAGGAACATAATGCAGAAAGTCGTTGTTGAGGTAGTTAATCTTGACAAAAGACCAAGGTAGTTATAACATAGACCATTATTTTTTGAAGCAGTCTCACATATACCTACTGGCTCGTTCAAATGATATTATCGTAGTTTCTCTCCTTTTGCAACATAAAAAAACAAGTGGACATAGTCGATTGTAGGAAATATAACATATCAGAGAAGCATTAACCATTGTTAGCTAAAATTATCAAATATGATTTTGAGGTATAAAAATATCCTTATTTCGACATTTTATTAATATTTCTAAGATACTTATTTCCACAAAAATGCATATTGTTGACATTATCAATGTGCATTAATTACGGTTTAACTATTAAAAATAGATTCACGACTTCTTATTTATTCAGACAGAAACAGAAAAAAATATGCTTACTATATACCAACAAATAATGATTTGAAAGACAATGTATGTATTATTGGGAACAAAGAACTCTTTTTCGTACATCATAAGCAGAGCATAGCCAAGGTCTTACAGCACCCGACTGATTCCAGATATCACGGCACTATGCTATCTTCATTTATAAGCAAACCAAAGTCTTATTTCAAAAAAATAGTTTGCACATAATCTGTTTCAAGTTTCTTATGGCAGTCTTATGAAAATGAACAGTTCTTAAATTTCTATTATCAACAGATAGTCAGGCAAGTACTTATTACTAAAAGCAATATTAAGAAACAGTATCCGAGTTCCAATAAGTCAAGATTATATAAAAAAATCAATGGATAATATAACACCCAGATCTCACAAGGATCGTTCTACTAGACCTAATGGCGCCAAGAGATGAGATCAGGAGGATTTAACAGTGTTAAGAAAATCACGGAATAGATCAAAACGATCTTCGAGCTTTATACTCGTATATATTTGTTTTTTTGTTTCCCATGGAAGCCCTCTCCCTTGTGCAAAGATAAATCGTAATCACAAGTCAGATCTCGACAATTTTATATACTTGAACATGATGCACATGGTGATTCTACTACATATGAACAAAGCAAAACGTGTTTAATCCGATTTATGTGGTGTTAATGTGCGTATACCTAGAATATATTTTATTACATATGAACAAAGCAAAATGCGTTTGATCCGGTTTCTATGGTGTTAATGTGCCTATAACAAGAATATATCTTATTACATATGAACAAAGCAAAATGTGTTTGATCCTGTTTATGCTGTGTTAATGTACGTATACTTAGAATGTATCTTATAATATATGAACATAGCAAAACGTGTTTGATCCGTTTTATATGGGGTTAATGTGCTTATACCTAGCAAAACTCCTTTGATCCAGTTTATGTGTTGTTAATGTTTGTATACGTAGAATATATCTTATTGCATAGGAATAAAGCAAAAAGTGTTTGATCCGGCTTATATGGTGTTTATATGCGTAAACTTAAGATATCTCTTATTACATATGAACAAAGCAAAATGTATTTGATCCTTTTGTGTTATATGCCTATACCTAGAATATATCTGTGTACCTTGAAATTTTATTAATGAACAAGAAAACGTGTTTGATCAGGTTTATGTGGTGCTAATGTGCGTGTACCTTGAATATATCTTATTACATATGAACAAAGCAAAACATGTTTGATCCGGTTCATATGTTGTTCATATACGTATACATAAAATATATCTTATTGCATATGAACAAGACAAAACGTGTTTGATCCGGTTAATATGTTGTTAAAATGCCTTTTCCTAGAATATATCGTATAACATATGAACAAGGTAAAACGTGTTTCATCCGGTTTATATGTTGTTAATGTGCGTAACCTAGAATATATCTTATAACATATGAACAAAGCAAAACGTGTTTCATCCGATTCATTTGGTGTTAATGTTCCTATACGTAGAATATATCTTATAACAGTTACATATGAACAAAGGAAAACGTGTGTTTGATCCGATTTATATGTTGTTAATGTGCGTTTACCTAGAATATATCTTATTACATATGAACAAAGAAAAACGTGTTTGATCCGATTTATGCGGTGTTAATGTGCGTATACCTAGAATAGATCTTATTACATATGAACAAAGAAAAACGTGTTTGATCCGATTCATATGTTGTTCATATACGTATATATAAAATACATCTTATTGCATATGAACAATGCAAAACGTGTTTGATCCGGTTTATATGTTGTTAAAATGCCTATTCCTAGAATATATCGTATTACATATGAACAAAGGTAAACGTGTGTTTGATCCGATTTATATGTTGTTAATGTGCGTTTACCTAGAATATATCTTATTACATATGAATAAAGCAAAACGTGGTTTGATCCTGTTTATATGTTGTTAATTTTCGTTTTTCTAGAGTATACCGTATTACATATGAACAAAGAAAAACCTGTGTTTGATCCGGTTTTTGTGGTGTTAATGTTCGTATACAAAATATATCTTATTACATATGAACAAAGCAAAACGTGTTTGATCCAAGTAATGTGGCTTTTATTAAGCGTATGACTTTAATATGTATTTTTTACAAATGAAAAAATCAAATCGTGTGTTTGATCCCATTTATGTGGTGGTGATTTGCGTTTAGGTTTATGACTTAATATATTTCACTACATTTGAAAAATGCAAAACTTGTGTTTGGTCTAAGTTATATGTTGTCGATGTATATAAGTGATGAAATCCGATGTTAGATAATTCATACACAACCACAATTAAAAAAAACCGACTTGCGAAGAATGAAAGCAAAAAGCAGTATCTACTAACGACGGATACTTATTTACACCATTACGTAAATATTAAACTCAGTCCTGTCTATTGCAGTCTTTGTTAGTATGCAATCAAAACATAAGTATTGTTCAGCAAAAGTATATTACAAAAACAATTATTAAGTTGAGTCACGTACTTTTTGATTTTAGGTTAAAAAAAAGGGATTAATTACTATTCCAGTCATAAATTGATTAAAATAAATTCCTTTGCAGACTAATTCAACGAAGAATCGTCTGTAAACCCGCGGTATAACTTACATTTTCACATCTCCTTCATACCTTGCGTATACAGAACACCCTAATAATGCAATGATTTCAATCAATCTTATATAAGATGGCGATATTTCTATTTTACTTAATGCAATCCATAGCAGTGCTCTTGCACTGATCGCCTGTGTGTGACCTTCTTGTGTGATATACTTCCAGAGTTAAGCGTGGATCTGATATGTATATTCAAGAGAGCTTTTAAATTATAAGATATCAATCCGTATTTTATTGAGTGAATGTCATACTGTGGAATTTAAGAAGTAGATGTATAATAAAAGTAAATAATTGAAATTAAGTAAACACTGCTTTACATTTAAATTATAGATAACAGTTAATGTATAGTTTTATAATATGGTTTATATAATGGAGAAAATATCTATACTATTTAGATTATTAAGACATTTATCAGAGGATGCAACAATTTAAGAAAGATTTGAAGAATAGAATCAGTTATTTTACGAAGATGTTACATTATGCCAAAACAAAGAGAAACAAAAACAACATAAAACATCGGTTACATAATTGATTTCCTTAAACGCAATTTGAACTGGTTTATCCAAATGCAGACACCGTGTGAGACCGTCGTTTGGTATTATTTTATCATATGACATTGTGATCAAACAGTTGTTTCCGGTTTCGTATAGCCATCACATATTTTCTTTTATCTAACACGTTACATTTAACCTTTACGTCGAATTACATCACTCCGCATCACGCGCGTGTATTATATATGTATGCATAGTGTGTTGAACTCGAACAGTTGGATTAAATGTGTTTGATCATTATTCATCTGATGTTGACAATGTATGAGAAATACACACGTTAAATCGTTATTTTCAGTTATTATTTGAAAAAAAAGTTCGTATACATTCCGTTCATTCATGTTTTGTTTGTTTGTTGTTAAATTCGCGATTTACTGTCACTATAGGTCATATGATAAAAAGAATCTGACATGAATTATCATTTCATATCAAACTTTACTAAACGAGTTCATGAAAATGTTATTACGCTCGCCAGAGCCTCGCGTAATAACATTTTTATGAACTCGTTTAGTAAAAATTGATATAATATAACAATTCATGTCAGATCCTATATATAATCCTGGTTATCAAACATCGGAGAACTGTCGAAACTCTCATTTAAATCGGATACCTATCTTTACTAACAAAAACAAATTTATTTACATAATTATATAAAAGTCCGATTGATTGATCAATTACGGATCTATACAGTTATATGAGATTCACATTCGACGCATGAAATAATGAGAAAAGTTAATTAAGTAAATGATTTTTAATTTAATGATTGTCACATTTTCACAAATAATAATCATTTATTTATTTACCTGACAATGCATTATTGAGTTATTAACATATATAGTCGGTGGTTCTACCCGGATGCCTCCGTGCATTCAGGGTCTTCCTCCACCTGTAATTAGCTGGACGTCGCTATATGACTTAAATACTGTCGAAGCGACGGTAAACTCAGTCATAGTCATTAACATATATTATCTATAATATATTTATAGACAGGAGCGCCCATTTATTAACATTTACATGTATGCTTCCATTATCTGTCTAATCTAGGTCATATCTGTCTGTATTGTAAAAGACAAAAGGTATTTACTTTTAATGGTATGTCAAAATGAAATATTGAATTTGAAATTTATAATACAACAAGCACACAATGATTTTAACGTTTTGAAATACACAGATACATAGAGAAATTGTCTTTACTCGATAAATACTCATAAGGTAAATTTAGTTCGGCTAAGTATAGATTTAGGTTATATTTTATCCACTATTTTCTTCTATATAAAATAAAAGCGTACATGTATAGATTTTTTAATATTCCATAATTTTGTATGATAAGGCGCGTAAATTAAGGTATGTAACCTTTCAGGGTTACGTGTCGGGAAGATGCCGCTGGTACGAGTAATAGGGCACAGCCAGGCTTAACTTGAGAAATTAGCTAGAAAATGTTTCCTGGATATACGTCCGTTTCTGGAAAATGATTTCAAAATAGTTCCGTTCCATTCGGTGAGAAATATATCATGTCAATTTGCAAAATGTCATGGTTCTATAGGAACAAATTATTTAATCATAGAGCAAATCTTATAGCCATAAACTAATATTAGTAAAGCAATACACACACACACGCACAATAAAACAACATCAAAATAACAAAAAAACAATACACATAACTTTACCGGCATTTAGTACTTGTGCATTAATCAAAATATAAATGTTTGCTAATTTAGTTACTTTCTTATACTAATTATACTAATTTTAAAGCTAACATAAATTGCGATATCGTAAAACGATTGATATGATTTTACTGTATTCGTTGTATTAGACAGCAAGTCATAAGAAGTTATATCTTGAAACAAAATTATGCTTATCATTCAATAGAAAATAAATATTTTATATTCTCGAATGAAATAAATCTGCCATGTCATGAATAACTTTAAAATGCATGCGGTTTGTTTATGTCATATAATGTTCATAAATGATATCCGAATATAAATCAACATTTAACTTTGTAATACATACATAATACAAATGTCCTGCATTAATTATTAATAATTTAAAATTTGCATTATTAACAATTAATGTTATACGGTATAATTTACACAAAGATAAAGTTAATATACAATTGTAAAGGTATTATATATAAACACTTAGATCATCGGGCATAATATACCCTTTCACTATAAGTAAGCTATTTAAAGAGTAACGATTGAAAACAATATCAACAATCAACTAAGACAGTTGTATTTGTTTCATTTTGCTCGTATTTGTATATAAAATGAGAAATGTCTATTAATATCAGTATATATGACGGAGACATCATGAGAAATGTCTATTAATATAAGTACATATGACAGAGACATCATGAGAAATGTCTATTGATATAAGTATATATGAGAGAGACATCATGAGAAATAATTCAGACTGGTCTTTGTCCAGCGTCATTTGTTCGTTTGCCATTAACTGTTTTCTTCAAATGACATATCCTTTTACGAGGCTTGCCAAATCTTATCAATCTTATCTTATCAGGCATGTTCTTTCAAATTGTTCGAAGAATTTAATTCCATATAGAACTCTTGTTGCCATGACTACGGAAAGGGTAAATGGGAGAAGTCTTAAGAAATATTCTCGGTAGTCTAGAGACTACGGGTCCGATTTAAAAATGTACAGATGTTCTTAAGGAAATGCTCTACTAATATTGTTCAAATTATTTTCGGATTTGACTTCGGCACTATGTATTATAATTAAAATGAAAAATATTTTGAATAACCAATTCTCAGCTGGCTGGGGATTGGCTGTAGCATGGGATTCAAATCCGCTATGAAGTATACTTAGATTAAACATATTTTGAATACCCAATTCCGAGCTATCTGGTTATTCGGCTCTAGTTTGGAGCTCGCGAATAACCAAGTCTGAGCTGGCTGTGGATTCGGTTGTAGCTAAATATTCAAATGCACTATTTATTGCACTTAAATTTGAAATATTTTTAATTTAAAAAATCCCAGCTGTCTGGATATTCGGCTCTAGCTTGGAATTCGTGAATTTTACCAAAATCCCAGCTTGTTGGCTAGGTATTCAATCCTATAAACCAAGGTTTTGGGCTCTTGTTTAGAATTCGCGAATACCTAATTTTCAGCTGGCTGGGAATTCGGTTGTAACTGTTTAATGAATACCCAATTCCAAATCCCCAGCCAACTTCATAGACCTAAAACGTTCTACTTTGATCAGTTTGCTTTGAACCAAAAATAATGCATTTTCTCGAAGGTGAAAAGACAATTTGTTGCCAATTAGCCATCTACTTCAGTTTTCCAATTATTTGCAAATAACATGAAATAAAACCGTTATTCCGAATTAGATTCTGTTTTTCACAAATGATAACCACATGGTCACCTACCGTAATTGCACTTGAAAAAATGAGACTTCCAGATGGTCGGCTAGTTTTCTCATATTATCTATAAAGAAACTTAAGCTGTATTTTCTTTGTATCTGAAATTTGATTCCGGTTGCTGCTGATGTTAAAAAGATAAAATCAAATGAACTGCTTTCTGTCAATTAATGTTATTGTAATATGGCGAGTTTTCTTGGCATATCCTGACCTCTTGTTAACCATTGCAGAAGTTTTGGTTCGTTGTGGTACAAAATATTGCATTGTATCTCTGGTTATAAGTGTCCACATTACATATTTGTCACATTTTCTTCAGAAGATTTCAGTAAAAACTCCATTTTCTCTGAAATTTAAAATCTCGTATATTAATTTTGAAGAATGATAATGTCTCTAAAACAGAAGTTCGAGAGTTCACATTGTTGACATTTTAGTACAATAAAATGTCAAACTCTTTCCAGACGTCCAATGTCAAAGAACATACAGTTTTCATCTTGGACGTTACCGCTATACAGACTAGTTTCTGTCCTAAGTGTTAGTATCCACACATGAATTGAGCGAGTATAGACAGTTCTGGTCGAGATTTGCTCAAACAAATTATTATTATATCATAGTGTAGCGATATTTAAAATAGTTAAAAAATATAGTGCTATAACAACAGTTAAATGCATTTTTTTCATACTTCTTGTAGAGATAATGAATTGCTGACCTTGCTGATGTATGTATTTTAAACTCAAGGAAAAAAAAGGACGATATATCTGTCATAATATGGCAATACTTCAATAAAGCAATTAACTTAGATAAACACCTATTGGACAATATTTTCTACCTCAGACAGCGGCATATACAAAATGTTTCTATCATTACGAGTTTAGCTTTCACATTTTATTTATTTGCTTGGCTCATTTGATATCCTTGCAAAATATGAAACATACAATCGAAGAATTAGATAAAGTGAAGGAAAAACAGTTAACCAACCGTTTATGAAATAACAGTTGACCAACCATTTATGAAAAACAGTTGACCAACTATTTATGAAATAACAGTTGACAAATTATTTATGAAAATCAGTTGACACACCATTTATGAAAAACAGTTGACCAACTATTTATGAAAAACAGTTGACCAACCATTTATGAAATAACAGTTGACAAACCCTTTATGAAATAGTTGACGAACCATTTATGAAAAACAGATGACCAACCATTTATGAAAAACAGTTGACCAACCATTTATAAAAAAGCAGATGACCAACCATTTATGAAAAACAGTTGACCAATCATTTATGAAAAACAGTTGACCAACCATTTATGAAAAACAGTTGACCAACCATTTATGAAAAACAGTTGACCAACCATTTATGAAAAACAGTTGACCAACCATTTATGAAAAACAGTTGACCAACCATTTATGAAAAACAGTTGACCTACTATTTATGAAATAACAGTTGACCAACTACTTATGAATAACAGTTGACCAACTATTTATGAAAGGACAGTTGACCAAATATTTATGAAATACAGTTGCCTACTATTTATGAAAGAGCAGTTGACCAACTATGAGTGGAATAGATGGTCGTCTGGAAAGCATTATTCTTTACATATCAAATTATACGGTTTGCCAACTTTATACCTTATACACACAGATTTTGAGTTACTTTTTTTTCTTTTTATCCCTGTTCTCATTCATATATCTACTTATTTCGAAATGTGATGACCTTAAATGTGAATACAACATATAGTATATGCTCATAAGGTCATTTCAATAAGAATATTATAATTATTCTTTCAACATAGTTCAAACCTACGGATTTATAGTGTATATCATGACATATATCTTCAATACGAAAAATAACCTAAAACATAAAATGACATTGAAAAATGACAACACCTTTATGACTTTATAAGATCATTTACAATTACAATAGTTCATATTTGTATCGATTTAAGAATCACAATGTCACATTTATATATGTGTGATTTTTCTATATGCATTTGTGTGTGTGTGTGTGTGTGTGTGTGTGTTATACCCAAAGGTGTAAACTAATTCAAATGCGTTTTGTACTCTCTCCCTTGACATGATTCTTTCATGCACGATATAAGAATGCTTTGCATCGAATGATCACATCGTTATCAGAGGCATTGGCTTTATAAGATATGTACTTTTCTGTAAATCAATTTAATTATTATGTGAAATTATTGAGAATATAATAAATATATATCATAATATACCACAGATAAGAAATTATAGTTTACGCTCAATAAATACACAAAATAATTTTTTGATATGATAAATAAATACAATATATTCCTTTCCAACTTGTATACATACGGTAGAGTGTTTAATCTTGACACAAATTAATCCCCAAGCCCGATAAATAGTTAGGAGGAACTTTAGTGTTTGTATCTTTAAATATTGCCTCTAAAACGAGTAGTGTTTAGATTGAAATAAAATATATTCAATATCCAATAATTAAATATTATATCCTTTGTCACATAAGCCTGTAAATATTTAATGAGGCAAACATACCCAACGGAACCTTTCTTGTTGTCATTTTTGTTGTAAATCACCGAAGACTAACGTAGCTGTCACATGGAATTTAAGGATTTGTCGCTTTTTACTGCAGACATTGCTAGACTATTTAAAAGTATTCCACATATTACCACGCAAAACTTTTATTTCAAAGGTTTCACTCTCTAGTTTGACAGGATGCATTAGAAAGAAACCTTTTAAGAATATTTTTGTTTTATTCTAAAATATGTCCGTCTAGAATTAATCCATATACCTTTCATTTTAAGTTAACAAGAAGGAAAGAGAGAGGGAGATAGGTGTCACATGCCTTTTGTTTAAATATTGATAGAAAATTATAAAAAAAAGCAAATATACACAAGCGTACAAGTGTACATAATGTGTGCAGAAAGTGTACATATTGAGATACAACATCATCAAAGGCACGATTGTATAATGTCTTATGATCATTTTCGCTAGTGAAATTTAATTTCTTGTACAATGTTTTCTTATGGTCTTTAGTCCTTATAGTCTATATGATGTTTTCTACACTTCAATGCTTTACCGATCGAATGGTAAATACAAAATCCCACAT
>CM037788.1:45362786-45412786 GCA_021229015.1 Solen grandis | reverse complement strand
AAACTGGCGGTATTACCTCGCGTGCGTGACGTTTTTTTATGACGTCATTTCTTGCGTAAAACCCAGTACAAATAACGCTCCGATCAGTTTATGACATAGGGTCGGGTTCAAGTTCAAGAGTGAAAATTATGATAATCGTAATATTCCCTGTACTAGGCAGTGAAATTACCATTTTTAATTCACTGATATTTCCCTTTATTATATACCTATACATTTTCTGGCCCTAAAACACGCAAAATACGAGACGCAAATACAACTCAACAGATTAAAAATCCGTATTATATCAGCGTCTAATACATAGTATGACGTCACACTGTGCGGACTACTTTCGGCATGGTTCCCGCTGTAAGTGGGCGCTACGTAGTAAATAGAGACGAGAACCAATACTACTGGGAGAATCAGTTTCTATTTTTATCAAAGAAATCATCTTGTCAAATTTATTTAATAAACGATAAAAAAGGATGTTCTTGTTTTGTTTTTTTAATTATTATCAAAGAAACATTGTTTGTTTTTTTTTCTTTAAATTTCTTTACAAACTTATCACAAATAACAGACACGTTTTCGAGATTCACCGTTATTTCATTGTTGTCGGCTGCAGCAATTGTTTACATTTCAGGATAGGTCTAAAACGCTGACTATCTTTCATTGAAAATGTCAGATTTTGATTTTGACGATGACATTGATTTTCTACAGTTAAGTCAAAGTGGTTATTTTGACATAGTTGAATCAGTTGATGAATTTTTTGAGTTTGAATTTGAAGAGACAGAAATCCGTGCTTTCAATCCTAAGCAGTTTGCTCATGAAACTCAAGAAACCTGTCCCGTTTATGCATACAAAGTTTTTGCACACCACAGGCCTGCTGACATGTGTCTGCCTGACTCTCCATTTTATTTGGGTATAAATCATAAACGCCTTCCTGACTCTGATAAGTGGTTCAAATCTCAACCTCTTGGCCAGCATTCCCTTAGCACTTTGATGAAAAATATGGCAAGTGAATGTGGATTGCAAGGCAAAAAAACAAATCACAGTGCAAGAAAAACCCATGCACTGACCTTTGGGGTTCCCTCACAGAAATGTCCAAAGCATCAATAATTATGCCAATGCATCTCTAGAAATGCAAGAACAAATGTCAGACATACTGTCTCTAAACCCAAATCCTTCTCATGTGGCTAAAGCTCTTACAAAATTTAATCAGCCTATGAGCAAATATCAACAATTTTCACATACTTCCAGTTCCACTTCCTGTCATCCCTGTCCAGCCCTTGAACCCGTTCCTTCAACATCTAAGTCTGTGGTGTCATCAAATATCCACAGCATGTCAGAAATAGAATGTGTCTCAAAGCACGCTGGTCAGATCTTTCAAAATGCAACGCTCATGAACTGTCCTATCACAATCATAAACAAGACCTCGAAAACTGACGACACTTCTCCTACCTTGCCCAAACGCCGGAAAAGAATCTGTCCAGTTATCACGTCTGACACTGACAGTGATTGAAAAACGAAAGGTTTTCCAGCAGACATGGTTTATTCCAAATTCAGTGTTCACATGTTAGTGTTTTTCATTTGTTAAAATCCACTTACAGTTAGCGTGTTGGCCGCCATTTTTCTTAAATACATGAGAAGAGGTGGGGGCGTGGCTTAAATTCCATAGTAAAATTCATCCGCCATTGATTTTTTTTTCTTTTTCTTTTTTGAAGAAAAAAGTAATAAAGCCATCAAAACCCTAAAAACTGACTTCTTCTGTTTTGAAAATGTAAAGGTATATAATAAAAGGAAAATTATGTTGCAGTAGCTTTCCGTGGCTTCGTATTTTGCTTCTCGCAGCGTGGGAAGAAAGATATCTCGCTCGACCTTCAGTCTCGCGAGATATCTTTCTTCCCACGCTGCTCGGAGCAAAATACAAAGCCACGGAAAGCTACTGCAACATAATATTCCCTATATAATCCACCGAAAAGCATAAAATAAAATATATACGATGGCTTATTCTTGTCTCAAAAATTCATTTCTTCATCAAATCACATGAAAACTCGTATACAAGTATAAAAACTTATTTTCTCTTTCATTATCAGGTAGGTGAATAGATATTAAATACTTAAGAAGAAGAAATGGTTTCCATAGCAACCACTGTTTGGTGACTTGAAGCACGCTGTTATTTCAAATATTCTGAATTCATTAATCAGGCTAGTGCTTAGTCAAATTTAAAGCAAATTTTGTGCGAATGCAACTGTCATTAGTGTGACATTTCGACGTCTGGAAAATTTGAAGACGTTATGTTGGACGGTTTTTACACAGCAGACTGTTATAGCAATGGCTTCAAAAAACGGCGCATGACGTCAACAGATGACATTGAGATGCGTGCGGTTGTCAAATTTTGTTGTTGACTCACATTTTCACTTATAGAGACACTAAAACAAAATAAATGTTAGATACATTACCAACCTATGGAAAAAATGTCTACAATTAGCACAAGCAGTTTAGGCATGGTAGAACCTCAGTGTTTGATGACGAAAGACCAGGTCGGCCGACATCGACAGTCACTGTTGGAAACACAGCGTTAGTGAAGGAACTGTTAGGTAATGACAGAAGGTTTATGGTGCAAGGTATTGCAGAGCAACTGTCTCTCTCGTATTACACAGTACAACGTATTCTTAAGACGAGAGGTGGTGATTACGTTGAGAAAGTTAACCGGACACTAGACTTTGACGTTTAAGTAACGTCAGCGTGACCCAATGTTGACGTCGGCGTGCTTCAAGTACTACATAATACTGTTGTTCAATGTTTCATGCAAACTTTATTGTTTAACGTATCTAAATAATATTTGAGCTCTATGTCAGTCCTGAGTAAACGTATCTCGTGATATTTTTAAAAAAAATTTCTATTCCAGGTTTCAGTAATAAAGCAATTCGGCGAACTCATCAATCCCATCTTGTATATTCCAAATAAAATGGTTGTCATTAATATTAATGTATCTGATTTCATTCTGTTTAGAAATTATGTCCAATATAATTGCTTGATATACTATATCTATCTACTTTAGTATTTCATTTTAATGACATCGTACATTTACAATGTCAGCATTGTTACTAAATTTATTCAGTTATATATGTAAGGGTTATGACCTAGAATCCAAGACGATTACCAGCACATATCAAATTTTAATTATGAAATTAAACAAAACGTTAGACTCATAGAAGAAAATAAATATACACAAAAATTACCAGAATTATTTTAAAGTTCTTGGAGAAGCGTTATTATAGTTTCATAGTCAATAAACAGTTGCATGGTTGGTGCTTGTAACTGTATAAGAAAAAATAAACTGGGATGATTTTGTAGAAAGCCGTCGTTATAAGTATGATTGTATTCTTTGATTTTCCATTTTATTGCTGTTTATTTTTCTGATAAATTATCATAAAATACTCATATTAAAACAAACAAAAAATAAACTGCTGTAATTCAAACCTTGAAACATGCCAAACTATCGTAAACCTTTTCCATTTCACATTCTTTGCAATCTATTATTTCGAAACATTCAAAACACATACATGAAACGTTCAATCCACGGTGATTTTATCAGTCTGAGAAAAAAGAATATTTATATGTATGAAATAACTAAATATTGTGGTTGCTATCTATGTCTTGGACGAAATAATACCGACATTACATATCAAAGTGCTGGTAATATTTAAGTGTGTTTCCACACTGCAGTATCACGCCGTAGACATGTAGCATGATGTCACGTCAGGTAACATTATCCTGACACTGGGCCAACCAGACCTGGAAAGACATTCATATGCTTAGCGCCAAGTAAGGGAGCTACACTAGTATCATATCTTGCGACTTCAGTATGTCGGACCGGGGATCGAAACCACGACCTCCTAAATGTAACAATGACTTTGCATCACTCTTTTCATTAATCTGAAAAATAAAATGAATTTGTGTGGTTTATGCTTTTGCATAAATTTAAAATTAGAATTGGATAAGTGCACATATTCTGCTTCGATACTTCGAGTTATGCTCCGGACAAAAATTGGGGCAAACAAACGGACAGACAGACAACTCTGACAAAAACATTTCCCCCATATAAATATAGGAGGAGACACAATAAAAAGGAAGTACCATATAAAAAGCCCTTATTAGCTTGATATCTAATCATCATGAACAGCATGCATTATATCGAGAAAACATTTAATGGGACATTATGTATAATTACCAACATATCTGTGTCAAAACGGCGTCCTTTATATTGCTGATGAGGAAGTCATATTTTAAATTGATAAGATTTTAATGTACACTTCCGTCATTATGAGGCATGCATCGCTATGTTTGAAGACAGGATCAGGCTTGACTTAACTTAACTATTTGACATTAACGTCGTATCGACAGTATTTAAGTCATATAGTGACGTCCAGCTAGTTACAGGTGGAGGAAGACCCCGAATGCACTGAGGCATTCGAGTAGGATCACTTACCTTCCGCAAGCCAGCTGGAAGGCTTCATCACATGAAAATCCAAATGACCCTGCCGGGATTCGAACCCACTCGGTGAGGGGCTGAGTGAGTGTTAAAGTCAGCGACTTTTCCCTCTCGGCCCTGAGGCCCTGGAGACAGGATCAGTGATTTTAAATCGAATCATGAGTAGGTTAACGTAAAGTACATCGTCATCCTAATGCTCATCATCATCCGTAGCAGCATTGTGTGAAGGGTCAGGAAATTAAGAGCAAGATGTTTTATTTATTGTCCGCACAATATCTTGAGAAGAAATAAGCCTAGCTTTGTGAAACTTGGTAGGGACATTGCCCATGCTCAGTTGATGATCCCTTTTAAATTTTATGGTCATTAGGTCAAAGGTCAAGATCAAAGTGACACTTAGTGTAAAATACTTGTCTGATCAATAACTTGAGAAGAAATAAGTCTAGGTTTGAGAATCCAGTAAATGACCCCTATTATTTTAAAGGCATAAGGTCAACGGTAAAAATGTCACAATGACATTTAATATAAAATACTTTTTAGATTGATTACTTGAGAGAGAATGAGCCTAGGCCTTTGAAACTTGATAGGGACATTGCCAATGGCCTGTAAATGACCCCTATGATTTAGAGGACATAAAGTCAAAGCTCAAGATCACAATGACACAAAAGTCATTAGAGCAGAAAACCCTATCGTTTGTTCGGGACAAACGAAATCTAGTTCTTATTACTCTTTTTTTCTTCCTTTTTACACCTGAATTTATATATGTTGAAAATAAAAATAACAGTTACTTAAGATACTGAAAATTAAAGTTCAATTATGGCTGATATCGGCCAATTAGGTCAGGAGATATGCCCCTTTTAATATAATAAAATGCCATATTTTATTTTGTTTACACTCTAGCATCTTCATCTCTTGAATAATCACCTTTAAACTTTATGACAATGTATTAGACCATAATTTCTCAATCATGTTCGATAATGGCTGATATTGGTTATTTATGTCAGGAAGTATACCCCTTTTAAGTAATTATCTTCAAACGTTATTGCAATGTTTATAACCATAATCTCTCAGTCGGGTTTGATCATGGCTGATACTGGCCTATTAAGTCAGGAGTTATGCCTCTTTTGATATAAAAAAAATGCCATATTTTACATTGTTTACACTCTAGCATCTTCATTTCTTAACCAATCATCTTCAAACTTTATGACAATGTTTATGATCATAATCTTCTGGACAAGTTTGATTATGGCTGTTATCAGCTAATTAGGTCAGGAGATATGCTCCTTTTAATATAATAAAATGCTATATTTTATTTTGTTTACATTCTAGCACCTTCATTTCTTAACCAATCATCTTCAAACTTTATGACAATGTTTATGATTATAATCTTCAGGACAAGTTTGATTATGGCTGATATCAGCCAGTTAGGTCAGGAGTTATGCTCCTTTTCATATAAAAAATGCCAGATGTCACTTTGTTTACACTCAAGCGTCTTCATTTCTTGAACAATCACCTTTAAACTTTATGACATTGTTTTTGACCATAATTTCTCAATCATGTTCGATAATGGCTGATATTGGCTATTTACGTCTGGAGGTATTCCCTTTTTAATATAAAATAATGCCAGATTTCACTTTATTTACACTCTAGCGTCTTCATTTCTTAAACAACATCTTCAAAGTTAATGACAATGTTTATGACCTTTATCTCTATATTAAGTTCGTTTTTGGCATATATTGGCTAATTAGATCAAGAGTTATGTTCCTTTTAATATAAATTAATGCCAGCTTTCAATTTGTTTAAACTATAACATTTTCATTTCTAAAGCAATCATTTCCAAAATTTATGAAAATATTTGTGACTATAATTTATTGATCAAATTAGATTATGACTGATTGCGTCCAATTAGGTCAGGAGTTATGCCTCTTTTAATATACTCTGGCATTTTCATTTCTTGAGCAATCATCTTCAAACTTTATGACAATGTTTATTACCTTAATCCCTTTATCAAGTGTGATTATGGCTGATTTCGGCCTTTAAAGTCAGAGTTATACTCTTTTGATAAAAAAAACATTTTTCACTTTTTTACCCTCCAGCATCTTTATTTCTTCAGCAGTGGGGGTATAAAGGCAATGTTTCTCAGGTGAGCGATTATAGGGCAATCTTGGCCCTCTTGTTTTATTTGCCTATGGCGACACACGACGTCACACTTGACGTTGTCTACAAAAGTTTGTACACGGTTTACGGCCATTATTTCTAGACCGATTTTCATCAAATTTTTATAGACTGTATATGTTACTTTCTAGTTGTGCATCCAGGTGTCCGTTTTTCTAAATTTGAAAGGCAACGGTTCTATGCGGATCCAAGATTCGATACAATAATACGCATTAAATTGCTTCTAGATGAGATAGTGCCATTATTTCTATACCGATTTTCATCAAAAATTTTACAGAATGTATATGTTACGTCCCTAGTTTTGCATCCACGTGTCTGTTTTTCCAAATTCGAAAAGGCAAATGTTCTATGGCGAATCCGAGATTCGAACTATTGACGTCAAATTTCAAATACGTATAACATCGCTTCCAGACGATTTAGAAAGCTGATACTTGAACTGAATGTAGTCTCCAAGTCTTTCTTACATTTTGAGATGAAAGTCATTTGACGTCATAAGGTCAAAAAATCTTGCTTTAAAATTTAACGTTTTTTAAGGCCTGTAAGCTTTATGTTTTGTTTTATTTGCATGAAATTTTAACTGAAGGTGCAGCATAAGATCCCATGGAGCATTTCACTTTTGTTTCCATAAAATTGCAAAGGTCAGGGTTGTTTCCGCATTATCGTTTTTTTTTTTTGTTTTTTTTTTTTTTTTCCCCATTATTTGTAATGCTTTGAAAGAGCTTTTTTTGTGATATAGAAGTTTTTAACATCGGGGTTGAATCGGTTGGGCTATGGCGAAACAAATTGTTACCACCAGTGCGCTTAGCAGTTGATTTCTCAAAAACTTCAATTTGTAAACCTTTATCCATGTAATTCAATAAATCAATACAACAAAATAAGTATCCTAAGCTATGGAAGCAAGCCAATGTTATGCCACTTTTTAAAAAGGGGGATAAAACCATTCCTTCAAATTATAGACCTGTTTCTTTAATAAGTTGAACTGGTAAAATTATGGAAAGAGTAGTTTTTAAATATATGTACAATTTATTACTTGAATAAAAGGTAATTACAAATACCATTCAGGTGTTTTAACTGGTCACTCAAAAGTTTATCAGTAAATTGATATTTATAATCAAATTTGTAAAGCATTCAACGATAAAAAAAACTTACCTGTATTGTTTTTTGTGACAAGGCCCAGCATGGAATCGCACCCGGTCCGTCGGCGTGATAGCCCAATGCTCTAAGCACTGAGCCAAAGAGTCGACTCACTGACAATCTGTCAGAGATTGTACTTATACCCGTGACGACGCATCGTCACATAAGCAAAGCATTTGACCGGGTCTGGCACAAGGGTCTTCATATAGAAAACAAAGAGTGTTTGTAGGTACTGAATTTTCAAATGAAACAACTATTAATTCCGGAGTGTCTAAGGGATCAGTACTAGGACCTCTTTTATTTTTAGTCTATGTAAATGATATAGCTGATTCCCTTTCTAGCATAACCAGATTGTTTGCAGATGACAGTTCCCTTGCGGTAGTCTCAAATAATATAAAACATATCGAATATACTATAAACAACAACATTTTGAAAATATCAGATTGGACTAGCCAATATCTTGTTAACTTTAATCCGAACAAAACAGATGCTATGTTTTTATCTCTGTCAAAAAACAAATTGTATATATCTAACTCTCAGTTTTAATAATAGTTCTGTCATATAAACATCTTGGTGTAACTTTAAGATGGTTCATGGCAACTTCAAACTTAAAAGAAAATCTTTGAATCAAATACCTGCCTATTTATCAGAACTATATCCTAGTAGGATTTTTCAGTCTTATAACTACCAATTACGTAATCAAGAAAACTACGCTTCGGTGGCATCTCGAATAGAAATTATTCAAAATCATTTATTCCTTCATCGGTAAAACTATGGAATGAACTGGATCTTAACATCCGAGAATCACATTCATTGCTATCATTTTAAAATAAAATAAAAACGATATTCAAACCATACGATGTTCCTTCCTATGTTTTATCTGGTACTAGATTTTTACAGATTCATCATGCGCGAATAAGAAACAGATGTAGTAATCCTAAATGAAGATTTGTTTCTTAATCATTTATATGTACGTGATAACCCTAGATGCGATTGTGGATACTTTAATGAAGATGCTGAGCATTTTTTCTTTCGCTGTCCTCGGTACAAGGGCCAGAGGCGTAAATTATTTATGGATACACGTAGTTTTCATCCACTTAGTGTAACCAAACTACTATTTGGATTAGAAAATAAAACTGGAAAAGAAGACACTCTTGTCTTTCATCATGTTCATCAATTCATAAAGTCAACTAAAAGATTTAACAACTAATATACAATCTATATACACACCTCATAGGTTAAAATTTGTAAAACTTGAAACTGATTTCCCTTTCTTTGTTCATTTCTATGTATTATTGATGCTTATTATATTGATGATTATTTGTAGAAATAACGATACATGTATTTAATTGTTTGCCGTCATGTTGTATTTACGAATTGTATTTTGTTCTGAGTATGTTTGGGGTAATAGTTTTTCAGGCGGTTTCTATAGCTAAATAGTGTAAGGAAATCAGCATCAGCAATCCTTTTTTTTGTATTATTTATTTTCCTTTGAATATTGTTGTTTTTTTCATCTATTTTGTTTTTATTATTAATTGTCGTTAATTGTTTTTCTTTTTTTCCTATATTATTTCCTTCCTTCTCTCTCTTTTTTTTCAATTAGATATAATCAAGGAAATTTCTTTATTCTTTTTGTATAAATTGTAATTAATAGATATTAACAAAATGTTTAGTCACATGGATAATTTAATACTATTCGAAATAGTCCACTTTGATACAATTTAGGAGAGGGCTGACCGCTGTTATAACTTGTGGCCCGATCCTTTTGCAATTCAATATAAATACAATATTTTCATCTACATAATGTATTTTTAGTTAAATCTTTAATTTCATTTAAACATTGTATGTATTTATGTATGTATGATTGCAATTAGATATTAATAAATTAAAGACTTTATTATTATTTTTATTATTTTTTATATGTTTGGACCATTTTACGAAACGTTCGATTCTTCGATCAAACCTGTTCTCTATGGATATACACAATTGGAAAAAAGAACAAGACAAGCGATCAGTGAATCTGACAGAAGCAGTGATTTACAAAAACTCTCCAAATATAGAGGCTGTTTGAGGGATTTAGCCCAATACTGTAAATATGAATATAAAGTGATCGCTTTGACAAAACCAAAAACCCAGTGAGGATCCCCGTCATGTTTAAGTCATCTATCAATCTTGTAATGACATCGACACAGATATCTACCCCTATCTTGTAATGACATCGACACAGATATCTACCCCTATCTTGTAATGACATCGACACAGATATCTACCCCTATCTTGTAATTACATCGACACAGATACATGTATCTACCCCTATCTTTTTCTCAGAGACCGACTTTGGGGCCAACCAATGTGCAATGTCTTTATAACAAGAGTATTGGTCAAATGTCAGGTAAATTAAATACAAAAATGGAGTCAGCTAGGTATAAACACAGAACAGTCGAATTGATACATTTGCGTCGACTCGTTGACTTATTACATGCATTGCAGTATATAACGAATTTGAGGGTATCCTTTTTATGAGGCTTGTTGTGTAAATTTAAAAATATTAATTAAAATTTATTGCCTCTGATGATATTTTTCGTTAATAAAAATGCACTCTGATATGATGTATGACTGTTATAGGGGAAAAAATAAACTGATTCTCAAACGTTAAAACCTAAAGGATCAATCCAGTGTGATAACGTACAGGTCTGCAGCATGTCCTTACTACTTTTGTTTAACATTTAAAAACTGATTAATTTAGTTTTGTACTAAAGGGGTACAATGGTGTATGAAAAAAGCCATGCGATATTTAATGGTGAACAGTTTAAAGCACTTTTATTAAAAAATGTTTATCAAAATCTTTACAATTTTTCCTTTTTATATCTTTTAAAAAGGTAATCTTTAAAATTAAAATATTTTTGATAATTCATTATACCTGATTATGTAAATGAGATTGATGTTGTGCATATCAATGTTACAACACCGCGTTTAAACATTTGTAATCATATATGAATTTCACTTTTCACATGACATTTTTGATAAATTAAGTACCGATGTCGCTAACAAAGAGAGAGATGGGGGATATCGAAAAGGTTTTGATTAATGTACGCACGTAATAAGTGGTTTAGTGTGTATGTGTAACACGGCTCGTTTTTAAGCGTTAAAATGCCATTTCGTATATGCTGAAAAAAAGTTATGTTCTTTTAATCATTAGCAGACGCAACGGATTTGCCATACGCAATGTCGGCGTACTTCCAGTTACAAAAGAAACTCTGCCTTATGTAAATGAAAACCAAGAGGAACGTGTATGTGGTGTATGTAATTAAGGACAGGTCGAGACAGACGTCATGCGACATAAGAAGTTAATTGCAAAATAATACCACGCACGATGCAATAATTTAATACAAATTGTCATTTTAGAAGTTGTACTCTGGATTACACAAGAAAATGGCCAAATTCATTGTCACGAAAAGGTAATAAACGTATACAACGTTCTTAACACCAACTTTGTTTGCTTTATTTGTAGTTACATAATTATACTCAAATGTTGTCATTATGCTGTATTTGATATTAAGGTTAGTATTTGATTAGCGACATACCAGTCGTAAATAATGTCACTATTATAGCTCCCTAACTTGGCGCTCAGTATATAAAGTATAAGAGTTTAAGAAAAAATATGTAATTTACATCAGGAACATTCATAGAAGAGTCACAAAAGAGTAGAGATATTTTTAAATATAAATAAATCCTTTATATGTCATTACCGAGACTACTGTATGAATGTTGAGAAATTTTATGGAACGTATGAGAGATCAATAAAATTCATGAGCGAATACAGAAAACAGATGTATCCAAGGGAAAGAAAATAATAATAATAGTAATAATAAAATGAAAATATCCCTACATAATTGAGATAGTCCTTACCGAGACGAAATACAAGGGCTATTGTATGAAAAGAAATTATATATATACCACACACACACACACACACACACACACACACACACATACATATATATATATATATATATATATATATATATATATATATATATATATATATATGAGTGGAAGGAAGATAACCAAATATATGGACTATGTACTAGTTCACTTCAAAACTGGGATAACCCTTGCCGAAACGAAACACAAGAATTAATTACACACAATTTGCCAACTTGGTTTAATTGGTTTTAAACTCCAGCCAAATCTCGTGACAGTGATGAAATAAGTAATTTATTATATCTATCTTGTAGAATGTCCAGTAGACATGGACAAGGTACGCCTAGCAAGGTACGCCTATTTACAAGTGCTATTATTTCTAGAATTTGCATGGTGTCTTGTAACACGTTCACCAAACAATCATTGTTTTTAAACATAAATCGACGCCTACATTCTATCATAACGGAGCAGTCTAGCAAGATGTTGTCAAACATTTGCCAGTTACCATAACTGTACATCTTGGACAATTTTCATCAAACCTAGGTAAGTACGAAATCAGTTTAAACAGCAGATTTGCATTGAATTAAAATTCGTGGAAAACTTGATGCATACGACGGAGCGGAAACAATCAAATTCGTTGGCTCGTTCTTTCAAACTAAAATTCACATTGCTGAACAAGCAAGTAAAGCTATGTTCTTTTTGCTTAAAAAAATAAAATCACATAATATACCCTTTGACATGCAAATTGATCTCTTCGAGAAAACTATTAAACCAATACTATTATATAGTAGCGAAATTTGGGCTATGGTAATATCAGCATGTTAGAAAAAAATACAATTGAAATTTTAAAAATATATCTTTAATCTTAAGAAATCTACACCCTCTTATATTGTATATGACGAAACCGGCATTACACCATTAATTGTCAGTATAAAAAACAACAACAGAACATTAGCATATTGGTCACGCATAATTGAACATATCAAAGGTAATGAAACAACAAAATTATCCGCAAAAAATTATCCAACAATTATCCAATAATCTTGTTATCAGAACACGTTCATATAGCTTCAATATACACGAAGACAATGTTATGGCCCTGTAACTTCTCGATCATTTTTCTCCTTTAAACAATGTAATGATATTCCCCAGTTTCAAGTCGGAGGGTACATAAGAAATGTCTCTACATTTTATAAAACATTAAAACCATTCCCCTATGTAGAGCATCCCCGTTATACGTAATGTGAACATTATAGTTACCATCTTAACCACACATTTTACTTGACTTAATTTTTTTGATACCCTGTTTGAGCTCTTCAAAATTATATCTGAAAAGTTACTATCTTGATTCAATTTACATTTAAGATTACTCACCTCACTTGAAATTTTATTATAAAAAGGAGTATCAAACTCTTCATCTTTTGAGTTACTGTAAATATCACTGAAGTAAATACCCCAACCCAGAGATGTTTCGGATAGATCCCTCACTTCACTTCCATTCAATATAATTTCATTTCCATCATTCAAAATAAATCGCTGTCCATACAAGCGGCTCGGTCGATTCATAAGGACATGTCCATGTCCATGTCCATAAGGACTGCCTAAGGAAACTATCCACTGCCCGCCTATGTATAGCTCGGAAAGCACGCTTCGCTGCTTTATATCTCTGTATGTCATGTTTGCTACCCGGGTCGGCCTTCCCTTATCCAAACATCCCGCTTTCGTTGCATTTCTTTGTGGAATGATTTTACGTTACCATCCCAGTATGGACCTGAAGTTAGGAAAGCATTTTTCAGATGCTTTTTTTACAATCTCAACTAAGGAGTGATAAAGCATGTCTATTTCCGATGTATCTGTTAAACAGTCATCAGAGACATGAAACAATAATTCCAAATTATGGAGAATTTGACTAGCATACATCTCATATTATACCTTAGTAATGTGCTTCCATTTTATTGGACGGAACGTATCATTTGGGGGTTATGTCTGACGTACTGACGGGTAGGATTGTGAGTCGATATACATTCACACTGTCATCATCTAAAATGGAACATGACCCTAGCAAATCAGCGCATTCGGATTGGACTAGTATATGGTCAATGATAGTTCGATACCTGCCATATGAAGGAATCACCAGCACCCATGCATATAGATAATGTGTTAACTGACAAGAAGTTATTGTCTGACATAAATGTATGTAGTTCTTCACTGCGTGAGTCACTTGGCTTTAAAAAGAATTTCCCTTGTAAGTGTGCTTTGAAGTCATCCATTATGATAACACAACCTCTGTTGGCATAAAGATTGTACAACATATCTTGTAAACCCTAAATAAATTATCTATATTTTTGTATGACATAATCTGAACATGGTACGTAAACTTGAATTACATAGACATACTCCTCTTTCGATAATTGTATTTGAATAGCGACTACTAAACCAAAAAAGAAACATTATATTCCTTCAAAGTATTATTTTTGCTCTATAACAGAAAATTTAAGATTACCAATTATCTATAAAACACTTTTATTCATATGTAAAATTCAGAATTTTGATAAAAGGTCATTATTTGAATTGTTGATTCAATTCATAAGGCTAAATTTCACAAATGACAAGTCACACTTTCACACTTACGTTTTGAATTGGAAATGCAAATCTGTATTTAATATGACAACATTTAAATCAAAACCATCGAATATAAATGTTTTGAACATTTATATGAATGATGTTATATTTTATCTTGCAGACTGAAAAATTTTGTCTTTTTCATCTCAAAATTGAGATCTTAAATTTTGTGATATTTTCGTTCATGATAGTTTCAAACAGTATTGACAAGTACTACAAATCTTGTGACCATTTCAATTTCGAGCCAAACGTTAATCCGCAATTATAACAGAATATCAATTATTCACATATAAATGGGTGTCATAAAACTTTATATACTTTTAAGATAAGAATTACCGTTTTTTTTACTAATGACTATCAATCACATCTTATATTCGGTTATACTGAAATTAATGGTAAAAAAGATAAAGACCAGTTTAGGATAAACTACAACATCAAGTTAGACCAATGCCATGGCTTATTAATGTGTAAGCATCTTTATTACAGCACTGTTTCCTTTTATTCAGCATTGCAGTTTAACCCAACACTTACGTTACTTTACAGACAAATCCATGTTAAAAAACAACAACGGGTAATCAGTCCTGAGTGAATAAATTTGTGTCATCATTTATTGCTTTTATGTGGTAATATATATATATATAAAACCGGGATCGATAAAGTTCCTTCCTCTTAAGTTTATTCTCACATGGCAGTTTATGACGATCAAGTTAAATAAATATCTAATTACGAACAGCATTCTCGACAAGTCCTCTTAAGTTATAATGTTGATAATAGCATTAAACATGCAATTTTACACTTAAAAGCACTTAAAGTTTACTTGATGGAAACCAGAAAGAGAGAGAGAGAGTGATTTGCTAATGTAAGGAACTTTAGAAGGAAAACTTTGGAGGATGTGACAGGTAAGAATAGCTCATGCCAGATATGAAAAAGATGGAGAAATTCATGCATAGATGATCACCTATCAATCTGACACTCATTCACTAACATGCCAAATATGGTATGGAAACAGAGATGACATGAGACATGTTCACAAGTTGACAGGACAATAACACCACAATAATATAAACAAACTTATACAAACAAACTATTCAATAATACCCTGTCTACATACTCCCTGCGTTGGGATAAAATGTCTCCTGACATTTCAAATACTATATTCAATTACTATAGTATCACACTAAATTATTACTAATGCTGAAATAAAAGATCCAGCAAATCCGACCTGCTGTAAAATCCGCAGTACATGTTTCACTACAGTAGGAACAAGTACAAAAGTGCTGCCTGTGGCATCACATTAAAATAATCACGGCGGTAAAGAAAACCTGTCTGATAATAAAATTTATGTGGGTTAACAGGAAATTAATTGTTTTTTTTATATTTTTATCGAGATGTGAACTTGTTTGCATAAGAATATATATTTAAGTACATAAATAGAAAACTAGTACTAAGACTTGAGGGGAATCTTAAAATGAAAAAAAAAAGAAAAAAAAGACACACAATACGTTAAAATATTGAAACAAAGGCCTAATATACATATTTGGAGGACACAAAAAAGTTTCAAAGTAAGTAGGCGAGAAAAATGTGCAGCCAGACCAGGACTAAAACCAGGGACCACTTACAAAAGTTTCCCACTGATAACAAACAGATTCCTTGCCAATTTGGAATTCCTTGCAGGATTTACAGAGATCAAATTAATAATGTTCCTGATAAAAAAAAAAAAAAAAAAAAAAAAAAAAAAACATTGGAGATACTTTAATGATCCCTTGTTTCGTGCAAAATAACCAAGTGAGAAAAATGTGCAGCCAGACCAAGATTTCAGCCTTGGACCCCTTGTTATTGGACTGCTTACAACCGTCTCTGACTGAAAAGTGTTACTTATTGGCACTACATAAGTTAGTTTATAGAAAAAAAAAAGGTTCGGTTTTATAAAGTTTTAGTGTAGTAAAGGATTAAACATTGTAAAAGAAATCTTATTTTTGTGTAAAAACGGGGGGTGGGGATGCATAGAAAATGTTTTCAAAATGCTTTCGATATATATATATATTTTGCCTTTTACTGCAATACTAAAATGCTATATATATATATATATCTGTATTATCAAAATATACATAAGAACAATAAACATGTGATTTAAGTTTTAAAGCATAATCTCAAATAATTCAGTGAAAAAAGTGAGTAAGTACAAAATGATTAATGAAGTTGTGCGAAAACTTTAACCAAGATTCTTAAAAAAAAAGGAGGAAGGGGGAGGAGGGGCATAACTATTTTAAAATTCATGACAAAGTCTGATTTCCAATACAGGCATGCAATTTCATGTGTGAATTATGAGGGACATTCATGGAAAGAAATTAAAAATAAAAGCAATGTTAAACAAAATTTTAACATTTTTTCTTAATACAAAAAGGCTCATTAATATGCAAAAATATTTAAAAGATTTATTGTTCCTGTTTGTACTTGGAGTTTGAAGGACATACATACCCGTTTCTACTGGATGGTCTGATGTTGATAAACACGTGTGAGGTTTGAGAGACATCCATTGAGTGAAAGTGGAAATATTAGTTCAAAAAGGGCCATACATTTGCAAAAAATATTTGTAAGAGTTACTGTCCCTGTTTCTATTAGTTGATCTGATAATGATCAAGGCATGTGCGAAGTTTGGGGGACATGCATTGAGTTAAAGTGGAGATAACGGCATTATTAAACAAAACTTTAACGTTTTTCTAAGTCCAAAATGGGCTGTAAATTAAAAAAAAAAATGGAAGAGTTGCAGTTCCTATTTCTACTGGTTGACCCTCATGATGATCAATCCATATCTGAAATTTGGGTGACATCCATCGAATAATGGAGAACAAAAGTTAAACATTTTTTCTAAGTCCAAAAAGGGCCAAGTATATGCTAAAATATTTGGAAGAGTTACTGTTCCTGTTTCTACTGGTTGGTCTGATGATGATAAGCACATGAGACATCCAATGAGTAAAGCTGGAGATAATAGCAATATTAAACAAACGTTTTACATTTATTCAAAGTCCTAAAAGGGCAATAAATATGCAAAAATATTTGGAAGAGTTACTGTTTCTGTTTCTACTGGTAGGTCTCATGGTGATAAAAATATGTGTGAAGTTTGATGGGCAACCGTTAAGTAAAAGTGGAGATAATGGCAATGTTAAATAAAACCTTAACATTTCTTTGGATGTAGACGTTGACACCAGTGTGACTACAATAGCCTTTCCTATTCCTCGAAAAGTTGAGCTAACAAAAATTAAAGAGAGTGCATAGCTTGATTAGTCTATGTGAAGTTGCACAAACTGTGAGAAAGTCACTGTACCAGAACTCAGAAATAAGATGTGTCAAAACTTTAACTTGAATATATTGTGCATTTTGTTGTGGACATTTTTTTTTTAAAAAAAAGAACAATAATACATGATTTCCATGTTATTGGTATATGAAACATATATCATTAGCCGATCTTAAATTCTAAGAGATTTTAGCATCAAATTTTCACCAGTCACAGTTTTTGTCGCGGTTAAGTCAAAATTATACTGCATGTCGCCAAGCCCCTGATGAAATGGTCCGTTGGTTGCTTGAGATGTTGTTAACTGCTGGTGAGGTAAACAGAATGTTGAATTTTGGCTTGAAAACTGGATATAGCTGCCCCTGGCCTTTCTTTAGAGCTTATGTATTGTCAGTGTCCAATTTATCAGGTTTACCGCAGCCACTCCTATTTTCTAGTTATTGCAAACTGAAAGAAAAAAGTCGAAAAATGAAGATAATTAGTTTCATAATTTTAAATATACAGTGTGTGAATATCAGTAATAGATTTGCTTTGGTATTTAAACACATAAATAAGATAGAGAGTCAAGAAATGCTGGATTCGCATACTGCATATTACTCACAATAAGGGATAAAAATGTGTATGCCGTAGATGCTACCGGCTGGGTAGCTCAATCAGTTGGCAGAGCATTCGCCATGTAAACATAAAAAGACCCTTGGTTCGAGTCTCGGTCAGGCTGCACATTTTTCTCACCCTGTGACAATAGGCGCCCAACGTGAGACTGTGACATTATAAGGTGCCAGGTCTGTCTAATTAGACCTGCACATGGTTATATTTACCGGTCCCCAATATCTCCTAGAATTCAGGGACAAATTTTTAAATGGAGGGGGATAATTTACCAATTACTCACAATAGAGTAAAGAGATGTGTATGCCGCCAGGAAGCGCAGTCGGTAGAGCATTTGCCTGGTAAAAAAAAGTTTGAGTCACGGTCAGGCTGCACATCTTTCTCACCCTGTGAAATTATATAGGTGTAAATAAAAACAAAATGTATTTCAATAAAGTATTAAAATGTATTTCATTACAGAAATTGTTTCCCATTTTTTTTTTTTTACTCGTTATATACATTTTTCCTTGAATTAATCATATTCTGAACCACGAAGCTACATTAGGTATTCACATCTCTGTCTGAACAATAAGCTGTAGATCTGATATTTAAATGAATGAAGACTTAATTTGAACTCCCCACCCTCCTTTTTTAGGTAGATTTTTTATGTAAATACTTGAACTTCTCTTGTAAGCAGATATTTTAATCTCTATGCATAGTTTCACAAATTTCACCAAATACTTCTTCCTCTGCCTATAAATACTGAAACCATCTCAAGCATCATAAAAATAATCGCTAACCATTACAGTACAGCAATGTAAAAGTCCGAACCTTTCCGAAATGTACTTTTATTTCTGGGATCTAAACAATAACCTGAAAAATAGGATATTTATATAAATTTTCATAAAAAACACTATCTAATGTAGCTTCGTGATTACAATAAATATCAACTTACCGTGTTTAGACTTTTTAATACAGTTGTAGATTGCATTTTTTTTATCCGATTATCGTAGGCTATGTCGGGTCTCCCGTCCAGAATAGGCCTATGAAAAATCTCGTTTCTTTTAATGGTTTTGCACTACTCCCATTTCAAAGCTAGATTTATCAAATTGACACAAACTTGTGAATTTCAGTTTATAATTAAAATTGATAGAGGACGTTTTTTTTATGTTGAAATGGACATTTTGTTGATGTTAATAAAAATAATCTCTTTTCATGATAAAAATAGAATGGGATACGAAAGAATCAATTCCGAATTGCTACATATTGTGTCTTCATTTCCAGCATTGAATGCGATTCATTTCTGAATTTGTTTGCGTATTATCCCTTTGTTTAATTCTTTCATTCATGATCCCTCTAGGCAAGAAGTTCATGTTTTGTAAAGAAAAAATGCCGTAATTGCAACCGAAAGAACTTTAAACCTCCAGATCCGGGTCCATTGACAACCTACGAAACAAAATACAGTATGCCCGGCGGTGATCCGCCGTGCAACTATACTATGCTACACAACTCTAATCTATACTTACGGAATCCAGTTAGCGCCAATTTGAATGTCGTGTGTCGCTGTATGAAGGCGAAGCTCGACCATTTAAAACGAAGCACGACAATTGTTAGCGACACACGATATTATAAAACGGCAAACGACAATGCGACACGACACTCGACATCATAGCGAGAAAATATCGCGTTAACTCAACATGATTTTTTCACGAAATATCGCATTACATATCAAGTGACGTTTTAAAATGCCCTTCGTCGCGTCGCATTGTCGTTTCATAATGTCGTGCTAATATCGTTGTATATATATAGTTGTCGTTTGTCGCCTTCATACAGCGACACAGACATTCAAACAGGCACTAACCTGATTCCGTATTATACTAGATCTAGGACAGCTGTGTTTATATATGGAACACTGTGCATAACCGGCGCTGAAATACTGTAAATAATCGGAACTGAAAATAATTAAACACTTCTTGTATTACGTTCAGAGACAACTCTGAAATAGGCATTTATATTAAAAGATCACAACAATTTTTTTAAATAAAAATATTCACTGCTGACAGAGAAAATCAAATATTATACTTCCTGTTCCATATCACGCAAAGTAATGCAACCATGCTTAAATAAAGAGTTTCTGTACCAATCTGCATATGGACTCACTGCAAAAGATAACATTTGATATAACAATCTAAACTAAAAAAATGAATACATCAAACACTGCCAGATCAATATAGATGTTAAACTTAAATTTCCATATTACAGGGTTCTAGTTCCTGGTAAGCTGCAATAATGGGATTAATCTTTTTGGCAGTCTATCAGTTCGTTTGGACCTGCGCACTGGTTTTACTTATTGAAATATGGAGTACAGACTGAGATTGAGTCACTGCATCAGTTGGCGGTGTCACAGACTGTTACTCACTACTGGTATCAACAGTCCTACCAGTCATAGAGTTGTAAGTCTGATTTGTCACATTCCTGGTGACGGGGATTTGAGAGTGCTCAGTTTCTCTCACAGACCTATCACATTGTTTGCTCTTGGAGCAGTCCGGTTGGATCTATGAACTCTTCTCTGGGGTATGATGTAGACTTCAGTGTCAGAGGAGGAAGAGGAACCATCAGACCCAGAAGGAGAAGGGTCAGTGGATTCTGGGAGGGAATCTCGGTTCTTCCTTCTGGTCTTCCTAGATTATGACTTCCCTGTGGTTTCAGAATACCGGAGAAACAACCCATTGATGGATAAAAGAATTGCGTTATATTCAGTACTATGGTATCACGATACATTCGGCACACATGTAACAGCACTACATTCAATTTTGAAAGATGTAGAATCTTTTATATCGTGCTTTGTAACGATTATAGGTAATTTACAGATCATGTATATTTCACCGATCAAGTAGTGGATGTTTAATGTCCGTCTTAACAAGTAAGATTACCGATTTTCCAGTAAAACAAATGACGTGAGATAGCGAAGTTTTATACAGGAGACATATTCAGAGTCATCGAGTATATATTACGGCGCTGATTACCGATGGTTGCGTTCAAAGTTCCGGTTGATCAGCTATCGGGACTGGGTAGTTGTGACAAACAGACACTGTTTTGCAACCGGTGAAACCATTTTATTTGAACAAGGCAATATTAACTGACCTTTGTTTCTTTTACGTCGTAGAGTGAAACAACTTAAATGTAATTTTAATATTGTTGTATCCATCATAAATCGCACATGCATGCATATATATATATATATATTTATTTATTTATCTATTTATCTAAAGTCGAGTGCGAAGCAAGTTCTAATTATTAAATGTTTGAACACCTAGTTACTTTGCCATTTCGACATATACTTGTATAGCATTTTGTATATTGACTGACTTTTTATCTTTTAATTGAACTGTATTTCTAATTAACCTACCTTACCTACCTAAAAGTGTGCTCAATACATGTATACACCGTAACGGGTTTTGTCTTGTTATTTGTCTTGATTATAAATACAGTCTCTTGGTAATATAAATCACGCAAAGATGATATGCAACATCGTTCGTCGCACCCGGAACAATTAAAAAGTTATCTCATGTTTATTTGAGTATTCATGGGAGCTATCGATGAGTGACTTCACACAGTAATTCTTGCTTGTAATTTGCTTTAATGCTACGTTTTCATCAATGTTCCCGGTGATCACGCAGCCCCGTTTGTCTGAAACGTAGTGCACCGTCGGATCTTTGTCATTTTCTTTTCTCGGTATTCAAATTGTGCGAGGTCATGCCAACTTCCCTCAGTCTATTACAGCATATTCGCCCCTACGCACTACGGTTCAGCCCGCGATCTATCTGTAGGTCTAAGAATATTTAAAACTATATAAACAAGACGGCTATTTCGTTGTAGGCATAACCTATCTGATACTTACTAAGTTTTGGCACTGCGCATGCAAACCGGAGGGCGAAAGTACGATAACGCGAAAACACGATGACGAAAACGCGAAAGTACGCGTTATTTCGCGTTTTCGGCTCGTCGCATTTATAACCGCCATGAAGACCATAAGCTACGATGTTGTCATGCTTATGGACTGACAGTATTGTTAAAATGATGAAAGTACAGTGAAAAAATAACTATGAATAACCGTATTGCTGCAACTGGTCATTGACTGGTGAGAAAGCTTATCTCAATACTTACACAATACTAACACCTTTATGTTCAACAGCAGGCCCAGGAACAGGTTTTCCAAAAATTGTTAATTAGCTCCGTGTTCGTATGATACAATGGCAACTGGCAGTTTACGAACATACAATTTAATTAGCCCTATCATTACCGATTTACGATTTTTACAGAATACAACCCACACACCTTAAAGTTGCCTTGTTATTCCTGTTATGAATCGAGACCTGTAAGCTTCATAGTGACAGTGTAATTGATTTCAGCACTGGCATTTAAGATTAAAATTTTTGTGATTGGACTGGGACATAATATATTGCTGTATTTAATTGCTTGCGTTTTAACTGATATCCCTGTACTGTATCAACCGCTGTGTTTGCAGACAACACCGGTGGTGCGTTGCAAAGCCAAAACTTTTCAAAACATTTGACAAATAAGTATTTCACAATGTGTCCCTGTCCTAAATTGTGAACCGTTTGTAACATTGAATGGTTTGATGTATGATAATGGTATAAAAAAAAAGGTATGACCTTCGACTATACTATAAAGCTGCTTTATTTATGACCTTGCAACAAGGTTTTCATAGGTACTATCTATGGACAGCTGGTGTTGGAGAGAAGCCTGCAATGACTTGCTGATAACGGGGGGTATATTCAGCGGCTATTAGATGTGTTGGACAGTTGATGTTCCATAAATAGTTTGATGATTAATACTCTAAAAGCAATATTGTGAATAATTAACATACCTTTGTTAAAAAAAGTATATCGCACATTCCTTTGTGGCAACGGTATAATGTGTGTTACAAATTTGTCTATATCTTCGCATTATGGAGCATCATTTCGACGAATTGGCTAAATGTATAACTCAGTCATAAGTTCAGGGAAATTCAAAATGAGCATGAAATGTTATAGATGTGTCACGAGAATTTGAAGACCTGCTATAAGACGTTTTAAATATAATGTTTTATTCCGAATCAAAATAATTAGTCATTTGTAAAATTACAGCATTTTCTTTTAAATTTTAACTTTTACCAAACAGATAGAAGATCTTTGAATTCCACAACCAAAGCCTACTGCGAAAGTTATTTAACGACCATAAAAATATGATTATACTTTATGTAAGGAATGCCAATCATTGGCGTGTTTCATTGTTGTCAGTTCCCTATACCAAAGCGTTGACTCAGTTGATCAAGTGGTAAGATTTAACACAATTATGATGACGATTCAATAGTAAATTAATCGTTGTAATATAGTACCGATTTGAAGCATAACTTGTGATATGTTCATTTATTTAATGTTTTAATAATACCAAGCATTTCCTTCAAATTCGTACGATGATATCAAAACATTGCAAAAGTGTAAGGGGAAGGTCTTATCAACTAAGTTTTATTTAGCATTATGGTGTATTAGATAGAAAGCACCTTCGTAATTTCAAAATAGAACAGTTTAAAACAAAAAAGTCCTACTTATTTATCAAAAAATGTTCACAAAAACAACATGCACGCTAAAATTATCATTTATCAAAACAACTGATTTATATCATGATTAACCGGCAATGAGGATCTGCTGATGTAGTATTTTGTAGTTTATCTTGCCTTTAAATTCTTTTTAAATACGAAATAAAACGTTTCAAATTGCATTAAGCAAAAGGAATGCACAGAGACGAAATTTTGGTGAAAAAGATCATATTACAAGAATGAACAAGCGTATGGTCATTTTTACATATAATGTATGTAGACTGTTCCAACACAAAATACCAACAATACCTTGGACAGTTTTAGAAAGTTTGTCTTTTCATCGTTACAGTCGTGTCCTATATAAGGAGGTAACTTTAGTCGTCATACTGATAATGTGAGACTGTAAAATGGGTGTACCTTCGGAAATCTTTTTTTTTTTCTTATTTTTTTTATTTGATGTTATTTTTTTGATAATCGGTAATATTGTTTAATTCTCATGATTCATTCTCTTACTCGTTTACTTTACATGGTCATTCTAGCAAAAAGTCCGCAAGAATTGCAGCATAATTTAAACTTGCTATATGAATATTGTCAAAAGTGGGGATTACAGGTAAATACAGATAAAACTAAGATTATGGTTTTTAGAAAGCAAGGTGTAATTTCAAGTAATGAGATTTGGTCATATAATGGAGTAAATATTGAAGTAGTTGATAATTTTACATATTTAGGAACTGTTTTTAAATATAATGGTTATTTCAACCTTAATCAGCAATATGTTACAGATAAGGGATTAAAAGCATTAAACACACTTTTAAGTAATTGCAGGAAATTCAAATTTAGTCCAAAATCATTGTGTCAACTGTTTGATGCCTTTGTGGGCTCTATTTTAAGTTATTCAGCAGAAATATGGAGTTTTTCAAAGAATAAGAAAATAGAAGGATTACATTTAAAGTTTTGTAAACAGATATTGAAAGTTAGAACAAACACAGTAAATGCAGGAGTGTATGGGGAGTTAGGAAGGTATCCATTGTATATATCCCACTGGATGAAGATTGTAAAATATTGGGTTAAATTATTAAACTCAGAAAATATTATTCTACAAAAAGTATATACTCTTACAGTGAATGATTGCAATAAGGGTGCAAAAAATTGGGTTTACCATTTAAAGAAATTATTATTTGAAAATGGTTACGGGCATGTATGGGAAAACCCTCAATGTATTAACCCAAAATATTTTTTAAGTATGTTTAAAAATACGTTGATTGACTGTTATAAACAAGAGTGGAGAGCAAGTGTTAATGCAAGTAGTACATTAAATCTTTATGGACACTGTAAAATTAGCTTTGGATATGAGAGTTATTTAAATTTGTTATCAGAGAACCTTAGGTCATTCATTACAAAGCTCAGAATTTCTGCCCATTCTTTGCATATTCATACTGGAAGATTCGCAAGAAATTATGTACCACAAGAACAGAGATACTGTGGTTGTTGTAATAATAGAGATGTTGAAGATGAATTTCATTTTGTCCTTATTTGTCCATGCTACAGTGATTTTAGAATTAAATATATCAAGAAATATTACAGGGTAAAGCCAAGTATGTTTAAGTTTTTGCAGTTACTGAATACAAACAATCTTACTACCATTAAGAACCTTAGTATGTACTGTAAAGATGCATTTTAGCGTAGAAATAATATTTTTAATAATTTTGACATTTAAATATACATGAAAAACTTACCAAAAGCGATGAGCTGCAAGGTAATAGCGAGGTTTCACTTCGGAGTCAAATTTTGTGGGTTGACCTGTAAAAAAAAATAGGTAACCACAAAGTATCGTGTGTGATATGACGTTTTAGTCAACAAGATTATATGCATTTCTTTTCATAATACTGTTTGATATAATATACCGAATCACACATAAATTTAAAGATTTTTATTAATATGTTGGTAAATTTTACTAATATGTAGTACATTGAAATGAAACTTATCTGATAATTGTTTTCTGGATAATTTTTTTTCACAATTTTTCATATGCTTCGGGAATTCCATGACGTGACAATCTTCTTTTCTTATAATAACGGCGTCTATTAGATATAAGAAGCAACTTTTAATGATTAATGAAGAAAATAACACTGTTAAATCCATTAAATTCGAGTTGAACTATCTCACACGTGTACATGTTCAGTAAACCGGATGTAAACACAACCACGTGAGATAAAGGGGGGGGGGCTTAAGAATAGCCCGGGACCTGTATTTTAAAATCAGGTTATACTTTTTAAAAATATATATGTCGTTTTTAAGAATAGAAGTAAAATCAGTTTAGGGGATTTTTATTTATTTATTTTTTTTTCTCTCTTATTGTCTTTTCTACTTCTTCTTTTTTCCCCCTTTTTTTGTCACCTTGTAGATTGATCGAAAATGTTTTATATGAAGCCACATCCTCTTGGAATTGGAGCTTGGAAAATTATATTTATATATTTATATATGTATATGAAATGATGATGTACTTTGTACAAATCTAAATAGAATTTTCTGTCTGTCTGTCTCGTTTACTTTAAAATAAATTTCTTAGTAAGATAAATTCATTGGCTTAGCGTCATGGTCTGCATAATTACATGTAATTACCGGTGTGCCTATCCGGTAATGGCGAATGCATTTCAGAAACTCCCGTGACAAGGTTTTGTTTCTTGAATATAATGGTGTCATCAGCTTTCTTGTACTAGTATATGTGCGCAGAATATTTTTGTAGCTTTAATATTTCAACAAAAAAAAAACTGAAGATTATTCATAGCCTTTACTTCTTTGAAAGATGTTCCCAATAAATCTTTAAGTTACCAAAGTTGCCTCACCTGTATGCATAGGGTAAATGATATAGCATATTAAACCATTCAGGCAGGTTATTTCCATTGTTTCTTCTCTATTCGTCTGCATTCATCAAATCCACCTCATAGTAAGTAAGACTTTTTTTTTTCGTTGATGTTCAGACTTTTGAGTCAAATACCACTCAATCACAGTGCATGTTTTTATTAGAATGTTGTTATAATGATTTCAAAAGGCATGCGATTAATGAATGGTGGAATTATTCTTTTAAATGAAAAGAAAATGGTAGAGTAAACATTGTTACAGTAGTAAATAACAGAAGGAGGGTTGTACAGACAATATAAATAAAAGACACTTGGAACTTTAAACACGAGGGTCATGGTGGCCTTAGTACCATCGGTCTGATTAAAAGCAAATCAGATCACTTGATTTCTCCTGGTTACCTTTAGCAGCAAATGGTACGTTTAGTGACGTGCATTAGTGTGAGAGAACCAGAATTTGCAATCTGTCTTCTGTGACTCTAACTAGAATAATGTAGGACTGCTTACTATACGTTTGGTATACCACAGATTCATCATAAATGGACCTTTATACGCCTGGTATTATAAACACTGTCATTTCAACATTTGCCCATTGTAGTATCAAATTGTTATTGCAGTGTACTTTTTGTTCCTTCTCTGAACAAGGAAATGTCGTATGCGTAAATATTACACACGTGCGCATGTCTAGCTCTACACCCGCGAGACGAGACGTTGATGCGAGACACTACACGGCGCCTGGTACCGACACTTCTATTCAAGTGCAAACAATACAACTGTACATAAAATGCACGAATGTCATAATATCTTACAAAAATCTAGGCTGAAAATATTCAGTACTTTCTTTTATTGCATCGCTTGGCATTGATCAACGTCGACAAAACCATCACAAATGACATGTCAAATTCTGAAAGGTTCACACTTTCCATTTATTTTGCATACTCTCAGCGCTGTTACAATATTCTAGTGTCATAAAGTTAATATCTGAAAGTGTTTTATACCGTAAGCTAAGTTTTTCATTTTTGATGCATCAAAAGGTCACAAGTTGCCAGGAAAATGCCATTCACGATTCAGATTTAAAATAAGTTAAATATAAAAATGCAAATTCTAACATCGTGGGGAACAATCAGGTAGGATCCAGTACAAATTTCTGTAAATATGATTCTTAAAATGCCTTTCCAGGCACATAATACTAGAACAGTCTGCAGTAGGTCTACGAGTTACAAAAAAATAATCTGAATGACATGTACTGTCTATACCTTTCTGTACAAGTTGCTAACGCCGCCATTATTTGGGTAACACTGCAATGCAGTATTGGTGCTAGACATTAAAAGGCGTTTGACATTCTTTGAAGACAACTGACATGTAAAGAAAATAAATCTGTAAACCAGACATATATTTCTATTTGTTTGTAGAAATATCAGGTTTTCTTTAAAAAAAAATCGTTGTCCTTTGAAGTTTTATATTGATATGTCTGCTTTACTTACTTGTCATCTTAACATTTGTCTTGCAAGTAAAGAATACAAAATAAACTGCAGAGTGCTCCATTGTTCTTCACCCCAATATGAACGTATTAGCGAGCAGGGGCGCGTTTCACTGAAATGCGTACGACCAACTTTGATCTTAATCGTAATTATGTTGTCCTACATGGTGTCAAGTAATTTCTTATATAAAGAAAGTTGACATATTTCACTGCATTATACAAACATGTCACTTTCTGTGAAGATAAATCACAGAATGATACCGTAATAATTTTACATTTTTTGATTTTACGAAGTATTTTTTTCGTACGAAGTTAAGTAAAACGGACCCAGTATATTGAAAATACTATTATGTTAAATCCTATTCTGAATAGAATAGTGAATTGCAGAGCAGAGCAATGACGATGTCAGTAATTTGTTTACAGAAACTACATTAAGGATTGTATTATACATTATCCCATTTAAAGATAGTTCTTACATATTATCCACTGAACTCTTCGTTACTGGAAATTGTATATAAGAGCGATTTGTGAGTACGGACGGGAAGGAGATAATTTGATATGAATTGACAATTCATGTCAGATTCTTTTTATCATATGACATATAGTAACAATAAATCGCTATTATAACAACACACAAACAAAAGCATGAATGAACGGACTGTGAACGAATTACTTTTGTAATTTAACACCAAGAAAATAGTTTCAAATAATAACAGAAAATAAGTATTTAAATTGTGTATTTCTCATACATTTTCAACATCATATGAATAATGAATGAAACACATTTAATCCAGCTGTTCGAGTTCAACACACTATGCAGACATATATAATACACGCGTGTGAGACGGAGTTATATAATTCGGCCTAAAAGTTATATTTAACGTGTTAAATATAAGAAAATATGTGACGGGTAAACGAAACCGGAAATACTGTCATGTGATAAAATTATTTATTTTATGTATTTATATTAAACTTTGGCTGTGAACCTTGAAATTGTTTAGAATATTGGTAAACTGCACATACAATTCTCCATATTTCTAAAATGTAAAGTCAAGAAAACCAGTTTTCGTCTTCAAAGTCTTTTAAGAACATTTCAGTATTTCAAGTTTGAGATTTTTCTTATTTTTCTTTATGTTAAAAGAAAACCCCAAAATTACTAGTCATATGTTAAAGACGACAGAACGGCAAATAAACGCTTTAAACAATCATCAACCGAAGAAACAAGCGCAGTTCAAGACCTCCAGGACCGCGCAGTTCTTATCAATGATTGGATGAAAAATAACACGTTAAAAATGAACAATTCAAAGACAGAGTTAATTTTTTTCGGAAGTCGTTCACAGCTAAATAAGTGTAACAGCAAAGAAATCAATATATGTGGTGCTGTTATTGAATCACAATACTGTATACGGCATCTTGGTGTTGTTGTTTTTTTTTGCATGAGTCCTTAAGTTTCACCATAACGTGCTCAAGGTGAGCTATTAGGATCACCGTGCGTCCGTCGTCCACAATTTGCTTTAAACATCTCCTCTGAAATTGTTGGACAGAATTTGATTAAACTTGGCAGGGATGATCCTTCGGTGAACCTTAACAAAGGTTGCTAAAATGAACTTGATCCATGTAGAACTCAGGTTTCAACTTCAAAAATCATCTCCTTCAAAACTACTGGCAAGATTTCAAAATGTTTTAGTACAGATGTTCCTTTGGTAACCGTCTACCAAAATTACTTAAATATTCCAAACTGTTAAGAACATGGCCGCCAGGAATGGGCTAATTTGCCTTATATGTATAAAGTGAAAACTTTAAACAGCATCTTCTCTGAAATCGCTTGACAGAATTTAATTATACTTGACAGGGATGATCCTTGGGTGAACCTTCACAATTTTTTTTAAAATAAACATGATCCATGATAAAAGTCTGGTTGCCATGGCAACGGAAGAAAAAATTATGAAAACTTTAAAAATCATCTCCTTCAAAACTATTGGCCAGATTTCAAAATGTTTTAGTGCAGATGTTCCTTGGGTAACCGTCTACTAAGATTGCTAAAATTATTCCGATCTGTAAAAAAAAACATGGCCGTCAGGGGCGAGGCTAATTTGCCTTACATGTATATAGTGAAAACTTTAAACAACATCTCCTCTGAAACCGCTGGACAAAATTTAATTAAACTTGACAGGGATGATCCTTTGGTGAACCTTCACAAAAGTTACTAAAATAAATTTGATCCATGTAGAACTCTGGTTGCCATGGCAACGGAAAGAAAAAAAATATTGGAAACTTTAAAAATAATCTCTTTCAATACTACTAGCAGATTTCAAAATGTTTAAGTACAGATATTCATTGGGTGACCGTCTACCAAGATCGCTTAAATTATTCCGATCCGTTAGAAAACATGGCCACAGGGGCTAAATTTGCCTTAAATGTATACAGTGAAAACTTTAAAAGACTTCTGTTCTAAAACTTCTGGCCAGATTTCAAAATGTTTTGGCACAGATGTTCTAGGAGTAAACCTCTACCAAGATTGCTCCTTTAGATCATTGGTACACAGGTGAGCGATATAGGGCTATCACGACCCTCTTGTTTTCATGATACCATTGTCAGAAAAAACTGCATCAATATAATATAGAAGTCGAATTCCGTTATATTTTCAGTGAATCTTCTACCACCAAAGACAGATAAGGAGCTCGCAACAAACTCCAGAAACAGTGACAAATGTCCTCGATGAGTCCACAGCACCAAACGTTGACAACGCCGGAACTCTTGAAAAAACGTCCAATACCTGGGTACATGTAGATCCCAGTAAACCGATGTAATGTTATGGCAAAGGGATTAGACACCGCATAAAAATTAAACACTGGTACTCTAACTGTAAACGATAATGATGCTATTTTTTTTATAAAAGATGAGTTTTCTATTCTCATTTGCCTTTGTCGTGTCTAATTCAATTTTTCTTTACTGTTTCAATATTTTGTTACTTTCTCGTAATATTTATACTGCCGGTATTATAATTGTTACACGGAAATAATGTTTTTGTCTTCTCTATCAGTCTATCAATCTGAACTTACTGGAAGCGTATCAAGTACAGTGTATTTTAATTGCTTTATCCCCCTCCCTTTTTATAACGTAATATAATACAACTGGCCGTAAGAAGTTCAATTCCAACAGACAAGCTATACATATACCTGTTTGCTCGTTCCAACGTTGTAAAATTTAGGTGCATATGATTGCATGACATTGAAGCTCTTTTTAGGCACCTGTTACGCGTGTGGTAATTTTTTTACATTTCTTACATGTCTGAAATGCACATCAGTCTTCTTTATATTTTTATAACGGCACATAATATAACGGCACATAACGAACGATAACTGCAACGATGCGTAAGCGGGAAAAATATCAACGAAGCAAACTGCTATGAAACTGTGTGACGTATGCCAGTGGATTTTCTATACATGGGGTAGCTGTTCACTCACCTGACATGTAGTTTATCCTTGGTAAATATAATGGGTATATGGCAAATACAATAATGACGTTCATTGAAATATATTTGGCCCTCACAGTAAAATGATATGAAAGCTACAAGATCTATTTGATGTGGAAAATCAATTAAACTTCCAAATCGCAATCCACGTGATTTTCTCTTTTACTGTTCCATTTTATGCTTGACGCATCATAAGGACTCTCCTTTGACATATATTTGTTACCTCAAGGTGAAATTAAAACATTAATATTATTTTCTACAGAATGCGAAGGCAAACATGTTTATATATAATCTCAAGCTAAAGGTAAACACATTGGACATGAAATAAAACAATACATGAAAAACTGAAACCAGAGAGGACTATATCAGTATTTGATGTTTGTTAACCACCAGTAACAAAATAAATAAAAAACAACATATTTTTTCTATTGCTAAGATATAACACCTTATTGAAGAAAAGCCTCATACCGTGTTGAATATACACTTACTATCCTGATACTTGAATTAATCAAACTGATATTGTACATAAAACACCAGGCATTTAGATCGTCTTTTCACAAAAGGAAACACCCACATACGCATAAACATTATATTTAACCTGAGAATACTGTCTAACTGATTGGTGCTAGACAACTTTTCTTCCAGTTACAAACACGAGTAAAGCAATAATTCATGATATATCTGTCACAGAACATTAACATAAAAAAGTAACATTTGAGTGGGATCTAACAAAACAGGTCTACTTTTCTAAATCTTAAATCTAAAATCATATTAACATGGAAAAAAAACGTGCAAATGCCTAGCGCTGTTTTTCCATCATACAGATAAAATATATAATAGATATATACCTTGCACATATAGTATCATTTATCCCACGGTATTTCTCACCTGATACTCGTCATAAATCTTATAACACGACAACGCAGTAGCGTTTCTATGATTAAACCGAGTAGATATATGTACGTGTTTTTAGAACCTTATAGTTTGTAAGGTAAGTTTAAAAGGAAGCCGATTTTTTTTTTCAAAATCAATTTACAATAATACTAATTTACGTGTATATCAATTCTTAGAGTATTTAATGAAATCTTTCATCAGTCTTGTGTTATCACCTAAGTATCACGTCTAATATAATGTATGCCGTTGAGATTTGCAGATGTATGCAAGCTAAACACTCTCTGAAATATGTTAGCGATTGTGCCCAATGCAGTGTTGAACAATCAGAAACACTAATGAGCTCATATTGTTTAAGAAACATTTCAGTTTATTTCCTTTTGGTATGCAAGCAACAAATCCCATGTTAATATCTTAAAACAGAATTTAATTTAATACCCAAACCATGAAATAGCCAAGTTTATTCGAGAAATCTTAAAACAATTGAACTGAAACAATAATGCACTGGATTTTTATAATTCCTCAAAATTATAAGTCTTCCAATTACTTCCTTTATTATCAGTCGTCGTTACCGTATCACTGACTTTCAGGAATTAGTTAACTGTCAACTAGTTAGTTTTGATTTTTTGAAATCAATTATTTCATGTTTCAATTGCTAATATAAATATTCTCTATAAAGAATTTCACTTTTCGTTTAGAATTTCTGAAAGTAGATCAAATATAATTGTACCATCATCATTTTTATAAGAATTCTACTGCACATTTTTGTTTTTATAAGTTATAAGTTCGCCACTCGTGAAAATATTACTTTCTAGGCTCACTCGGAGAAATAAAATGCGATCTTACACCGAAATCAACAAATATCCTCTATTTATTTTTTGATTTTCGGTGATCTAACTTTTGAAACTGGGTGATATATGAAATTTTGGTTTCCGATATGTACAATGAAATATATAGCAAAGTAGAACGGAAAAGATTTCCATGACGTCACAATAACGTCATATAATTCGACGTGATTTGGAGTTTAATGCAAAATATAAAACAAGAGGGCCAAGATGGCACCGAATCGCTCACCTGAGAAATTTTGCTTTCAAAGCCTTTTACAACATAATCATACTGAATACAAAATCCTTACAGAAGAACAGCAATATAATTTTAATTCCACGCAAAAAGTTTACATGTGGTCCAAAAAACCAAGTTAACCCAAGCGTAGGACAAATTTTGACCCAAGGGCCATGATTTGAAAACTTGGTTCAGGTTTACAAGGCCAGGTAACATACCAAATATCTAAACCCATGATTTTGTGGTTTCTGACAAGGATATCTTTAAAAATCTTTCATAATTTATGTAAGTCTATGTTAAAACAAGTGACCACTGGGGTAGGGCAAATTTTGACCCCAGTGCCATAATTTGAACAACTTGGTAGATGTCCATAAGGCAATGTTACACACCAAATATCTAAACTCCAGGCCTTGTGGTTTCTGAGAAGAAGATTTATAGATTTTCCTATTTAAGCCCATGTGAAATCTAGTGACCCCTGGGGCGGGGCCAATTTTGACCCCAAGGCCATAATTTGAACAAACCTGGTAGATGTCTATAAGGCAATGAAACACACCAAATATCTAAACTCTTGGCCTTATAGTTTCTGACAAGATTTTTTTTTCTAGTTTTTTTTTCTATATCAGCCTATGTAAAATCTAGTGACCACTGGGGCGGGGCCAATTTTGACCCCAAGGCCATGATTTGAATAAATTTGGTAGAGATCCACTAAACAATGCTACACACCAAATATCTAAACTCCAGCCTTGTAGTTTCTTAGAAGAAGATTTTTCTCTTTTTTTCCCTATATAAGCCTATGTAAAATCAAGTGACCCCTGGGGCGGGCCAATTTTGACCCCAGGGTCATGATTTGCACAAACTTCGTAGATGTGCTCTAGACAATGCTACACACCAAAATCTAAGTTCTAGGCCTTGCAGTTTTGCAGAAGAAGATTTTCAAAGTTAACATTTTTTAAATTTATTTTTAGCTCCTGTGACCTACTTTTTCAACCAATCCAAATAATTTGAACAATCTTGATAGAGGGCATCATAAGGATGTATCCTGTAAAGTTTGGTCAAAATCCATTCAGCGGTTTAGGAGAGGTTGTTTAAAGGAAATTGTTGACGCCGGACGCACGCACGCACGCACGCACGACGGACAAAAGGCGATCACAAAAGCTCACCATGAGCACGTTGTGCTCAGGTGAGCTAAAAAAAATCAGAAAATAACATAAGATAAAAAGAAAACTTGTTTGTTTTAGAGTGAATGTGGAATATATATCGTGAAAATATTGTAATTGTATCACTATTCGATGAGATATATTCCCTATTCACCAAAAGAAAACAAATATCCTCTTCATATTTTCAATTGCATATCTCATCCTTGGATAGTTTAACAAAGATAATGATCATTTAATTGTTTTGATTGACATTAAGCTTGCTGCTTATCTAGGTGTTGAACTAACCGTCTGTGTATAATACACATCTGACTGCTGTCTAATTGCATTTAACAATCAACATGGCGCAAACCTCTGAAATTGTCAACAGTTTTTGTTGGAATCCTTCACCACATTTTTCATTTCGAGGAGAGTTCCAAAATTAGAAAGACAATTTTACTGAATTGAAGAATCCACATGTCAACAATAGACAGAAATCAAATCTGAAATCACAGCAGTCTGGTTCCAGTGCCCCGGGCAACCATTCATTTAACTATGGCAACTGGCTGTGTGATTCTGTCGTCCAGTCTGGACTCTTTTTAAGTAGTGTATAGATTTTCTTCAGTCAGCTTATAACTTGCTTTAATACTTTGATTTGTTGATTTATAATTGTTATACATTCAGTATGTGTCTGGATTTAAAACAGGACTGCAATCTGCAACTAGAATATATGAAATATTTCCTCTGAGTCTGGACTCTTTTTTTTTATTAGTGTATAGATTTTTTTTAATACGTCTGGCGAGAAACCTCAATATCCAGCAAAAACAAAAAACAATGCATTAAGACTAGAATCAAAATCAAAAACTGAGATACTTGACATGTTACCTGTTATATTACCTCTAAATTGCACACAAATATTTATTAAGATTTACCCTGTTTACCTTCGTTTTGACATCCTATACTGACAAACATTTTATTTCATGAAAATTGGGTAAAACTATGGCCACTAGACTGCTCACAAGTAATATTGCTAATAGACAATGGGCAAAAAAAAAGTTCATACTGATCACAAATGCCTGTATTTTTAATGTTCTTCTTAGTAGATTATTTCATTTGCAAATGATAAGTATGAGACACAGGTATTTTGCTGCCTCACTGCGGTATCACATTGTAGACAGTTGGAATCATACCACCACACCCAGATATATTAATCAGGCCATTCAATCCAGTCATTACTTTTATGTTATTAGCATTAAGCAACAAGGATATAAAAATCCTTTTAAACGGAAGGCTTCCCCAGTTCATTATTAGCATGTCTACTTAAGGCAACCCTTGCTTAACGACCAACTGTTTTTGTTCAAGTATAATAACCAAGTACCATCGAATGGACTTACTAGAAAAGTTTGAAACCGTTGGCACATGCTTGCAAGTGTTGTTGAATACTGTGTGTCACATAAGAAAAGATTGCATCAATAGTTTCATACATTATGTGTGTAGGCCAATATAATAATTGTTCTAATAATAACAAATGGGTTTCCTTTTATGTAATTCGATAAAATTCGAAGCAGTGTACCAGAACAATCAGTCAGTTGTTGATCACAGGGGCTCAAAGTTTCATAGGCGAAACACCCCATGCAACTGTACCAATCGTGTCAATGCCCTGTGCAAAAACGGATTATGGGTAGATTATGGCTGGGTTACTGAGATCTCTTGTATTTGAGATAAATGGATAAGTAACGTAAATAAAATGATTTCACAAGCTATTTATTATTATCGATTTTTATGCCACTGAAATGTATTTGTTGCTTTGTATATAACATTTTGATAGAAAAATACGAATACTTATTTGCAAAATTTAAGTACACGATATCAGTTTCCAAAAATGTATGAGATTTTAATTCTATTTACATGGATTGCTTAATCTTCAATACCATTGTTGAAATTATAATATAATGAGTTGACAATGATAATAAATAGTAATACCTAATACTTAGACATGTTATGTTACTTACCTGTGGTCATTTTCATAAACTGATCAGCCTTTTACTACGTGGATCTTTTTGCACGAAAGCACAATTCGCTGTTTTGTAGTGAATCATACGGTCTAGTATAAAGAGTAGCGTAAGCTAATGATATCACAGTCTATTTATAGGTTGACTTTGAGTCCGTTATATACTTTGAGCCTATGACATTTATATATTGCGTGTGTTTCTGATTGGATGTCTGTTCTTTCCCACTATTCATTTTAACTTTGAGAATGTCGCTTATGACTTGTACACAATCTGCCAAATGCAACATGTCCGAAGGGAATCAAAGAATGAAATAATATAAGGCTTGCGGCATATAAATTATACATAATTAAAACATATTTATACATTTTTGTCAAAATCAATTTTATAAAGACAAAACAAAATTATAAAAAGTTATGTATCCATTTTGTACGTACAACCTCAAAGTGAGACCTTAACATTCAAGCTAAGGATACTGTCGGTGGGACGTTAAACTTATTTAAAAGTTCTTTACCTTGCCCTTTGAACTACAGACTTGCGTCATGGAATCATCATAAGAACAGAGACATACTTACTCTAATGGCCCGGTGTCAGGATAATGCGACTAGGTTTGGTATCCAAACTCCACACAGTGACCTCCCTTGCACGCCCACTTAGCAAAAATCACTGCCGTCTCAAATGTCACGTGATGATGGTAAACTAACAAAATGGCGAAGGTTTATTATTTATAGATCTACATGCACAGAAAAAATTATATTCTAAACCGGTTTTTTTTTTACCTCTAGGCGATAAATAATGTTTATTTAAGAAAATATACTTAGAAAAATGCCACTCGCTGTAAAATAAAAATAATTTGAAAAAAATAAACTTAACGGTTTTATATATATATTAAATATGTTTATTTATACAATTTTTAATTTATTTTATCATAACCAATGTAATATGAATGGGAGAAAACTAATCTGATACATAGAAACATTTTTTTAACAATTCAAACAATATATATATATATCAGAAATCCTGATAAGGCCTTCTCATGGTGGATGAGATCTATGCTGAAGAACGAAGCGGAGATAACTGCGTGGAGATTGGTTTGGTATCATGTCACATACATGTATATATGGCGTGATACTGCAGTGTGACATAGTGTCCAACTGACTGAAATACTGTCAAAGGTGAGTTAAAACCCAACAATTTAACAAGAACGCTTTAGCAACCTTGGTAAAGGATAACAGCATATATACGCATGTAAATATTTTTAAAATATTATTGATAACAGAAACAGTTTAAAACGCTCAAGTACGCTTAAGTATTATTTAATTAGTTCATCCTTGCTTTTTTGCGTTAACTGCATTTTCACGTGTACTTTAAACGTATTCAATATTCTATTATTAATTCTTGAAATGAACAGTATTACGATCAAAGTATAATAGTATGATATAAAGATTTGTTCTTTTTATACTGTAAACACCAAGAGCAAACAATTATTTAAACCGTTATTAAAACTCAAGTGTAACTGAAATTTGAATGAGGAATGTTATAACTCCTTAACATTAGTTTTAATACACTTTCAGTTTATATCTGAACAGTACTGTTTCCAAGATCGTTGAATCAGGGACGCATATGTACGAATATTTCATAGGACTAGAAAATACAGTATACTGGATATATCTTCATTCACGGATTGTTGTCATTTTCACTTTGCATCGAATTTTCATCTGCCAAAAGTCAAGAGTCAGTGCTTTGGGCATGTTCACATTTACTTGTTACCATTTGAAGGCTAGGGAGACATCAAAACTACCTATTTTCTATTCCAAAGTTTGGAGTTATGAAGGAATATTTAAAAAGTGTCCAAAAACTTCGAAACACGACCAGTTATTTCTTGCGTTGGGTAATATTGCAGATTAATCTGCACGTGTCAATGAAGGTAATTATTTTCAAATGTTAAGAAGACATATGAAATAGTTCATTATCTTAAAAAAAAATACAATAAAAGGGTACTCAACGTATTTGTATGGTTAGTCGCTTGATCATAGTTTGAAATGTTAATTTTCCGGCCCCTAAGGATATAAACGTCATTTGTTGAATAAATCTACTTTATTCTACCCTAGTTTTTAACTCAACGAGATCTGATTTGCTTATTGATATAACACTTGAAGCTTGTCCTCTTTATCAAAGCGCTCTGTCATCAGGAGCCTCATCCATCTACAGCAATATTGGATCTATGTGTCATATTTATCATACTTATTTGGTCTGATTATTGTTGATAATTGCAAATAAATGGTAAATAATACAGTGCCAAGTCTACCTATTTATCCATTTCTGTTCACTGGGTCTATATTTTTTAAGAAAAATATTCCAATAAAATCTACATGAAGTAAATTTCACCGCAACATAGTCCCATGCACCGGCTGACTAAAATTTCATTTTCGAAAGTTTGGTCACGTTTCATTTATCTCTGTCTAACAGTACGTCCTTCAATAAAGTGAAATCATCACAGTTGTTTTTGTCTAATCTGGTATCTACTTCAGCACGTGTCGAAATCTTGTGTAGGAGTTAATCCTCAATCTATCTTGAACCTTGTTCTTAAAACATTAGCTTCAGGCCATAAATAAGAACACTGGCATGGTATACAAATGTGCTATAATTAAAAGGACGATTTAAATGCAAAAAAAAAAAGAAAAAAGTCAGGATAATAAGTTTCTAATAAAAATGAGTTTTTCTTCTATTCTTTGCTGCTACAGTAGCAAGGTAACAAATTGAGTTTATTTTGAAAAGGCAGGATTGTGAGACAGTTATCTTCCGTTGGAATTGTCTGACATTACCATCCTTCTACACAACTGATAAAGGTCTGAAAAAGGAGTCTGCGCAGTGATTACAAATGATGAAAAAATATGAATACATGTATTTTACATCCAGAACATGTTCTCCGTTTTTTTTCTCCAAGTGATCCATTTGAATTTGAATTTACATTTTTTTTCTTTTTTTGCTGAAAATAATTCTATATACATTTGTACTTTGAAAAATAAACACACACCTGAGAACAATGATTTAAAAGTAATACAGTATAAAAGGATATGATATTAATAAATGAATTATGTAAACCACCGGTATGTTAAAGAGCTATGTAAAGAAAACAAAAAAACATGTGTCCACTGCACACTCAGCAGGCGGCAATAACTGTCACGTATTGATTGATTCCAAATTAAAAAAAAACAAAAGGAATAAAAATAAAAATGTCATACGTTCCTATGTAATTATTCAATAATTTATTTTCTTTGAACATTTGTTTTGCTAATTACCCTCCCACCTTCCCTACCTTTATAACAGCTATAAAAACAAATACATGTATACGTTCTTAATCCTACCAAACAACACTCCTTGTCAGAAATAAGCTGGCGCTATATTCATTATACATCAAAGAGTCTGTATTTCAATATTGTGTGATATATGAAGTTTTAATTAAGGTAATTCTTTTTATAGACCAGTGCAAAATAATAAAATCGCCATCTAAGATATATCATTAAAAACACGCTGCTATATCCGTATGGTGCCTGGATACCGCACAAGTAAGTATACTATACATAATCTCTTCTGGTTTATTGAAGTTGTAATATTAGTATAAGTATTAACATTCTAATTAACATCAAATTAACATTCTAATTAACATCAAATTGAAAATACAACAAGAGGGAAGTTGGAGACTTTGATCGCTCAGCTGAATTACGTATTTACTTTCGTAAGAGTCACTTGAACAAATATTGAAACAAAAATCAAATAAAATGCATAACAAGCAGTGCACATATATTAATAATTTAGGTATACATATGGAAAGTGACTTGTTTGCCGAAGCATGCGGCCACATTGAATTTATCGTATCAATAGATGACATCAGTTAATATTTCGTACAAAACGCGTGTAAATGACGGTTTAATGGATTTAACAGGAATTTTCAATCAAATATTTTGTTCAACCTGACAAATGATAAATACTGATTATATCCGTTTTCGATGATTTAAGGTTTGTTGTGTATGTTAAAGATTGAAAAAGACTTCTGAAATGCATATTTATTTTCCCGAAAAGTTTAGGCCATTATTAACCACTTAGTGAACTTAGTCCTTTGAATATTCGTTGCTGTATATAGTCTGTTAATATACCTTCTACACTTCTATACGCTTATACATTTGAGTTACACTGCAGATGTTGATTGATTGCCAGAAGTCTTGACGGGCAAGATCTCCCTGCTGCCGGATATCTTCAGATTTTCCAAAGCGGGAAATACGTTCTTAAGTTACAGGCATGGTTTTTAAACGGTGGACATACTGAGTAATGGACTTTCTAGTAGGGATATCTTGCCTGCTAAGGCTTTTCATGTTGCATTGTATTTGGCGTCATTAGTCCAAACAGCTAATACACACAATCCAATTGTGATTGCATTCTATAGCATAAAATGGTATGATATTTTTTTTATTTTATATCTCAATCTAGTTTGATAAAAATTATCTTAGAAGCTGCTAAGAGGAAACTTGCAACCAGAAAAAACTATGTCGAAATGTATAATTCTTTTAGGAAATGTTAAGAATAGGTATGTTCCTAGATTCTATGCAGATTTAGCAAGTGAAAACTTTTGAATTACGGGAAAGACACTACAGATTAGTCGAAATATATTCTTTATATATTGAAGGAAATGTTAAGAACTAGATATGTGCTTGCCTAGATTCTTATGCAGGATTTATGCAAAGTGAAAAACTTTTGAAATTACGTGGAAATGACATTTTGATTAACTCTTCTTATATGAGTGTCTTATTGAGTCGAGTAAGACTGATAAGTATCGTGACGGAGCATGGAAACTTATTGCAAGAACTGGAACTGTACTGTGCCCAGTATCAAATTTAGAACGTTATTTGTTGTGGGCAAATATTGATTGTGATTCTGAAATGTACGTTTTCTCTCATTTGACTGCAACTTAAACTGGTTATAAAATTAGGGGTAATGGGAAACATTTATCTTACAGCAATTAAAAGGCCTTTTAAAGAGGCTTTTAAGACTCATGTTCAGGATATTAGCCAGTTTTGTTTGCATTCTTTACGGTCAGGGTGAGCCACAGCTGCAGCAATCTGTGGCATTCTTGATAGAATGTTTAAACGACACGGTGGATTGCTTAGTGAAAGCGCAAAGGATGGCTATGTAAAGGATTCTGTTGAGGATCAATTAAATGTTGTTTTTTTTGTCTCTAAGACTGTAATATGTTAACATTCATAGTTATAACTGACTCTGTTTCTGGGGTCCTTTATTATGTATGTTTGAGTGTTCAAACATTATTCTATATACACATTATTCTATATACACATTATTCTATATACACATTATTCTATATACACATATATTACGGCCCGTTCCTTTAGATCAGACGGTCGTTGTTCCAAGCGGCTTATACCTAAGTATATATTTTTTGTTGTGTTTTGACTGAATGAATGTGTGCAAGTATCATAGTGATAGCCTCAGTATTGGGGAGGAATTTATTAGGGAACTCGTGTTAACAAGTAGCTCTCGCTATAGAAGAATTTTCTAGAAATTATCAAGGGGCAAAACGTGGCAAAACTTAACCAAATTTAGTACCTTAATAAAAACAACATTACAGCAACATCACAGACCTTTCCATTGTTTAATGAAACAAACAGAACAGAAAACATTTCAAATTATATAAAATCTGGTCAACGTATTATCCATTTCAGGATATGACACGGTGCATATCCATATCGGCGGTCTCTCTACAGAATACGCTATATCGACAGGCTCTTTGCGTTCTCACCGGTCATTCTCTTCCAAAAACACAAACTCACGAAAGGGCAAAGGGCAAAAGAAAGATCAATGGTCACTTTTAACAGGTGAGTTGTTAAATATTAAGTAGTGCACGGAATATTAGAGTATATTTACTATATGTATGCGTGTAAACTTTTCAATTATCAGCGACTGCGCTTCGAAACTCGGACAAACAATTTAGAGATGTACAAACATTGAACACAACCTCTGCACTTTCTACAGGCTTTAGCGAGTAATTGCTTGGATTATGTCCATAATACGAACATTGTACTTATTCTTTTAGGTATATTCTTTAAGAAGATACAGATAAATTGGCCGATTTTGTGTAAATTTCTTGATAACCCCTACTTTCGGTTTTGTTGGTTACTTTCGGGAGGTCTCTATGCACATCAATTTTTGAAGCACTGGCAGACTCTTTGCATTTGCCACAGACAGGCTTTCAGTTTCTGTAATTGTTTACGGAAAAGGAAAAAATTCATGGGTCCTTATCCCTACTTTGTGTTTTCACTTTCGTACTTTATATCTAATTTGCATTTTTTCGTAGTCCGATACGCTTATTACCCCACCCACCGAGTCGACAAAACCGTAAGTTTTTCTGCAATGACTATGTAGGGAAAAAAAACAGTTTTCTGCTATATGTTATAATAATTGGTATACAATCTTTGGAGTCAATCAGTTTAAGGAGTTGATGAATTGTTCTGGTGTTATGGTTACATGATCACACCTAAGAGTTTCCTCACACTAATAAAATACAGTATGCCTGTGGCACTGTTACATGTACAACCTACTGTCGGTTTTGATTACCGTAGGTTTGTTTATTGATAATTTATTGCTTGTTTGTTATTAACGAGTTGACACATTCATTTTTATCTGATTATCAGTTAAATTCATTGACATATCCAGGGATATTACATATTTTTATCCGCATTTACATTTTTTAAAAAGATGAAATACTTCTGTGGAAAATGAATTTTCTGCCTTATATTATATATTTTTTTTTACATTTATACAGAACTCCTGAGGCTGTGTCAAGTGAAAATGAAACTTGGAAGCAAGGCCGGCGTATTGTTGAGGTGCACCATATGGCAAAGCAGATGTTTTGTGATGACTGTCGCCTACCTCTTCATTTAATAAACATCGTACATGAGAGGAGACATTGATTTGGGTCCGTAATGCTGTGGAAGATGTATCTAGCCTTCAAAAACTGATCAGTCATGCAAATCTTAGTGTAAATATTCTGTCCAGGCATAGTGTAACCATGTCTTGTATGCTACAGTTGTTTCACTTTCATAATAAAGCAGGTTTGAATTTAGCAACTTTGGCAGTCTTGTATGAATCAAAATGTTTAACAAAAAACATGTGTGTAAAAATTGCCCAGAGTGGCTTGAAGTTGAATCATTTGAAAATTGCCCTAAATCGTGGTGGCCTATCAAAATTGTTGTCTGAAAAAGTCAGTGGGAAAACTAGGGTAACTGCAAACAAGCGTATCATTCAGAATATTGCAGATTTTCTTAACAAACAGTAGCATATTATAGGTGAAGTGTAAGAACATGATATATTTAGATTTATATATGGTATGAAACGTTGTTTTGAACTCTCGAAGAGGCAGATGTTTTAGAACACTTGCAGTTGTGTAGTCTTGTTAGTAATACTATTGACTGATATGTATGTGTATATTTTAATGGGGGCTCCGTGGCCGAAAGGGTAAAGTCGCTGACTACACTCACTCAGCCCCTCACCGCTGTGGGTTCGAATCCAACCTTCGGATTCGGATTTTCACGTGAGGAAGCCTTCCAGCTGGCTTGTGGTAGGTCGGTGGTTCTACCTGAATGCCTCCGTGCATTCGGGGTCTTCCTCTACCTGTAATTAGCTGAACGTCGCTATATGACTGAAATACTGTCGCAGCGACGGTAAATTCAAATAGTCAAGTCATATTTTTAATATTCTGCGTAAAGCACATTTTTAAACTCCACTGTATGCAATAATGATATACCATGTTTAATTATCATTATGTTATCTGAATGTACCGAAGTAGTTTATAGTTTGAAACCAAAGAATGTGTATTTTTCTAAATAATAAAAATTCTTCATAGAAATAATTAATAAATAAATATCATGGTTTAAGTTTGCATGTGGCATTTCTACAGATATTAACTATAATGTGTCAAAATTTGAAAAAATTGACATTTTTCCAATTGTCACGGGTTGAGTTTAAAAAGGACACAGAGAGCATCTCATTTTGTGCCTTTATTTATAGATCTAGTACATCTTTTTAAAAATGATTTTCACTATTATTGATAAAATACTGTAAATAAGAAAACAATACCAGTTACATTATGATGGTTACTGATAATGACAACTTTTTTGAATATTTTATCAAATGTCGTGGTTCACATAATGTAATTTTGTGAAGAAACTAACTTGGTGACCCATTGTTTTTTACACATGTATGTCTTCAGTAGATATTATTCTATGATATATATAATTTCTATGGAACAGTTTTTTTGTAATTAAAGATTTTGTTGAAATTGTGGGACTATTTTTCACACTAACCCGCCACTATAAAATGTAGTTTTGATTCTAGATACCATCACAGACACTGTATAAGCATTTATATCAATGAAATAAATATCATATTAAATTTTATAGGTAAAAAGAAAAATGCACTCAGTTATGTTTTGTCTTTTTATCCAACATTTAGTACATATCAGTATGTACTGTATTTGATGCTGAATCAGTTCCAGAAATGACATCTACACCTATGAAATTGAGCTATATCTCAGAAACGACTTCGGTGATCCCTTTTTTTTTTCTTTGCATTTTTGAATTTCTCAAACTTATTTCTACAAAATATAAAAAGATGAAAAAGTCTATGGGAGGGAAGAAAATCTAGAAATCGTCTTTAAAGCATACTTAAAATTTGACAATAATTCATTTTCATCATACAAACTATACATTGAAATATATGGACTGTGTGTATTATTACTGCTGGTATTAAGTGGAGGTTGTTTCGGATGTACACAGACAACATAAACTAGGTATATTCAACTTACTATTCTGTGTTTAAAACCGTACTTATTTTGACGTAAACATTTGAAGGCACTTTCTAATATGTTCAACTGATACTCATTTATGGTTGTTTTTATGTTCTTTCACAGTGTAAATAATATACATATAAAACACTTTGTTACCATAAAATTCCCTTAAACCCTCTATATATTAACAAAATCAAAAGTGAATACATGTAGTAATTAACTGGAATCGCTATCGCGATATCATCGTTTTTCGCGAAAGCAATTCCATTCAGTTCACAAGTTGCATGATTCGAAAAACATATTTCTTCATTCACTGGCTTGTTGAATACTGTTAACAGTGATCTTTCAAACATTTTTCATGTTTAAGCAGACTTTTTATTCATAAGAATATTTTTGAGTATTACCAGTCATTTATGTAGTCACAAACTTGAAAACCTTTTTTTTTTTACGGAATTCGGTTAGTGCCACGTTAGATGTGTGTGTTGCTTTATGATGGCGACAAACGACAATTGTAATCGATAAACAACAATTGCAAAAAGTTTGGGAACTATAGGATAGCTAAACATTTGAAGACTGTAAGAGAGAAATACATTAACATTAAACTTTAAACGTCGTTTGAGGGAGAAAACGGTAATATATATTTTTGACTGTCATTGTTCATTTGTTGATATTTATTTTGTACTGTACATTTTAAAAACGTTTTTTGTTATAATAAAGATGAAAAAATAAAGATAAAAAAAAATTAAATTGCAAATGACACACAGTATACTGAACTGGCCAATGCGACATACACTCGACTTTTGGTTTTCGCTTTGCAGGGCGAAACCTATTGTTCTTCTACTGTTTTTTTTTTTGTTTTTTATTTATTATTTTTCCAATTCACCTATTTTTGTAGCAAACTAGCGGCCAGCATGAGTAACTAAGCTAAAAATTTGGGCTGGAGTCACATTTATCTGACTTGTGCCTAATGGTCAAATTTTCACTTGTTTGATGCACAGGGGGGGGGGTGGGGGGGGGGGCTATGCATGTAATCACTCTTGCTATAATCAAAATTGAGCGATTTAGAGCAGTTTTTTACATTGTCCTCTAGAAACAGTCAATTGCAAAACATATTCGCACAAAATATATGGGATAGCGAATTTAAGAAATGCATGGTTTGTCCTCTAGAAACAGTCAAACTTCACTAAAATTAAGGAAAAATTAAAATTTCAAAAAATGCTTTTGTCGCTCCTTATTTATCAGAATCTGATTTCATTTTTTTAGTTATAAAGAGTGATTTAGGTGAGGAACCTAGTAATGCAGCAAATGGTTCAATCAAGTATACAAGTCGCACTAGCCAAACATTCTATTTCTTATATATCACAATTTGAAGCATAAAAACTGATTTACAATTGTTCTGAAAAGGATCAAACCTTGGACTGCCGTAAAATTACCAAATCAAGTCCGATCCGCAAAAACTAAACAATACTGGAAAGAGCTCTTCAAGAACTAAAATTTTTGTTCATACACTTTAAATGAAATATTTTAGTTTTTGAGCTATTTTTGGGCCGAATAAAATACAATAATCTTAAAAAGACCTTGACCTTTGCATTTTTTTTACTTTTTAATTGCAAGACCCTTTCAAACATAACAATTCATAAGGTGTGAATATTTAAAAAAAAAATGTACAAAAGATAAATCAGGTGCGAAAAAAAAATTGTTTTAGAAATTTTAATTTTTCCAATATGTTAGTGAAGTTTAGCCGTTTCTAGAGGACAAACCATGCATATCTTAAATTCGCCACTCTATATATTTTGTGTATATATCTTGCAAATCATATGCAGCAATGAGAGTTCTTCTATCTGATCTCTAACAAAACTGAATAGGTTTTTCATAGACCTACTCTTATTTGCACAGTTTTTTTTTTGCGAGGTTCGACATTTCAACCTTCCGCTACTAGCTCAAACATTTTCAGACACTCATACCTAGAAATTATCAAATTTCATTAGGCTATCAACAAGGAACATAATGCAACAAACCGCATTTGAATCAGACTTCAACTTTTTGAGTTATAAGCAAAAGAGTGATTTCAAGCAAAGCGCCCCCAAGCGGCAAAATGAGAAACAAAATTGAGTAAAATTTTAGCATTAGTACCTAGCATTGTAGCAAATGGTTCAATCAAGTATACAAGTCGCACTAGTCGAACATTCTATTTCTTATATATCAAAAACTGAAGCATAAAAACTGATTTACAATTATTCCATAAAAAGATCAAAATATGGACTGCCGTAAAATGACCAAATCAAGTCCGATCTTCAAAAACTAAACATCAGAGCAGAATTCTTCTTTCTGATCTCTAACAAAAATTGGTAGGTTTTTCGTAGACCTACCCTCATTTGTCCACTTTTTTACAAGGTTCGAACTTTCAACCTCTCCTCTCCTGCAGTGGCGAAAACCTAATTAAACATTTAAATATACATTTGTGACATCCATCCATCCAGGCAGAATTAAGCAAAAGGTCTCCCTACTGATGGGGAGAATATAAATACAAAAAGTTGCAACTTGACTGTCACTAATAGTGATTGTAATATCCCCACTGGCCACTACCCTGCTATTTGTTAGTTTGTAGGATGTGGATGTAATTCACCAGCTGACATATAAATCACAAAAGTCCAAAGCAATATTAATAAACTTGACCTTCATGTATGACATTGACCTTTGAGCTAACGATATTGGACACATTACTCCATCTTATCAAAGCAAATATTAATTTTATGAAATGTTATAAATCATCAAAATCAAATGAAAAGTAAAAGCCTGGACAAGGAAATTGGCACTATTTTATTTATATTTGACCTCCGTGAATGGCCTAGACTTTAGCTAGCAATCTAATTCCTGAGCAAGTTACTGTAGGTAAACACATGTGCAAAATTATATGACCGCCATTGCCACCAACATTTGCCAAGTTTAAATAAACAAGCATGACTTGTCATTAGCATGATCCTGACCTCTGAGCTAGCAATATGATAAACCTCTGAGTATTCTTGTAAAACTCTACTGGTTCTTACTAGGCAAATATTTGTGTGTGTGCCAAATATTCAGAAAATCCACTGACACTTTTTCAAAGAAGCACCAAGAGAAAGTTTAGACGGACCAAACGACGGATGGATGGGACAAAATAATTCCTATATATTCTCCCACTACCACGAGTATTGGGGGTACAATAATACAACTTTTGTTACATGTAGATCTATCTTTATCTGATATGCATACAAGAAGTAAATGTTGTGCATATGACAGCTCCAGAGTCGATTTCAATGGGGCTAACTGGTTTTCTCTGTAAAGGTATTCTTTGTGTAATAAACTATTGGAGTAAATAATTAATTGTGCTTTTGTTTTACAGCATTCTTAACTTCCAAAGCTGCCATGTGAAATATACAAAATGTGTAGCCAGTAACAATAGGGTGAAATTTTCTATCATTTCTTTCATTGATAATTGAATAAATGAAGAATGACAAGTTGATACTGAAAATATTAATTAATATGGAATATTGTCTGCACAAAAAAAAATCATTATATGACGCAACGGTCAGTGGAGATTTTTTTATTTGTTTAATATTGCACTTGCTAAAATAGCCAATTATCACCTCCTTATGCTGTTGATTTAAACTTTCTACATATTGGACTGTTCTGCCATATTCGTTAAAGTTGCAGTTCGAGGTGTTCAACGTTTTCGTCAACTATAACATACTCTTCATCCCTTCATGTGTCAGGGGTGTTCCATGTGTAGTAAGTCCAGACAGGTCTTGATGAACAGTTCATCACAATAATAATTACATTTTGTACCATCCAGATCCAGGTCACTCTGGCACTGTGTGGTTCAGCATTATCTGGTTGCAGAATGTTATTAGTTCCCTATTAAATGGAAGGCAAACTAACAGGCCAACAATATTTCCACCTCACTGTCACCAGTATGCCTCAATGAACCATCACGTTCTACAAAAAATTACATCAACTCTTCTCTGGGCCTTGGTACCACAATTCGTCTTATTAAAACACGATACGTTGGAGTAACACCCTACACAAAAAGTAGAGTTCTCACAGTACAGATACGCGTTTCTCAAATGAAAGCCAATTTAGAACAAATTAAAGATGCTGCCACGAGGTACCTGTCTTCTGGTAATGTTGTTTTTCTAGGCCTAGAGGATAAAGGTCTGTTACTCATATGGTCAGTCTGCACCAGGTCTAGAGATGATAAATTGTCCACTCCTGGACATGGAAATTCTGGGCATTCATGTTGTCATTAGCTCCAGTGTTAATCATGCCAATAGTGGCTTTTGTTAGAAAATCTTCACAGGATTTAGAGTAAAACCATTATTTAACATTGTGAGACTCCTGCCTATCACATGTATTTGCTGTTCAGTATTTACTGACTGAACTTATTGTTTTCGGTA
>CM037788.1:45332999-45362686 GCA_021229015.1 Solen grandis | reverse complement strand
TTATATTTTACGAAATGTATTTTAAAAACCTGATGATATGACTACCTAAATCATGTAAAACCACCAATCCTGTTATTAGTGACCTTCTTGTACAATGTACACCTCTCAGTGTTGTACTTTGTACAAGAAGATGGCTAAATTTGGAAATGAAATCAGTTTGGTGTTTAGTCTAGACATTGAGGTCATGTACAATAAGCATTCCAAAGAAAATGATTTTATGATCGGACCAATATGTTTCTCCAAGACCAGACATTCTTTCACAATTGGCAAACACCAAATCTATAACTGTACCATAATCTGTGGTCATATTGTTTACCATTTGTTTTCAAGAAAGTGTCTTTTTCATCCACTGACAGAGACTGTTGTTGGGCCGCTCAACATCAATACTGAGTTCACCAAGTATAATGGTGTCTATTGATTTATCTAATAATTGAATCAAATGGGGTTTTTTTAAATATGGGAAGGTGCAAGAATTTGATTATTAAACTGTAACAATGTTTCTGTGATGAGCCTTGTTCGATATTAATAAAAGTAAACTCAACATTATGTTCACTGTAGTTATCACATTTTACAACAGGAATGCCAGTCTTTACATAAACTGCTAAGACATGATGAGGTATTGCATGTGAATTATCAGCTGACTGTCATTCCGTGTGAGTTTGAATCCCTCTATTATGTAATAATCATCAGTATCTCTGGCACATAACCTGGTTTCAGCTAATGCTACAATATGCGAAGATAAGAAATTCTGTTCACCTCTAACATCATCAATATGCAAATGAAATGGTCTACAATTACTGAAAGCCACTTTGAAATATACGCTGGAATCATATGAAGCAAACGATCCCCCACACAGTTCAATAAAAACAGTATCATGTAATCTTTTCATTTTCTGAACAACTTGGGTATCAACTGTAAATGCTTTTTCATCAAAATTTAAAATCTGTAGTTTTTCTTAGGATCTCACTCGGCTAAGTGCAACATAATGAAAACGAGGTACTTTCGTACTTTACGCTGGGACAAGTCAATTACAACTCTGTCTAGAGTGCTTCCCTTGGCTCTGTGAACAGAACGTCCAGCAGATGGCTGGAGTGGGAACTGAATTCTATGGAATCTCTTCCTGTTGTATGAATATGGTCATCCTCGGTATCTATGTTGACAGGTAAATCATAAATCATGCCAACAACAATAGTTAAGAAGCAGTGCAAGTTTGCAGTTTTGTTTGGATCAGTAGGAAGTCGAGAAATGACTTAATCTTGTTTTTCTTTCGAGAGTTTAAGTGCAACTGCAACAATAGTACCATGACATAAAACAACATTTCTGCATTCATATCATTGATTATAGAGTCATTGAAGGCATGCATGAAGTAATTTTCAGCATAAAAATAGGGTGCATTAATTTATATTATACTTTTCTGAAGAGTATTTCAATTTAAACATGCCAACACTGATGAGTGTGTTGGTTTTTAATCTGTTCAAAAGTTCCGCAAATTTCAGGTCATCCTTCTTTCTCATGATTTCTGTAAACTCAAACATTTTAAAATATTCCCTCCATAAATCTCTGGACAATGCGGTTGCCCCATGTTTCATATCATTAAATATCCAGTCTCCACTAACAGGCTTTAGCTGATACAGATCACCAACGACAATCACTCTGACACCTCCAAATGGTACTCTTGTTCCTTTCAATTCCTGAAGTCTTTGATCTATGAAACTCAACATTCTATTGCTTACCTTAGAAACTTCTTCAATAATGACAACCGACAGGTTCCGGTGCTTTGTTCTAAATGTATTAAGATTATCACAAGTCAAGGTCTGATTTGATTGCTTATACTTCTGTTTGAAAGCAGATGCAATAGATGACCAATTGATATTGAAAGCCGCTTTTCCCGCATAAGGACAAAAAAGTATCCTTGTATCATCAGGAATTTGACCCTCCCTAAAGTTAAAGAATCTGAACAAAGTCCGAGACAATGCACGAATAACTATACTTTCACCCAGAGAGAAATGCATATAATGGAATATCCTTTGTCTTTAGCCAGTGGATCACATGATTGTAAGTTATTTTTTGCTCACAGTTTAAAGAACGAATTAGTTGTTTGTAGTCATTGTCTGTAAGTACTTTTTTCATTAATATCTACTTGTGGATTGGAGACACAACAACCAAGTGCATGTCCTATATCCTACTCTTTGTGCTCAGAAGCCCTGTCAGGATTGAAATATATGAATGTTTCCGACTCGGTTGGCTTCTCTTCTGCAGTGTCACCTTCAACTTGCTCTGTATTTGGTGCCAGGTCATCATACGCATTATATTCTGCTTCTGTAACATCTCAAGCTAATTCTAGCTCTTCACTATGGTGTTCATACTCATTATATTTCAAGTCTGCTGCAATCTGCTGCAACTTTAACAGATTGTAACTTGTGTGATTCGAAAGCAAATCAGTTTCTTCATCTCGCCATGGTAAAAACAATAACAACTTTTCCCTGAAGTGATTTTTCTCATCAATTTTTTTACTTTTGTATATTCCTGCGCTTGATTTTAATGCCATTTCGTAATGTAAGTAAAGCTATGTTATCGTCATAGATTTCATTATTTGTGTCATTATCATTATGTTCTTTTTCCAATTCTTGTCCAGTATCTTGTTCTGGGTAAGTTATATCTAACTGAGAAACAGCTAATGAGCTAGCATCTTCATTTCTTTATGAATCATCTTTAAACTTTATGAAAGTGTTTATCGCCATATTCTTACGGCCAAGTTCGATTATGGCTGTTATCGGCCAATTAGGTCAGGAGTTATGCGCCTTATTAAAAATGCCAGATTTCACATTGTTTGCACCCTAGCTTCTTCATTTCTCAAGTTATCATCTTGAAACTCAATGGCAATGTTTAAAGCTATAATTTCTTGGCTAAGTTTGATTCTGGCTGATATCGGCCAATTAGGTCAGGAGGCTTTCAATCTTAAAAAAAAAATCAGATTTCTCTTTGTTTGCACTCTAGCATATTCATTTCTCAAGCAATAATGTTCAAACTTTATGACATTATTTATAGCCGTAATCTCTAGGCCAAAATTGATTATGGCTGATTTCAGCCAACTATGTCAGGAATTTTGTCCCTTCTTTTGTTAAAAATTGCCAAAATTAACTTTGCTTGCACTCCAGCATCTTCATTTCTTAAGCAATCATTTTAAAACTTTCTGATTACAGTATGTTAATAGCCATAATCTGTAGGCCAAGTTCGAGTATGGCTAATATCAGATTATAAGTCAGGAGTTATTGCCCTTTAAGTATTAAAAATACCAGATTTTACTGTTTACACTCTAGCATCTTCATTTCTTAAGCAATTGTTTTGAAGATTCACTGACAATGTTTATAGTCATGATCTCTCAGTCAAGTTTGACTTCAAATTTTGACCACAGGCACGGTTTAGTTCGTGGAATTGAAATGATATCATAGATTATGTATTCAGTACAACTATGCTATAATTTAATAACTTGTACAGGCAATTAAGGCAGTTTTGCTCAGGTGAGCATCTTAAGGGTCATCTTGGCCCTCTTGTTTGATTTACAGTTTTGTATGTGACCGAAGTAGTGTTTACTAGTATAAACTTAACAACTATTTATAATTTGACAAACAAGGAGTTGTGGTGGTTGGTAGACCAACACCCGAAATTATTCTGTGGCCGCACTTGAATGTTATATTGCCCGGAAAAAAAAACGTAACCGTTATCTGAATATTCCATTATCCCTTCATTCTGTTGTGATTACCTTTGTCAAACTCAGGTATAGTCTACACTACACCCACTTTAAACACATATATTTCATTATTATTTATTAGTTTATAAACATGTATTTCTTTTCCCTTGTACATCATTTTCTCTTTTTGCACTGGGTTCGAAATATTTTTTGAAGATCTGCACATTTTTAAACTCTTTGTCATTCATCTCGAATAATTTACTAGACCATAAGGAAACCTTGTCCGTGAATTATTCATATAAATAGAATACACACACTTGTCATCGTTCTCGGGGAAATGCGTGTATATCTACGTTATCTTGAGTAAAATATTAGAATAAAAAGAAAATTCCCACTTCATTCTCAAACCTGGAACTATTCGATTCTAAGACGGCTATCATACCACTGTGCAAAAAGTTGTTTCAAAACACTTTTTTAAATCTGCTCTTTTCTCTATTTGCACTTCAATACAGCTGTATTTTGTCACTGTTTGTTATTGTTGTTGTTTTACCCCTGATTTGATTATTAATGAACTTGACATGGAATTTACCGCAGAGGAGATTGAAAATGTAATATCTTCACTGAAAAGACACAAGAGTTGTGATCTTGATAATAATGTAGCCGATTTTTATATTGAGTCCAAAAGTTTCATTGCTCCGTACTTATGTACTTTGTTTAACTATATGTATGATAATTGTATATATCCTGACGCCTGGACAAAAGGTGCTATTGTACCAATTTTTAAAAAAGGTGCGAAAACAGATCCAGCAAATTATAGAGGTATCACTTTGGTAAATGCCACTTCAAAAATCTTTTCATTGTTGTTGAGAAATAGACTTAATGTATGATGCGAAAATAATGATGTATTCACAGATAGCCAGTTCGGTTTTCGTGATGGTCGTTCTACGGCTGATGCAATATTTATTCTCCATTCTATTATACAGTATGTATTATCAAAGCAGCCCAAACTTTGGTGTATATTTATTGATTATCAGCGTGAGTTCGATACCGTTAGCCGTGACACTTTGTGGTATAAACTTATACATTCAGGCATAAGCTGTAAAAAGGTCAGTATGATTAAAAACATATAAAAGTGTCCAGTCATGTGTCAAATTGTCTAATAATAATATATCTGAGTTACTTTGATGTCACTATTGGCTTGAAACAAGGTGAGCCGTTATCACCCATTTTATTTCTATTTTTCGTGAATAATTTTGTTGAAAATCTTGATTTTATTTAATTTACAGACAAAGATCTTGAGTTATTGTCCAAATATCTTGTTTTATTTGCGGACGAAATTTTTTTCTTTTACTACAGATCCTGTCAGTTTGCAGTCCCAAATTTATAGCATATATCATTACTCTGTCAATTGGGGCTTAAAAATTAATGTAAATAAAACGAAAGTCTGTGTTTTTGAAAAGAAAAAAAGTAACAGAAATGTACATTTTTTTATTAATGGTGAGTCCGTTGAGATCGTTGACAGTTTTGTTTATTAAGGTATAAAATTTAATCACCTCGGTACTTTTACAGATGCAGTTAAATGTTTAAACGATCAAGCACTGAGAGCTTACGGTACCTTATTATCTTTATTTGACATAATTAAATTCGATGTCAAGACAATGCTTCAACTGTCTGATAGTATGGTAGTCCCTATTTTGTTATATGGAGCAGAAGTTTGGGGGGGTCTATAATTTAAAAGAGGTTGATAAATTGCATTTAAGGCTTTGTAAATATGTTCTTGGTGTTCAGAAACAAACGCCGAACGCCGCTATTTATGGCGAGCTCGGTAGATATCCGTTAACACTTTTGTGTAAAGAACGATCACTTAAGTTTTGGTTTAAAATTATGAGTAATACTAATTTACCTATGTACGAAATGTATGCATTGCAATGTGATAAAATAAATAGCGCATTTTGGGCCAAAAGAATACATTCTATTATTGATCATCTTGGATATACCAATGTAAGAGTTGACTTTGATAGAAATTTTAATAGTTTACCTTTAATGAAAACATGTCTCAGAGATCAGTATAATCAGGAATGGACCACATCAATTAATACTTTACCAAAACTTTGTACTAAAAATTTAAGTAATTTATTTTGAATTTTAGACTTAGTTCACACTGCTTGAAATTGAAGTCGGAAGATTTCATGGTATAAATAGAGAAGATAGAATTTGTAAATTATGTACTAGTAATCTTGTTGAAACTGAGTATCATTTTTTCATGTGTTGTCAAATATATTCAGATATCTGTAAAAAGTATTTCGGTAGTATTAACTGGCCAACTATTAACAAGTTTAATTATTTTATGAATAGCCTTAATAAAAATTCCTTAAAAACTCCAACCTTGATGTTATTGCTGCTTAGTCATAAAATTGTATTTGAAATATATGATTATATAGATAAAATTATATGTATTATATGTTATATGTATTATGTCTTTGTCATATTCCGTTTGATTGTTAAAGGCATTATGTATTGCTGATTTACTAATAAACTTTTGTTATTTCAGTAATTGTAGTTGACATTAAATTTCGTTGACCATGTACTTAATGACATTTCATGGGTACATTTGTTCAGGAATTAATGCTCTTGAAAGTGTGACGATGCGTCGTCACAGGTATAAATACAATCTCTGACAACTGCGTCAAGGAGTCGACTGTATTTGTGAGAGTATTTGGACTTGTACGCTGGTGGACCGGGTTCGATCCTGGGCCGGGTCGAGTTTGTTACATTGGTGGCAGCGTAGGGATAATGTCATCTGCCAGACTGGAGTTGCCTTACCCATATGTTTCCCGGGCCAAGTCTCGGGTCGGGACTTCTTTAAAGTGAAAGTAATGTGACGTTGCGTCGTCACAGGTACAAATACAATTTCAGGGAGTCGACTATTTGGTTCAGTGGTTATAGCATTGGACTTGTACGCCGGCGGACCGGATTCAATTCTGGGCTGGGTCGAGTTTGTTACAAAGCATTAGGGTCTATGAAATGAACGGTTCCTTGAAATCAACGAAAATTAATCCCCTACGAAATATAATGATCTCACAGAAAATTTCTATTTTTACTGTAATGTGTGTATGTAATTAAAAAATGCTTTGATCTAAATATCTGTATTATTTTCAATCTAGTAATATTTAACGTTAAAGCACCTAAACAAGTGAATAGATTATTTTTATCGTTAAACAACTTTGCCGATGATATAAATCAAAGGTTATATAAGTGGTCTATATAGAAACATCAATAAAGTATTCTGACTGAATTAAAGTGTTTTTCCATATATATATATATATATAGAGAGAGAGAGAGAGAGAGATAGATGTGTGTGTTTGTGTGTGTGGGGGGGGGGGTATTCTAAAGTCATATTCACTTCTTTTGAATTGCAATAAATTTTCATACCCAGAAAAGAACTCATCGCTAAATGTTGTTATTTTGCATTTAAGTTTCAATCATATAACTATGTGATAAGAATCTTTAAGTGTGTGGGTGTGTGTGAATAGATATGCTTTTATGCCTCGAAGATATTTGTTTTGTCCCCGTTTCTGGTTTATCTAGTTCATTGAGCATTATTTATAAAAAAAAACTGCATTAACTCTAAATTAAGTGACTAATAATTAATTTAACATTCTTCAAATGACAAGTTACTGATGCTGCACGCATCACATAAGTCCCCTACCAATGAGGTGCATATTTTATTTCGTTACCATAACAACCAGAATTTTGGTCCGAGAAAACAAAAAGTTATGTGCAGAATCTCCATCCTGCCATCTATATATATATATATATACACAAAGTTTCATAACATTTTCTTAAACGTTTATTAAGTTACCACGGTATTCAGATTTCAAGACATACGTACGGACAGACAGGCGGAGGGGTAGGGGACTAATAATGATAATCAAAGCGCTGAAGGCACTGAAGTTGTGTGTGTCTCAAAATGCTTGAAGAGCTGCAAGTCGAGTACCAATAATTAAATACACTTTGATAAACAAAACAAAACATTTAAAAAAAATACGGCATTCCTGTTCTCTCAGCGCTATCACAGCTTTGATTTGTATTCATGCAGTACCTTATCTACAACAGACTCTATTTATAGACTGAAGTAATTATGCAAATTTTCTGCACATGTCAGAGGCTCCGAACTCATTTCGGATAGTAGGTTTCGGTCATTTTTAGTTTAAGAAATAACCCTTGTCTGAGGTCGATAGATTGCTGTGATTATTAGTATGTTACAATGATTTGTTTTGGACTTCACATGGGTTATTGTAACAGCCTAAAATGACGCTGCACATTTATTATCAAATTTATTTGCAAGCCACCTTTGAATCGAAACAAACTATATTCGTGTGCTTGGTAAAGTGATCACGTGATAAAAACAGTTCCATCATTCGATTGCAGTCACATCAGCAAAAATAAGTCCTACAATGTTTTCATGTCAAAGGCGATTTTTTGGAGCCTGTAAGTATTTATTTTTGACACAGCATTGTTTTTGTTTTTTCAGCATTTTGCTTAATATGTTGTAGAGATATATACAATTGTTCGATAATATTTACACTATTGAGAGTTTATTCGTTTTTTAAATCTGGGGAATCTGGGTTGAAAACGTAGTGCTATAGACTGACGGCACACACAACTAAGAAAGGAGTCATGAGAAAGAATGCAATATGCTCTTCATGTCTCCTACCTTGCCATAGTAAAAAGCGATATTTACCACTGAAGATTTCAGCTTATTTATGATGATTTTCAAGCAAACGTGTCAAGTTTGTTAGGCATATCATGACATACACGTTTGTTCTTCATGAAATTGATATGTAAACGTAGTTCTGATGTAATACTGCCTCGAATGAACATAATGCAAAAGTAATATCTAAAATTTTGGGCGAATTTCTTTATTCTTGTTTCGCTTATAAAAGAAACCACGTCAACAAATAAAGTTACTTATGGTTGATAATTTATGTTATGTATAATTTGTACAACAGGAATAGTGACATGCGTTTCTTTAACATTATTTCCAAGCAAATTGCGTAAACAAAATTGTGCCACTTGTTAGTGTTGTTAATGTTGGAATTTATATAATTAATTGCAGAACAGAGTATCCTATATAAATACAGATCGAAATCGATTGAAGAACGCTTAAGGCGGAAAAAATACATTTCATTCTCCTTAACAAGCTTTGTTAGTTTGTTTATTGGATTTAACGTCCCACCAATAGTATTTCAGTCATTTGGAGACGATGTCTACTTGAGACAGATATAGTGCTGCCACACTGCAGTATCTCGCCGTAGACATGTGGCATGATACTACACCCAGTCACATTATCCTGACACCGGGCCAACCAGTCCTGGAACTACCTTATATATGAGCGCCAAGCAAGGGAGCTATACAAGTACCATTTTTTACGACTTTGGTATGGCGCGGCCGTGGTTCGAACCCATGACCTCCCGATTCCGGGGCGGACGCTCTAACCAGTCGGCCACCTTAACAAGGCTCATTGTTAGAGAAATCTTGTGTAGAATAATAAACTTAAGATATTTCACCATTGTTCGATTAAATAACATCACACTAATACTTCTACTCATTAGAAAAAAGGTGTGTTTAGTTAATGTTGTGTTGAAATTAAGATGTATGTTGTTTAACGTTCGACTCTCTCTCTCTCTCTCTCTCTCTCTCTGTTAACAAAATCGCCACAACAATCGCAGTGCCCTAGTATCGTAGAATGGACGCTCTTGAAGTTATGTTTCACACATAAAAGTAATAGATACCAACGAAATGTAAAAAATGCTGTGCACGGTTAACCTACATATGGTCTCAATGACAGCTTTAAGTTTAAGGCATACTTGTGAGCACCAGCATTTCCTTAAATTTTAAATTTGATACAAGGCAAAAATATGGATATTCATTATAGAAAGATATTGGCTATTTAAAATCTATCTTAAATACTAAGATCTTCATCATTTTTTTGTATTCTTTTTGTTTGTTTTTTGTTTAGATAGTTGTATAATTATCATTATGTACAAGAATATCAAATGACAAACACGTAAGAAAACCATTGCGTGGCAAAATAAGGCTCATACACCCTCAAATGGTGTTGAAAAGTCTTAGCATTAGTATTACTTGCCTTATTGAAATATTAATAGATATTAAAATGTTTTCTTGTATAGTAAATGGGATAAGAGGTTGCAGTGTTATAATATTTACAAATTTTTATCAATATTCAGGTTATCAAGATATTTTCACCGATGAAATCACTCCTAAGGCTTCATATTCTAAACTAAATTTTATCATATAAATATTAATGAATTCTATATAAATAAGGAAGATTTAAGACCAACTTGTGTGATACATACAGGAACATTCGAATTTAATTTATCATAAAATCAGCAAACAAGTACAGTTTATTTTAACATTTATTCAAAGAAAAAGCATGAACGATTTGCAAATGAAAGAAATGCACTTAGTTTATGTATATGTTGCCACTTATTACCTCAGCGATTGAATATAAAGATCATCCAAAATGTGAAATAAATCAATTTAGCGAAGATGAGGGAACATTTTAATGCCCTAAATACATATATATTTGAAAGGATGTAATTTACTGTTAAAAATTCAAACGATGTTCTGTTAAAAGTCAATGCGTAACATCAGCCAGAAGTTTAAATCTTAAGTTACAAACCAAATGATAACAAAAAGAAATACACATTTAAACAGATATTCAACTTTCTCTGAATTGTTCACCTAAACCGCTCTGTCAGCCTTTGTTTCATTCCCCGCGTACCATGAAGTGAAGGACAGCGGAAACAATGGCTAGGACTCCGGCACCAATGCAAAGACCAAAGCCTGCACTAAGGTCTGAAACTGGAGTTTTAAGATCGTCCGATGTGGCGAATACAATCGTTCCGGCTATCATCAATATACCTGAAAATTATGAAAAGGTAATCACAATATTTTCGATATAACGGCTGATCAAGGCCTCATATTACAACACTTTCTATTTCGTCCCTCCTCTCTCCACTTAATAAAGCTATACAGAATAGGTTCACACAAAAGTTACTGTGAGTCAGTTCCCACAATTTTGTTTATTCAATGACAGTGATAAAGTAAGAAACTGATCACATCTTATTTCATCAATTGAGATAACTTATTCCTATTGATCAATTCTCTCTCTCTCTCTCTCCCTCTCTGTTCGCCTGAATATTTTACCGTTACAACAGAGAGAGTGTAGAAAGTGTAACGAAAGGATGATCCAATGTCATAAAACATTTAGATTTCCTACCTGCAAGTATAGCAAATCCTCCGCTTAATTTGGGCAGAAGCTGGTTATCTCTTCTTACAAACTGTTTGATAAATGCACAAACGACGGCGATTAAAGCCGCTATCATCCCAAGTAACTCCAACGCCCGGACAACCGCAAGGGAAGTTGCTGCAACAAAAACCGTAGAATTATTATATTTAATTCAACCAGCTTCAGGATGTACATGTACTTGTATATTGAGCGAGCGCCTAAATACACTCGGTTGCAAAACAGTGTGCACTCAGTGTTAACAACATTTCCTACAGGAATATAAAAATATGATGTTTTGGCTGCAAACATTATCATAAAGTTTCAATGCTTTCGGAATTTAATTTACTTATAATACCAGCCATGCTAAGCTGACGATATTAATTCGAAATATATTTCAGAAATGAATAATTCATTTCAATTAAAGATGGCCAGAGTGCACATCTTCTTTTGCAAATGAGTATAAATTTAATATATACAATTATTCAGAGCAAACAATTTGTTTCTCTAAGTAAGTTTACCATTTTCATATTACAAGGAAGAGTACTCTAAACTCTTAACGTGTTTTATAATATATTTTTATGTGTCAATGATGTGCTAACTACTGTATAAATCAATGAACAAAGGACGATTAATTATAATTAACGGTTGTAATTGTCAATCTGAAAGCATATATACGAGTATTTACCCAGACTTTATATGATAAGCTTCGGTCATGATTCATGTACATATACAAAAAAGTAAAATAGTTAACTTTCTTTTTTATTTCAAATGCTACATACATGTATATTTGAGGTCACATATATGAATTTAAATGACCGTACTAAGCACAAATGACATAGCATATACGTATTAATGTATAATATATAATTATGTAAAGCACAAATGTATCTGTATTCCAAATTTTACAGTGCCGTTATGCATTATGATACATTTTATTTAGCTGATAGAGAATCCTAATGATAATTTAGAGAAATTGTTTAACTTTGATGCGTTACATTTAGATAACCGAAGTCATACATACAAACACACACACATACAAAGTCTATCTATAAGCATATTTACAGATGTGTATATTTGGATATGTATATGAATATTGTATTTGGATATGTATATGCAAATTTTATTTGTAATTGTATGCGTGTATTGTATTGTATTCAATCTAAAATACATACATACACGCATACAATTACAAATAAAATATGCATAAATATTCAAATACAATATTCATATACATATCCAAATACAATATTCATATATATATATCCAAATATACACATCTGTAAATATGCTTATAGAAATTTTCATCATGCATACACTTTTACATACATACTTTAAATATTCATATACGACTTCGTATTAGGATTTGTGCTTGAATTGGCATATGTAAGGATTTATGATTCGTTTGAAATGTTGTCATATAAACTCTGGCTCAATCCTAGATAGGTAGATAGATCGGTGGACGAATAGATGGATAGTTTGCATTACGAATCAAACTGGATCTACGTAGTGAAAACTAGGGCTAAAGAATGCAAGCCATACATTGATGAGCCATCATAATTAACAAATCTACATTTACATTCTTATTCACTCGTAAATATGAATTAATTTTTCGCAATTTTACGAATTTCGTGAAAACATTTTGGAAAACATATCATATTTACGAATTCAAATAAAATTTCGTATGTTCGAGACAGAACAAGTGTCTCTCCCAAGAAAAATATAAAAAATTACATTGCCATTTCAAAAACTGTTGGTAGAGTTCCAGTTAAATTTTTTTCACATCACCACTTTTGAAGTATGAGCGTAAATAGAAAACGTAATCCGGATAAACGGTAAAAAGCAAAACTTACTATTTTATTTAGACACTTGATTACATTATCAGGGTCGAATTCCACCAAAATTTCTTAGCTCTTAGTAAAGCTTAAGTACTTAAGGGCGTATTCCATTAATCTCGTTTCTCTTATCAAAATACCCAAATATTTCATTTCTTAACAACTATTATTAGTTATATAGGTAATTAAAACGCACCTTATCTGGAACTCTTAATTAAATGATACAAATAAATAAATAAATGAGAAAGAGTTTTGTAGGATGAACACATTTTCCGACCCCTTCTCGATGCGAACCTGTCATAGTGTTTGTAATGTATAAAATAATAATTGAGACTAAGTATAATAATAATACTACTCGGCTGATACTAGATCTGTATTAAATTATATCAGTCGCATGATTAGGTTCTTTAGAAATAAAAGATATTCTCGTTGAAATATAATATTATGGTTATTAAATAAATTGACGAATCAAAAAAAATAAAAAAAAAACGTATGTTTTGTTAAATAATATTCGGAGGTGGGGAGATACGTAGAAACGTTTAACACTTACGAACGGCTGGATAGGACACACATTCATCGACGTCAATCGCTTCGACGCATGATGTCCAGAGGCCAACATGTACAGAAAAACCTTCAACAGTAGCACTAAGCCAATACGGTAACGCAATCCCAACTATGTTCAACAACAAAGCTACACACCCAACAATAATCCCAACTAAACCATTCATTTTATTTTTTCTGTTATGTAAAAATGGGCGTTGAAATATAAATATTAATTTATAATTGATATTATTAATAAAGAAGAGCGTCCATCGAAACGCCGACTAAAATTCAACAAGTAAGTCAATGACTACCGTAACGTAGGTGATGATACATTATGGTACTAGAAGTTGAAGGAGATAAAGATTAGATAACGTAATATCAAAGTACATATACAGGACTCAACAGATATTTGAATCCTTTGTTTTCAGGAAACGTTCCTTTTCAGGGATTTTCTGAAAACAGTTTTAACTTAACTTGAAATACCGTCAACTGATTTTACTTTATATTTCATTGTAAACAGTCATTGAGCATATTTTCAGTTGTCCATTAAAATATCTCATGAATGATTAGAAAAAGATTAACTAGTCAGTAATCTTTTACTTATATGAACCTTGATCGCTTTGAGTCAAAAGCTAGCCATCGAGCTGATACATGTGTTGGCAAGCTTTATCGGCAGACGGTGTTAAACCGCTGAGAGAGCAGTTCGTTAGTCCGAATGCACGGCATGACTTTCAATAGCATGAAACTTAGAAAATAACCAGACTCGAGAAATATGTATTTAAATACACAGCAAACACACAGATAGATGTTGATTATTTCATTTCTGACCCGATATTCGTCATTTTCATCCGTATTATTTTCTTACAACGCGGAATATACAAAACAAACAACTTCCACTTATAAGTACATATATACAAATGACGATTATAAATAAAGACACATATAATCTATATGTGTTGTTAACATTCTTTAACAGAACGGTTATATAATATAAAGCGTCCCCTGGTGGAGTGAACATTGTACATAAGAAAGCGTACCAACGAGACAGTGAAGCAGAATAAAATATACTGCAGATATTTATAACGTTTGGTCAGAAATAGGAAGAAAAATATTTTGATAAAACACACACACACACACACAAATCTTATGCAATAATGTTAGAACCATTTATTTACAAGGTTATCTTAAAAGCATAGCCTTCTTGGGAATCCATTTTAATTATAACACTATTGATTTTAATGTGAACATTATTTGGATAAACTGAATGAATTGTTTTTGATTTCGTTAACATTATCATATGCATTCTATCCGTTTCATATATTCCTAAGATAACTGCATTCAAAAATATCAAAATAATCCAACGTGAGTGTTCTTGTAGGACAGGGATATCTCATCCTCGGGTGAGATATCCCTTAACGAATGTTGGATTTGTTTTATCCTTTTAACGATCATTATTGTCATTGGCCGTCAATGCATCGTACTGCCATTTTTGTATTCATTTTCGCCTCTTAAGCATTTATAACATCAACATACATTTCAAACTACATACAAAATTGGATGTACGTTCGACAGGGGATTACCATTTACTGAAAATAGATGCTAAAATTACCCCTGTCCATGACTGCGAGTGTTCATATTTCAACATAATAAATATGCGTTATTTCACTTTTGCACCATAAAGGGATATCTAGAAAGCTCTAATATTTCCCAACATATCTACATGTATTTCACACACACACACACACACACACACACACACTCTCAGATTATTTGTTTATCTCCATGTCACATTGTAAGCAAAAAATGCAATTTTAGTTTCATTCGATTCAACTTTTCTATTTATACTGGCATTTTATTATTCAGCATTCTAAATTCTACTAAATGATTAAACGCTTAAAATATCTATTATGATTTTTTCTTTATTTATGATTATTATCATCACTTTTATTATCTTTGAATTCTTTTCAAAATCGAATTCTGTTTAAAATGTTCTTTAAAATATAAGTTTTTAACTTGACCTAATTATGACAATATACTACAACAGAAGTAACTTTTTATATATTACATTATTTAAGCCCCCAAAAGCCGTGGGTTCGAATCCCGGCAGGGTAACACGGATTGGTCTTCCTCCACCTGACTGACATATTAAGTATGAAAAGGGTAATTTTTGCATTATGAATTTACATATGTCGACTATGGATACACAGAATTTGATTTAAAGGCTAGTACAGAACGGGAAGGACATGTCAACAGACAGTAAACCATATATCATATCAATATTAGTGTTCTATTGTTTCTCTGTGCGTTATACATAGAATCTGTTTTTTCATTTGTTCAAATTTGTTAAATATTTTGTTTGATATTGATTGTAGGGGAAGGGCTGAATCTAAGTTGTAAGATCGTATTGCCCATCCCAATTCCTGTATGCTAATCTATAACAAACAAAATAAGCCTAAACTTGAAACTCTAGCTCCTTGTGTATATGACACCGATATCTGTACTCAAGTACTTGAAATCTATTCCTGTGGTTAGAATATCGCTTTTGTTGATTGTGTAACTGTTACCGCTTGGCCATCATTGTACCACCGTGGTACCATCGAGTATTTTATCATTCATCAGAAATATAATAGATACTACCGTATCGTGGCTTTCTCACCAATCTCATTAAAATCAGAGTCAGTATGCTAACTGGATCTGACCACATCGCATAGAAGGTCGTCTCAGATTGACCTTTGTATAAACCAATCAATAATCGTATAACCAGTGGAAGTAAAATTCAAATGTCATAGTATGTTCCTATAAAAAACTCTAATTAAAAATTAAATTAGAGGATAAAGGCATTTATTTTTTCTATACAGTGTAAGCACGGAGGCACGAGTTCGAGTCTCATTGTATTCATTATATCTTTTCTTGTATTTTTCTGGCATTTTTTCATCATTTAATTTTGCTTTTGCATTTTTTTATCATTTATATATTAGTTTGTGAACATTTCAATACATTCAGATTTTCGTTCAAAAGCACTATCTGTTTCTGAGTAGTCAGAACATTCGCTTGCTGTTTCTATTGCCTACGTAATATTTTGTACACTTTTGGAATCTAGTTCACTCATCTTTTCTGAGACATTTAAATATTGTACATGTACTAAGAAAATTCGGTAGTGAATACTCGTGTATATAATTTGAACACACAACTCAACTTTCAAACAGGCCTGATATTCTAAATAAAACACTAGAGTTGCATCCGCAACATCATCGGTTTTCTCACTTAGATAAGCTTCATACAATGCTATTGTTACTTCTTCTATCATTCCTTTCACTTTTTTATATGAAATTGTACCTCTTTTTTATAAAGCTAAATAAACTGTGTCCTACATTTGTAAAACAACCAATAAAGGTTAAATCATCCCGGCCGGGGGCCAATACACTAGAACTTAGCTGCAGGAAAGTCATTGACCGCGAGTTGTTTACATCATCCCAGCTACGCTGTGGTCAAATGGCCAATAATACACTGAGAAATATACACACCCCAGTACAAGTAAGATAAGCGTTGGACTGAAATATTTTAAAAATTGGGCTTTCGCTACGTATGGGAAATCTAACATAACTCGACCATTTTTACCCGATCCAATAACTGCATTATCTTAAAATAAAATAAGCCTATAAATCTGTATAAAATTAACTGATTGTGATATACACCATCTGTATCAAGTACACTTGGTAAAATCTATTCTTTTTAATATTTTCATTTGGTTGATTTTAAATTGTTACCGCTTTAGCATACATTTTATACCGTATGTCTCGAGATATTTACGTTTACTATATGATCAAGAAAAAATGATATGCCGATATGCTGGCTTTCTACACTTTCATTAATTAAGTATAATGCTAATTGATCATACCACATCAGTGAAATTTCAATTGACTGAAAACAATCAATAATCGTAAACGTAAAAAACAATGTCATAAATGACGATAAAAAAACTCTATTAATAAAATTGAAAGGTTTATTTTTTCTATCAGTGTATTTGCACGGAGCACGAGTTAACGGTCATTCCTATTGCATCATTATATTTTTGCGTGTTTATCTGCATTGTTTACAACAATAATTTTATCTTTTGGCAATTTTTTTTCAAGACCTACATATTTTTTGTAAACCATTTCCAATTACATTGAGTTTCCGATCAAAAGATATCTTTTTGAGTATCAGACATTATTCTGTTTCTTTGCCATACGTAATAATTTTGTATCACTTTGGAATTTAGTTTCACTAAAATCATTTCTAATAAACATTAAAATTGGACATTGAAAAAATCTCGGTAGGATTAGTCGCTGTGAATAATTTGAAAAATTTCAACTTTCATAACGAGGCCGGACATTTTACAAAAGAAAAAACTAGAGTTGCATCCGCAACATCATCGGTTTTCTCACTTAGATAAGCTTCATACAATGCTATTGTTACTTCTTCTATCATTCCTTTCACTTTTTTATATGAAATTGTACCTCTTTTTTATAAAGCTAAATAAACTGTGTCCTACATTTGTAAAACAACCAATAAGGTTAACATCATCCCGGCCGGGGTCAGACGATGGCCAATACACTGAGAACTATACACACCCCCAGTTCACCAGTACAGGTAGACCAGCATTAGACTGCAGGAAAGTCACTTGACCGCGAGTTGTTTACATCATCCCAGCTACGCTGTGGTCAAATGGCCAATAATACACTGAGAAATATACACACCCCAGTACAAGTAAGATAAGCGTTGGACTGAAATATTTTAAAAATTGGGCTTTCGCTACGTATGGAAATCTAACATAACTCGACCATTTTTTACCCGATCTTCAAAAACTGCATATCGTTAGAAAGGTAAATAAACATTCTATAAATCTGATAATAAAATTATAATGATATGTGATTAACCTCTGAGATAAATGCAGAAAACCACTGTGTGTACCTATAATTGAGTTTTTTCATAATTATTTTTTTCATTTGATGTCTGACTTTTAAAATTTTGGTACCGTTAGAAAGGTCTCTTAAAGCATAACATTTTATACCCGTTATGTCTCGATAGAATATTTACCGTTTTTGAGCTATATGAGGTCAAAGAAAAATCGATATTGCTGATATGACCTTGACCTTTACTACCTTTTATTATTTTAAAGTATAAGCTGATTAAGAACATCATACTGCACATTCAGTGAAAATTTCATGAAAATCGAACAAGAAATAAATACAGGAGAACGAAAAAACATGAAAAAATGACGAAAAATGAAATATTTTAAAAACTTGAAATTTTTATTTTTTCCGTATTCAGTGATCTTTGAACGCCTCTAGCGGATATAACGGTGCATTTCCTGAAATTGCCACACTATATATTTTGTGCGGCTAGGTCTTGCGAATCTGTTTAAACAAACAAAATTCTTCTATCTTATCAAAGTCGGCCAATATTTCTGTTTAAAGGGACCTACCATATTTTCTCTTAAAAAACGCGTTATTTCCAAGATTCGAACTTTGGTCCCCTCCTGAACAGGAAATGATATCTTTTTTGAACTTCTAGACCTATATATTTTGTTGGGGTGCCAATAAGGAACAGAATAAAAAAAACCGTATCTAAATCCGACTTTGGATTTTGGAGATTTTTCAATACAATCAATTACATAATAAACGCCACCTAGCGGCACAATGGGAGACAAATCTGAAAAAATGGCTCCTAAGGATCTAAGTCAGGACAATGTGAATAAGTGTTAAAAATTTCATGGTCGTAGCTTAATCCTACGTTACTGTAGGCTCGGGATAAACACAACGAGAACAATAGGTTTTCGCACTTCGCAGTTGTGCGAAAACCTAAAAACTAGATTTGCATACTGCAAATGCAACGGTTTTCGTGATGATCAACAGTTTTAAACCTGATCAGCCAAGTTAAAATACCAGAAAAACAACAAAATGCAAAATGCTTTATATGTGACCAAAACTTAAAGGCATCTCGAAAGGAATGTGATGTCCCACTGAGCCAGGCCCCCATCTGCTGTGATCAGACCTGCTAATTGCTGGTCATCACTGCAGGGAGTCTTTAGCCAATATAGTACCTATATGTTACGGTAAAACCTCTGATGGGTTGATGCATAACTAAATTATCTGCTACAATGGAAGTGAGATAGTAGGCTAGTTTTACACAAAGCAATAAACATATAATGACTTGACTATTTGAGTTTACCGTCGCTTCGACAGTATTTCAGTCATATAGCGACGTCCAGCTAATTACAGGTGGAGGAAGGACACGAATGCACGGAGACATCTGGGTAGAACCACCGACCTACCGCAAGCCAGCTGAAAGGCTTCCTCACATGAAAATCCGAATGACCCTGCCGGGATTCAAACCCACGCGGTGAGGGGCAGAGTGAGTGTTAAAGTCAGCGACTTAACCCTCTCGGCCACGGAGGCCCCAAACATATAATGAATGATAGTGATAATATGTGGGTTGTTTAGTTTATGATCCCTTACATAATTATTCTTTATTACATTTATTACTTGGAGTCAATTTTGTAACTGCATGATTATAGGATCATACGGCATTTATTTCAGACTTAAAGTTTTGATATTGAAAATATAGAGATACGCATTTTTGTAGTAATTAAAATGAGCCTGAAGGACATAATTCTGACAATGCAAGATCTTTTTGTTTTTTATTTGCTTTTGCTAGAGACATTTTGTTACATTTTATTCAACAGAATTTCTCTTATTGAATAAACAAGTAATAAAATTTGTGTTGATTTCCGACATATAAACATGTGTTGAGGGAAGAAATGAGAGAATGAAAGTAATGAGTGATACATAACTTATTTAAAAAATTAATGTCCCTTTTTATGATAATTTTACAACTTAAATAAAATAAGAAAGAAAGAACAAAATAAATGAAAAAATGAAAGAAAGAAAGAACAAAATAAAGTAGACAAAATAAATCAACAGAGAAAGAAAGAAAGAAAGAAGAGGAAGATTTATATTTGCTCGAATAAAAAAAAAAAAAGAATAATAGAGAACTTTTAGGATCATTTCTGGTATTTGGTATGTTCACAACTTTTTTACAAACTGTGAATGACTACATACAACCCCATGTAGCAACATATGCACTCTTGAACAATACCTGTGACAGACTGTGGCAGCCTGCCTAATCAAAAACAGATGCCCACACAACGGCGGGTGGGTGAATTTTTGCTTGATGATATATATTATTATACTCAATACCATAATTAATTGAAAACAACCGCCATAACCAATATATTTTGTTACTATATGCTTTGTCCAATGTTATTTACTATGTAAATCTTGGAAATAAACTATTGAATTGGATTGAATAAAGGGGGGGGGGGGTCACTTATATAAGGGTTTTGAGATGCCTTTAAGCATCCATATATTGGCAATGAGCCAATATGATCTAAGTGTGGCACATTGAACGATTTGATTAATGTTGATCATCACTGTGCGCTCAAAAATGTCTTCCAAAGTGTCCCACTTTTTATACTAAACAGTTAAAAATCAGGTGAGACAGTTGGGAATCCTGCTTATTATTATAAGAACAATAGTTTTCAGTAGTATAAATGATTTACAATTTATTTATCAAAAATTTTGGTAACGTAACAAGCCATTTGGTTAAACATATATCAGCTTTCACTCTATGCCTCAAAGTTCAGTAATGCACTAGAATGAACTTTTGGTAAGCTAAAACTTGTTTAAAAGGTGGATGTTTGTACATGTACTTAGTTGTTTTGCTATCCAATTCAATAGTGAGTGTGTGGGAGGAATAATAATACATGTAGAATAAAGACACAATTCATCCCCTCTCTCTCCCTCTCTCTCTCTTACCCATGATTCTTTGAGCGCTTTTACACAGGTCATTCAGACCAGTGTTGACACATTGCTCTCATAGTTACACATACACTGTACATTGACCTGTTCCAAGCCAGCTAGCAGAGCTGCATCTAATTATAGAACATAGGTAACTTCTGTCAAATTTTCTCTGTTTTTATTCTGGGTCATGTATTGAAATTCTCTATAAATTCATCAATTCTTGACAGATTTTCAAAATTCTTTTTTTGTTGACGAGGTAAGACATTCTTTTTTCCAATGATGACAAAATATATCACACATTTAAACTTTAAAGGCTTTAAAATCAATTCAAAGTTTGACCAAACTTCATACTGCCACCAAACAACCAAATCAATCCCGATCTGAAAAAACTAAAATTCTTCAAAAAGTACTTTTTAGAGGCTTTTGATTTTACCCATATTCTTTCGATAAAATATTTTTAGATTTTGAGATATTTAAGGTCAAAGAAAAAACCAATAATCACAATATGACCTTGACCTTTGCATTTTTTGAAAATTTGAAACTGTGAAGTCCCTGGAAACAACAAACAATACAATCTGTGAAAATTTCATAAAGATTGCTTCAAAAATAATGACAGAATCCTCCAAAAACTAAAAAAAATGCCTATTCTCGAAAATTTGTTTCCTCCATATTTTAGTGCACTTTGACCGCTTATTGAAAGCCATTTTATGCATTTTCTGAAATCGCCACCCATATATTTTGTGCGCAAAGATCTTCGGAATCAATTTCAAAAACAGAATGAGCGTATCTAATCTCTAACAAAAATGGGCATGTTTTTCGTGGACACACCCTAATTTGCCAGATTTTTTCAAAGATTCAAACATTCAACCTCTTCTAGCTCAAAAGTTTCAAAGATATGGATATTGCCACTCATCATATTTTAACGGGCAGTTGACAGAGAACAGAATGCAAAAAACTGCATACAAATAAAATGTCAAATGACAGAGTTATCGGCAATTATATGTTTTGATGCAAACCCCGGCATACTTAGTGGTGCACAACTTCAGATACATGTGAGTATGCATGGAAATTTTCATATTTGTAGCACTTCTAATCATGTCGCAACAGCGGCCACAAAAAAAGTGCAAAGAATAACTAGAATCGCAATCGCGATATCATCGGTTTTCGCAACAGCAATTAAATTCAGTTCACGAGTCGCATGATTCGAAAAACATTTCTTCGTTCAATTGCTTGTTGATACTGTTAACAGTGATCTTTCAAACGTTTCTGTCGCAATGTTTAAGAAGACTTTTTACCCAAGAGAGTATTGTTGAGTATTACCTGTCAGTTATGAAATCGCGATATCATCAGTTTTCATGAAAGCAATTCCATTCAGTTCATGAGTCGTATGATTCGAAAAACATATTTCTTCGTTCAATGGCTTGTTGAATACTGTAAACAGTGATCTTTCAAACACTTTTGTCGCAATGTATAATCAGACTTTTTACCAAGAAGAATACTTTGAGTATTACCTGTCTGTTATGTAGTCGTAAACTTGAAAACTTTTTTTACGGACTTCGGGTACTGCAATGTTATATGTGTGTTTTGCTTTATGATGGAGACAAATGACAATTGTATTCGATAAACAACAATTACAAACGACAAACAACAGTATAAAATGACACACGACAATGCAATATGCCACTCAACACTATTACGAAGAACTGTTGCATTGAATTACTTTCATTTTCATGAAATATCGCATTATCTTTTTTTAATCATTTCAAATTGATGTCACCGAAGAACAGAATGCAAAAAAAATCGCATAAAAATCAGACTTCATTTTTTTTAATTATTAATAGTGATTTCAAAAAAGAGAACCAAAACTGATAAAATTTTACTATTAGGTACCTAGCAATGCAGCAAATGGTTCAATCAAGTATACAAGTCGCACTAGTCAAACATTCTATTCCTTATATATCACAATTTGAAGCATAAAAACTGATTTACAATTGTTCTAAATAGGATCAAAACTTGGACTGCCGTAAAATGACCAAATCAAGTCCGATCTTCAAAACCTTAACATCACTGGAAAGGGCTCTTTAAGACATAAAACTTTTGTTAATATACTTTCAATGAAATATTTTTTGTTTTGGAGCTATTTGGAGCCAAATAAAACACAATAATCGTAATATGCCCTTGAACTTTGCAATTTCTTTTTAACTTTTTAATTGTGAGGTCCTTTCAGACATAACAATACATAACTTGTGAAAATATCATGAAGAATGAACAAAAAATAAAGTCAGGAGCGACAAAAACATGTTTTAGAAATTTTAATTTTTCCTAAAATTTAGTAAAGTTTGACCATTTCTAGAGGACAAACCATGCATTTCTTAAATTCGCCACCCCATTTATTTTGTGCGTTTATGTCTTGCAAATCATTTGCAGCAAACAGAATTCTTCTATCTGATCTCTAACAAAAATGGATAGGTTTTTCGTAGACCTACCCTCATCTGCACAGTTTTTTGCGAGGTTCGAACTTTCAACCTTCCGTTAGTAGCTTAAAAGGTTTAAGCCACTCATCCACTCATACCTAGAAACTATTATACTTTATTAGGCTATCAACAAGGAACACAATGCAACAAACCGCATATGGATCAGACTTCAAAATTTTGAATTATAAGTAGAAAAGTGCTTTCATGCTATGCGCCCCCTAGCGGCAAAATGAGAAACAAAATTGATTAAAATTTTACCATTAGGTACCTAGCAATGCGGCAAATAGTTCAATTAAGTATACAAATCGCACTAGTCGAACATTCTATTTCTTATACATCACATTTTGAAGCATAAAAACTGATTTACAATTATTCGAAAAAGGATCAAACTTTGGACTGCCGTAAAATGACCAAATCAAGTCCGATCTTCAAAATCTAAACATCATTAGAAAGAACTTTTCTAATACTAAATTTTTTGTTCATATATTGTTTATGAATTGTTTTTTGATTTTGAGCTATTTCAAGCCGAATTGATATACAATAATCCTAATATGACCTTGACCTTTACAATACATTTTTACGTTTTATATTATGTGACACTTAAGAACAAAGTTTTACATTAAATGTGAAAATATCATAGAAATTGAACTAAAAATAAAGTCAGGAGCTGCAAAAAATCTTAACAGTCATGCTTTGAAAATGTTGATTTTTCGAAAATTTGGTTAAGTTTGACCGCGTACTGTGGACAAACCATGCATTTCCCGAATTCGCCACCCCATATATTTTGTGCGTATATGTCTTGCAAATCATATGCAACAAACAAAATTCTTTTATCTCAATTCCAATAAAAGTGGGCACTTTTTTTGTAGACCTACCCTCATTTTCACTGTTTTTTGCGAAGTTCGAACTTTCAACCTTCCGTAGTCAAAAAGTTTTATATACGCAGATTTTTGAAACCTATCATATTTGATTAGGCTTTTGACAAGGAACACAATGCAAAAAACCACATCTGAATCGGACCTCAAATAACAGAGTTATTAGCATTTGTTGATTTTTTTCAAAGGGCCACCTAGCGGCAAAAATAAGACAAAAATGAAAATTTTCTCAACGTTAGGATCAAGATCAGATAAATATAAGGAACTGATAAAAATTTCATAATTGTGGCTTTTTTCTATCATGGTGATATGCCGTTCACAAAAAAGGGTTAGAAAAATAATAATAACTAGAACCGCAAGCGGTATCTCGGTTTTCGCTTTTAACCTAATCAACTTGAACACTTTATTTCAACTCAGCCACAATTTCCAATAATGACTAAAACTTTTGTTCATATACTTTCTATAAAATATTTTTAGATTTGGAGCTATTTTACGCCGATATAAATAATAATAATTGGTATATGACCTTGACCTTTGCATATTATGCTTGATTTTTTTCTATGATTTTATTTGTTTGATAAAAATGCATAAACAGTGAAATAATGATGAAAATTGAACAAAAAATAAAGACAGGAGCAGCAAAAAAGAGGAAACATATGGATATACAATTGTTTGATAAGAGGATCAAACTTTGGACTGTGGTCATTTGATCAAATGAAGTCCGATCTTCAAAAACTAAACACCAATGGAAAGATCTCTTCACAGCCTAAAACTTTTGTTCATATACTTTCTATAAAATATTTTTAGATTTGGAGCTATTTTATGCCGATATAAATAATACTAATTTGTATATGACCTTGACCTTTGCATATAATGCTTGATTTTTTTTCTATGATTTTATTTTTTTTATAAAAATGCATAAACAGTGAAATAATGATGAAGATTGAACAAAAAATAAAGACAGGAGCAGCAAAAAAGAGGAAACATATGGATATACAATTGTTTGATAAGAGAATCAAACTTTGGACTGTGGTCATTTGATCAAATGAAGTCCGATCTTCAAAAACTAAACTCCAATGGAAAGATCTCTTCATAAACTAAAACTTTTGTTCATATACTTTCTATAAAATATTTTTAGATTTGGAGCTATTTTATGCCGATATAAATAATAATAATTGGTATATGACCTTGACCTTTGCAAATTATGCTTGATTTTTTTCTATGATTTTATTTGTTTTATAAAAATGTATAAATAGTGAAATAATGATGAAGATTGAACAAAAAATAAAGTCAGGAGCAGCAAAAAAGAGGAAACATACGGATTTACAATTGTTTGATAAAAGGATCAAACTTTGGACTGTGGTCATTTGATCAAATGAAGTTCGATTTTCAAAAACTAAACACCAATGGAAAGACCTCTTCACAGACTAAAACTTTTGTTCATATACTTTCTATAAAATATTTTTAGATTTGGAGCTATTTTATGCCGATAATAATAATAATAATTGGTATATGACCTTGACCTTTGCATATTATGCTTGAATTTTTTTCTATGATTTTATTTGTTTTATAAAAATGCATAAACAGTGAAATAATGATGAAGATTAAACAAAAATTAAAGTCAGGAGCAGCAAAAAAGAGGAAACATACGGATTTACAATTGTTTGATAAAAGGATCAAACTTTGGACTGTGGTCATTTGATCAAATGAAGTCCGATCTTCAAAAAATGAACACCAATGGAAAGATCTCTTCACAGACTAAAACTTTTGTTCATATACTTTCTATAAAATATTTTTAGATTTGGAGCTATTTTATGCCGATAATAATAATCATAATTGGTATATGACCTTGACCTTTGCATATTATGCTTAAATTGTTTTCTATGATTTTATTTGTTTTATAAAAATGCATAAACAGTGAAATAATGATGAAGATTAAACAAAAATTAAAGTCAGGAGCAGCAAAAAAGAGGAAACATACGGATTTACAATTGTTTGATAAAAGGATCAAACTTTGGACTGTGGTCATTTGATCAAATGAAGTCCGATCTTCAAAAAATAAACACCAATGGAAAGATCTCTTCACAGACTAAAACTTTTGTTCATATACTTTCTATAAAATATTTTTAGATTTGGAGCTATTTTATGCCGATATAAATAATAATAATTGGTATATGACCTTGACCTTTGCATATTATGTGTGATTTTTTTTCTATTATTTTATTTGTTTTATGAAAATGCATTAACAGTGAAAAAATGATGAAGATTGAATGAAAAATAAAGTCAGGAACTGCAAATAACCGTAAAAGTCATGCTTTTAAAATGTTGATTTTTCGAAAATATTGGTAAAGTTTGACCGCATACTGTTGACAAACCATGCATTTCTCAAAATCGCCACACCATATATTTTGTGCGTATGTGTCTTGCGAATCATATGCAACAAACAAAATTCTCCTATCTCATCTCTGAAAAAAATGGGCACGTTTTTCGTAGACCTACCTTTATTTCATCGTTTTTTTCGAGATTTGAACATTCAACCTCCTGTAGCACGAAAGTTTTATATACGCAAATAATTGAAACGTATCATATTTTATAAAGTTTCTGACAAGGAACACAATACAAAAAACCGCATTTGAATCGGACCTCAAATAACAGAGTTATTAGCCCTTAGTCATTTTTACAAAACGCCACCTAGCGGCAAAACTAAGACAAAAATGAAAAATTTCTCAACGTGAGGATCAAATTCAGATCTTAGGACAAAAGTGGTAAAAAAATCAGAAATGTGACTTTTTTCTATCATGGTGATATGCCGTTCACAAAAAAAGGTTAGAAAAATAATAATAAAAACTAGAATCGCAATTGCGATATCATCGGTTTTCGCAATTCAATCTCATTCTTTTCAAACATTGCAATTCACGAATTGTATTACAAAAGCAAATGAATTTCTATACGTGTGTTGATACTTAAGAGTACAAAATTGCTGCTTTTATGTAAAAAGGTGCATAATCTGTGATTTATTCAAAGATATAAGCTTTAATCGGACTTCGGTACAAAATTTGTTACAAAGTTTGAATATGATTGCAAAAGAAATGTTTTTCATATACCCACACAAGTCTGCAAAGTCTATGCAAGGTTCGAACATTCAACCTTCTATAGCCAGTAGAAAAATTCAGGTTTTTGGTCCTTAGATTTATCAAATTTATCAGGCTTTCAACAAGAATATCAACTTTCTTAGTTATAACAACAAAAGTGGTCAGAAGACAACATAGCTTGCCGTAACAGCATTTTTTGTCAAAGATTTAAGTTTTTGAAAAGTAGGTCAAACTCCAAGGTGAAGGTGACAAGCCAAAAGTCATAGTTCCAAATGATAGATCTTGAATTGGGCTGTCTACATGTAAAATATCTAAGCTCTATTTCTTAGAATATAAACGATATAAGCCAGGTTAAAGGTTTGTTCACGGACGACAACGACGAAAATGACGCCGGGGATTTGACATTAGCTCTACGGACTTTCTTCTCAGATATCAAGCAAAGTGCCCCATAGCGAAATATGATAAACAAAATTGATTTACATATTGCAATTTAGGTCTTAGAAATGCAGTAAATTAGGATGGCTGATATCTGCAATTTCTTATTTTCGTGTACTAGCCCTTAAAGGTGAAAGGGGAAATAACGCAATCATGTGTCTTTATGTCTTGGCCAAAAAAGGCGAAAGAAAGAAAACGTACCATATTGTTGTTATTTTGACTTTGGACAAAGACACGAAATTACGAAATATGCCACCTGAAATAAACTTTTGAGGTAACATACTGATTTAAGATTTTTTGATAAAGGATCAAATTTTGGACTGTTGTAATTTGATCTAATGAAGTCCGATCTTCAAAAACTAAACACCAATGGAAAGATCTCTTCACAAACTAAAACTTTTGTTCATATACTTTCTATAAAACATTTTTAGATTTGAAGCTATTATGTGCCATTAAAAATAACAATAATCGGTATTATGACCTTGACCATTGCATATTTTCATCGTTATTTACTATGAGTTTATTTGCATTATTTAAATGCATAAACAGTGAAAAAATGATAAGAATGAACAAAAAAAAGTCAGTGCTGCAAAAAAGAGGAAACATTCGGATTTACAATTGTTTGATAAAAGGATTAAACTTTGGACTGTGGTAATTTGATTAAATGAAGTCCGATCTTCAAAAACTAAACACCAATGGAAAGATCTCTTCACAAACTAAAACTTTTGTTCACATAGATTTTTTTTAAATATTTTTAGATTTGGAGCTATTTTGTGCCAATAAAAATAACAATAATTGGTATATGACCTTGACCTTTGCATATTATGCTTGATTTTTTAATGATTTTATTTCTTTTATAAAAATGCATAAACAGTGAAAAAATGATGAAGATTGAACAAAAAATAAAGTCAGGAGCAGCAAAAAAGAGGAAACATATGGATATACAATTGTTTGATAAGAGGATCAAACTTTGGACTGTGGTCATTTGATCAAATGAAGTCCGATCTTCAAAAACTAAACACCAATTGAAAGATCTCTTCACAGACTAAAACTTTTGTTCATATACTTTCTATAAACTATTTTTAGATTTGGAGCTATTTTATGCCGATATAAATAATAGTAATTGGTATATGACTTTGACCTTTGCATAGTATGCTTGATTTTCTTTCTATGATTTTATTTGTTTTATAAAAATGCATAAACAGTGAAATAATGATGAAGATTCAACAAAAAATAAAGTCAGGAGCAGCAAAAAAGAGGAAACATATGGATATACAATTGTTTGATAAGAGGATCAAACTTTGGACTGTGGTCATTTGATCAAATGAAGTCCGATCTTCAAAAACTAAACACCAATGGAAAGATCTCTTCACAGACTAAAACTTTTGTTCATATACTTTCTATAAAATATTTTAGATTTGGAGCTATTTTATGCCGATATAAATAATACTAATAGGTATATGACCTTGACCTTTGCATATTATGCTTGATTTTCTTTCTATGATTTTATTTGTTTTATAAAAATGCATAAACAGTGAAACAATTATGAAGATTGAACAAAAAAATAAGTCAGGAGCAGCAAAAAA
>CM037788.1:45282899-45332899 GCA_021229015.1 Solen grandis | reverse complement strand
ACCCCCTAGGGACCTCATTTTTTTAGGAATTAACTTTATTTTAGCAATAATGGTAGACATTTATGTGGTGACTATTTGTGCCAAAGGAAAATAAATTCAGACCATTTGTTTCAGAGGAGATGATTTTCAAAGTTTTCATTTATTTTTTCTATTTTTTGCCATGGCAACCAAGTTCTTCATGGAATCATACTTTTTGAGGCAATTTTGTAGAGCCCACCCAAGGATCTACAGCAAGTTTTATCAAATTCTGTCCAGAGGTTTAGAGGAATGATTCTCAATTTTCAATTATTTTTTCTATTTAGTTTGTCTATGGCCAACAGAAGTTCTCATGGCTTCAAAAAGTATTTTGAGTTTCTATTTGTTTAAGATAGGCCACCCAGGGATTAAGGGTCCAATTTTAGCAAAATGTCTTTGAGGACTATTTGTCCAAGAATCGTTGTTTCAGAGGAGATGATTTTCAAAGTTTTCAATTATTTTTTTCTATTTGTTGCCATGGCAACCAGAGTTTTTCATGGATCAACTGTATTTGAGCAATTTTTGTAGAGGCCCATCCAAGGATCATACATGCCAAGTTTTATCTTCCAGCGGTTTCAGAGGAGATGATTTTCAAAGTTTTCAATTATTTTTTCTATTTGTTGCCATGGCAACCAGAGTTCTTCATGGATCAACTGTATTTGAGTAATTTTTGTAGAGGCTCACCCAAGGATCATACATGCCAAGTTTTATCAAATTCTGTCCAGCGGTTTCAGAGGAGATGATTTTCAAAGTTTTCAATATTTTTTTCTATTTGTTGCCATGGCAACCAGAGTTCTTCATGGATCAACTTTATTTGAGCAATTTTTGTAGAGGCCCACCCAAGGATCATACATGCAAAGTTTTATCAAATTCTGTCCAGCGGTTTCAGAGGAGATGATTTTCAAAGTTTTCAATTATTTTTTCTATTTGTTGCCATGGCAACCAGAGTTCTTCATGGATCAACTTTATTTGAGTAATTTTTGTAGAGGCTCACCCAAGGATCATACATGCCAAGTTTCATCAAATTCTGTCCAGCGGTTGCAGAGGAGATGTCTTTTAAAGCCAATTGTTGACGACGGACGACGGACGACAGACGACAGACGAAGGGTGATCCCAATAGCTCACCCTGAGCACTTCGTGCTCTGGTGAGCTAAAAACAACAACAAAAAAACCAAAAAAACAACAACAAAAAAAAAAAAACAAGAGGGCATAGATGGCCCTGAATCGCTCTTCCCGAGAACATTGCCTTCACTGCTTTATTGTATTATGAGTCATACTGAATACATAATCCATGTAGAAGTACAGCAAGATCATCTAAAAAACTGTACCTGTCATCCAAGGTCATTGCTCTAATAAGTCTATATAAAATGAATTGACCCCTGGGGTAGGGTCAATTTTGACACCAGGGACACGATTTGAATAAATTTGGTTGAGGTCCATTAGTAAACATCTTATCTCCAGGCTCTGAGGTTTCTGAGAAGAAGATCTTCTGAGGGTTTTCCTATATAAGTCAAAGCAGGGCCAATTTTGACCCCAGGGTTATGCTTTGAACAAACTTGATATAGAGGTCGACAAGGCCATGATACACACCAAATATCTGAACTTTAGGCCTTGTGGTTTCTGAAGAGAAGATTTTTCAAGTTTTTCCTATATAAATTTATGGAAAAAATCAAGTGACCCAAAGGGCGGGGCCAATTTTGACCCCAGGGCCATGATTTGAACAAACTTGGTTAAGGTCGACATAGCCATGTTTCACACCAAATATCTAAACCCATTTGTGGTTTGATGACAACAAGATTTTTTTAGCTTTTCCATAAATAAGTCTATATAAAATCAACTGACCCCAAGGGCGGGGCCAATTTTCATCTCATACCATGATATAAACAAACTTGGTTGACGTCTACATAGCCATGTTAAACACCAAATATCTAAACTTCAGGCCTTGTGGTGTCTGACAAGAAGGGTTTTCTTCCTATATAAGTCTATGTAAAATCAAGTGAACCCTGGGGCTGGGCAAGTTATGACCCCAGTACCATGATTTGATGAAATGTTTTAGAGGTTGAAAATAAGATTTTTTTTTTAGCTTTTCCATAAATAAGTCTATATAAAAACAACTGACCCCAAGGGCGGGGCCAATTTTGATCTCATACCATGATATGAACAAACTTGGTTGACGTCTACATGGCCATGTTAAACACCAAATATCTAAACTTCAGGCCTTGTGTTGTCTGACAAGAAGGGTTTTCTAGTTTCTTCCTATATAAGTCTTTGTAAAATCAAGTGAACCCTGGGGCGTGGCAAGTTATGACTTTGATGAAACGTTTTAGAGGTCTACTAGGCCATGTTACACACCAAATATCTAAACTTAAAGGCCTTGTGGTTTCTGACAAGAAGATTTTTCTAGTTTTTCCTATGTAAGTCCCTTGGGCGGAGCAATTTTCACCTCAGGGTCATGATTTGAACAAACATGGTAAAAGTCCATAAGACAGTGTCACACACCAAATATCTCAGCTCTAGGCCTTGCGGTTTGCAATAGAGTTTTTAAAGATTTCACTTTAAAAATATATTTTTAGCTCCTGTGACCCAGATATGCAACAGACCGGAACCATTTGAACAACTTTGGTAGAGCTTTAAGCAAGGAACATCTCCGACAAGTTTCATCAAATTTGGCCTAGTGGTTTTAGAGATGTCGTTTGAAGCAATTGTGGACGACGGACGGACGATGGACAGTCCCCTAAAAGGGATGGGGTGGGGACATATTTGAGATTTCAAGCCTTACATAGTGTAGAAATAATGTATTTGCTTTGAATAAATACATTTACAAATGTACATGTCAAACTCTTCTCAATTAAATGAGTAACTAGGACATAATAACTTTGAAAATGTTCAAGACATTGTTATTTATGCAGAAGTTTCGATAAAGTGACATCATTCTAAATACTGATCACTGATTTATATGTCCCCTTTGTCATTTGTCCCTTTTAGCAAATATTCCAAGAATGAGTCCAATATTTTTGATAGCTTTAAAAATATTCTATCAAACAATTTTAACAATAATTCTAAGTTAAAAAGCGGCATGACTCCGAAAATATTGCTGTCAGAATAATGCACCCCCCCGAACCTGTCTTACAACAGCACCTGTCATTATTATCAAGTTTTCCAAGTTTCGTATTGATACCTTTCATAGCTTTGAAATCATTCTACTAAATAAGCAATTTTGATCAAAATTCTTAGTTAAAAAGAGGTGTTACTCCGAAAATATAGCTTTCAGAATAATGCCCCTTGTCTTACAACTGCGCCTTTTCGGGATTATTAAATATTCCAAGTTTCGTGATAATATCTTTTACAGTCTTTGTGTAATGGGCTACATTAAGGTTTTTGCATGGCGACAACGACGCATCGATCAAAGTAGTTCAATTTTTTCTTCGAAACAGACAAGCTAATAAAAGGGGGATAGTAACAATTGCATCCATTTAAACATATTTTGCTACAAAGAAGCAGGTGTATAACAAGTAACTGGTGTTGCACGCAACACATGAGCCTCCTACAGGTGAGGTGCATAATTTTTCCGTTACCATAGCAACCAGAATTTTGGACCGAGAAGTAATGAACTATCGTACATTCATTTTCAAAGATGTCGGAACAATCCTTACCGTTTTCAAATCCTCATAGTACATAAGATGGATGTCGATATCTTTATTTTCTGTCATTTCTTTTTGGAGGGAGGTAATGTAATCCGTATATGGTCCAAACACCACTGTTTATGAAACATCAAACATATAACTGCTGTATGTTTTGACTATCCAGAGCTTTAACGTCATCAGTATCATTCAGTCTTTCTTTCGTTAGAAATATCGACCGATCGTCCAAAAAGGTGATTTATTCATTTGATAGATCTAATTTATTACACTGTCTTTTATGAAAGCAAAACAAATCTAATAATGTGATGATTGTTAATTATTTCATCATTCTAAAAAATAGATTATTTTTTACTTCAATTACATTTCGATTCGTCTTTTCTTATGCCCCCGAGATCTGTGATCGGGGCATAACGAGGGCTCAACGCAAAACTGTCGTAACTCATTTTTTTTTCTTCAGAAAATGATGTTTTTGAGCATTTTTCACATTATATTACAATGCTCTATCTGTGGAAATAATTTTTTGAAAAAAATATTTGTATTTAAGTAGTAAAAATGAAAGATGGTCCAAAAGTCGTATAATTATTTGGTTGATTTCATTTATGCAATACTGTCGTTACTCGTGTTACATACAGTGTTGCACTGAAAATTATGCACATTTTGAATTAAATGATATTCAACACTGTAGTATCTCTACAATATTTACACAGTGATGCCATAATTCATAATGATGATGTCATAGTACTGTGATGTCATTAAGTACTTCAAATAGATACAGTAAACATTTATTCAACTTATTCAATTAAGATTTTACGACTTGCTTATAGAATCCGAACACTTTTTAAGATTCATTTATCATACCAGGGCTGTCAAGTCACACACTTTCGGTATGAAACTCACTTTTTCAGACCTAAACTCACAAATGGCTAGAAATATGAAAAAGTAAATACTTATATAAATGTCTTTTTAGAAAAGATATGCGGCAATTTTTGGGGATTAATGTAATGTATAATTTAGAACAGTTATATGATACATACAAATTATCATCTGTGAAAAGTTTCATACTTGGAATCAAATTAAACATAGATAAAGCATCCATTCCACTGCAATCAGCAGAATAAACACCATGGACTATAACTGTGATTCAGTGAATAGGAGTAATATATTCTTTTGATTGTGCAGAATAACATTTGGTCCGAAACAGGTCTCAATGTGCATCCAGGAGAAGTGTTTTTGATAAAACAACAATGTATTTATCAAATAAACTGTAATTCAGTCAGGATGATATACTGTACTGTTTATTGTGTCACCTGATGTTAGCATCACTTTTCCGTCTTCTGTCTGTCCATCTATCCCTTCGTCTGTCTGTCCGTCATGCTTCAGCAGGTGACACGTGTGTTCCAGAGAACACTTTTATTTTGGTCATAATATATGTGTTCTGGGTGGTGCCACACTTATGTTTTCAGTCCTGAACAGTCTCAATTTTATCCTTTTACTTTTTCAGTCATAAACAATTAAAAATATTGGAAATTGAAATTTGTTCCACCATGTAGCATAGACTTGTCCAAAACAAGAATTTTAGGGCCAATACTAAATGAATCATTTAGACAACAAACTTAAGAACAACAAAGAAATGAAATTGTTTGTGTATTAATTGATCGATTTAGAATTAGTTTGTCTGTATCTGCTTTTTTTTTATACAGAAATACATTTACTATATCTAACTTGTAGACATGTATACTTTTTTAAGTTCTGACATACTACTTGTCTTTACAGCTTTACTTGTATCTATTGGTAATACTTATTTGTAGACTACGTTCAAGCTAGTGCTCGATCAGCCAACATGTTTCCCGTAGGACCAGCTGAGATATATGATGCTAGGCAGTCGAAAAATCCCGAAAAAACCCTCACAGGTACCCATTAACACATCTGGGTGGAGTGGAACAATTCAAGGTTAATTGCATACTCAAGGAAACAGGCAGCAATATGACCTAGATTCAAACCATGAACCCTTGATCCTGAAATGTGCGTCCTACCAGTGGCAATCACTAACTACTCTGCTCCTCTTTCACTTAATTTTGTTCAGCAAATGTTGTCTTAAAATGGTCTTTAAATGCTTAAAGTGGCGGTTTTGAACTTAACTTCTCATGCAATAATGAATTTCACCAGTTTCTATTTTAAGTTTTTCACATTTCTCATCTTGCTCTAAGCACATGCTAAAACAACCCGTCAGTGTTGTAAAGTGTTTCGCAATAGAAAAAACAAGAGGGCCAAAATGGCCCTTGATCGCTCACCTGAGAAAGAGGATTGCTCAAGAAATAAAGATGCTAGAGTGTAAAAGTGAAATCTGGCTTTTTATGGTGAAAAGGGCATAACTCCTAAATTAACTTGTCAATATCAGTTATAATTGAACACGATTGCGAAATTATGGGCATAAACATTGTCTTACAGTTTGAAAAAGATTGCTTAAAAAATGAAGATGCTAGAGTGTAATAAAGTGAAATCTGGCATTTTTTTATATTTAAAGGGGCATAACTCCTGACCTAATCAACAGATCTCAGCTTTAATCGAACTCAATCGAGACATTATGGTCATAAGCATTGCCATAAAGTTTGAAGATGATTGCTCAAAAGATGAAGATGCTAGAGTGTAAACAAAGTGAAATCTGGCATTTTTTTATATCAAAAGGGGCATAACTCCTGACCTAATTGACGGATCTCAGCCATAATCGAACTCAATCGAGACATTATGGTCATAAGCATTGCCATTAAGTTTGAAGATGATTGCTCAAAAGATGAAGATGCTAGAGTGTAAACAAAGTGAAATTGGCATTTTTTTTATATAAAAGGGGCTAACTCCTGACCTAATTGACGGATCTTAGCCAAAATCGAACTCAATGACAGTAAGTTTGAAGATGATTGCTCAAAAGATGCAGATGCTAGAGTGTAAACAAAGTGAAATCTTGCATTTTTTGAATATTAAAAGGGGCATAACTTTTGACCTAATTGACGGATCTTAGCCATAATCGAACTCAATCGAGACCTTATGGTCATAAGCATTGCCATAAAGTTTGAAGATGATTGCTTAAAAGATGCAGATGCTAGAGTGTAAACAACGTGAAATATGGCATTTTTTTAATATTAAAAGGGGCATAACTCCTGACCTTATTGACGGATCTCAGCCGTAATCGAACTCAATCGAGACATTATGGTCATAAGCATTGCCATAAAGTTTGAAGATGATTGCTCAAAGATTGTAAACACTAAAAATTGTTGACGCCGCACGATGCACGACGGACGCTCATGGGATCACATTAGCTCACCCTGAGCTTTGCTCAGGTGAGCTTAAAATGTGTCACCAGTATTGTATGTACATTGATTAGACAATTGATTAGTATGCAATGGGTCTGCTGTCCTCATTGGTCATCAAACTGTTGGGAGCTAGGTATGTGTTGAGTCTCAAAACCTTGTGTTTAATGCAAGTAAACCATTCCTGCTGTTCACAACCCCTTTTCCTCCTACTCCTATGCGACAATGAGTAAGTCCTCAAAGTAGCTTGTGCAAGTGCGCAAGAAAACTTTATCTTTAGTGTTGTTTAATACTGTAAAACATTAAAACGTCAGATTGCTATTCTTTTAAATCATTAAGATATGAATAATGCAGAATGATAGTGTGTGTACATATTTGGAAATACAGAAGAACAAAATAATCAAATGAGTTGAAACAAATACTGTCTAAGAAACTGATAGTATTACAAAGTTTGTTACTTCGGAAAGTGTGGAGTAATCTTTTTCCCCAAAAGACAGTAAATGCTATGGATAGAAAAGTCTGGAGAGCAGCAATAGGAAAACGGGAAAAAGTTCCTCCGAGTATAAAGATGCTGATGATATAATTATTTGTTAAGAAGTTATACAAATTGCTTTATGGTGTAATATCTGCTCAATGCTTGTCTGCATTTTGTTAACCTAAAGACCTATTAAAAAGATATAAGCTGTCCGAAAAAACGTTTTTTCCTGTGACAAAACAACAACAACAAACAAACAAACCAACAACAGGTGAATGGGAATTGAACGAAATCTCGCTAAGATGCTTCACGTCTTGGAGACGATTAACGGACAGATGCTTTACATGAGTATCACTCATAAAAGTGTTCTGTGATCTAATTAGAGACATACATATTTGGTTTAATCGACAATAAATTGAAGAGAAAACTTAGTATATTTATAATTGATATGAGCAATTTTACACATCTCCCATTATCTTGCTGTCACATGATAATACACATAACGAGAACTTCTCTTGATTTGCTCTTCGCGCATACCTATATCAGAGTTGCGAATCTCAGTTAGGTTATTAGGTCTTTGGTTTACCTACCTAAGGTATTGTCATGGAAATTGGTTTCTTTATGTTTTTCATTGACAGCACTTAAAACTGCTTGCGATTATGAAAATGGTCTTAATGAACTCTTGGCACATTTTCAACTCAAATACCTGGGGTCTGTCAACCTGATGTACTCTAGTATTGTCATTACAGTAATACTTGTATGGCTCTAATAATATTAAGCATACATTGATAAAAACATTTCTCATTTAAAAATGAAAAGTCAAAACGCTGGTCATCAAAGTTTGTCATCAACCCAATGTCCCCTTGTCATAAGATTGTTTGTTATACCTAATGGACCCCTTTTTATATCATTTAAAACTTTTGAAAATAATATTGATACAGTGTTGCATGAACTTATTTTCCAGAATTCATATCATATGAGGTGGAATACTGTCGTAAGTCAAGTTACTACAGTGTTGCATTGATTTTCTTTTTAATGAAGCCTAACATTTCAAGTGGAAAACTATAGTAAGTCAGTCTATCCTCAAAATCATCTTTTATATTAAATGCTGAAAAATGATGTTTATTAAAATTGAGATATGATGCAGCAATTTTATGTTAAAACACTTCTTGTAGTACGAGGGTTGATCCAAAAGTTTTGTCACTGCCCTTATAACACATTTTGTTGTAATATTACAACAACCAAAGTCGGTATACAGATGAATGAATGTATTACAATATATCATGTAAAGTTTGGTCTACATAAACCAAATGGTTTATAAATAACAGATAATTACATAAAACTCATCAGCGACCAGCGCCGCACACAAACGACGTCAACGACGTTACTTACAAATATCACAATACCGCAACGTCACTCCTTTTCAAAATAACGTCCAGCATACTCAATACACTGGCCGTGCCTCATAACCCACTTCTGGAATACATTCGCAAACCACTCGGAAGGGAGTCGTGATAGTATGCGGCTGATCTCCGTCTGAAGTCCACGTAGGTTCTCAAACCGCTGAACCCTGAGATCGCCCTTCAGGTAAGGATATAGCGCAAAGTCACAGGGAGCTAAGTCTGGACTGTACGCCGGATGGGAAAGTGTCTGCATTCCAAGGACATCTATGTTCAGTCGAGTCTCGTTGTCATGGTGAAGTATACAACTACTTAAATCCGTGTAGCAGTGGTTCCTCTTCTTGCGCAGCGCCGTCAGCAGATCACGCATCAAGACCTTAAACGATAGATTATGATTTTGAATAAATATGCGTGTTTTAAATACACACATTGAATGAATTAAATATATTAAATCTTAATTCTGATATTTAATGCTAATTTATTACTTTTATTTTAGTAGATATATGCGATGTTTGTCTTAAACCAAACCAAACAGTAGACTCCAAACAATTTAACTTACCTTGGAATAATATGCGGCGTTGACGGTCTGGGCTTTCGGTACGGCGTGGCTGAGAATAATTCCATCTACATCGAAAAACACAATAAACATGTGTTTTCCGATTGTCTTGGTCACACGTGCCTTCTTTGGAGGAGGGGATGTGTCTCGTTTCCACTGGCTTCTATGCATCTTCGTCTCAGGGTCGTAGTAGAAAAGCCAGGTCATATCTACGGTGATAACATTGCGAAGAAACTGCTCGCCCTCTCGACTGTAGCTCCTTAAACACTTCCCAGATTCTTTCACGCGTGAAACCATTTGTTCGTCCGTCAGCAGTCTCGGCACCCACCTAACACTTACACGTCTCATCTTCAAGTCTTCAGTAAGAATGCGCTGTACAGTACCGTAACTGAAGCCTGAGTGTTCTGAGAGAGCCCGAATGGTAACGCGTCGATCCTCCTCAATAGCGTCGGAAACAATTCTGACGTTTGCATCTGTTCGTGTTGTTGGTCTTCCGGTCCTTGCACGACCATCCAGTGACTCATCTCCCTCTCGAAAGCGTTCATACCATCTGTAAACAAGTCTTCTGTTTACATTGTTTTCACCATATGTTAAGTTTACCATTTCCATCGTTTCTAGATGCGATTTTCCGAGCTTGTAGCAAAAATGTAATATCGTGCGTTGCGGCGTTTTTACAAGTTTTGACATTTTCTTGTTTCAACGGACATTCATCAACTGTGCGTGGAAAACGTAAACTTACAATGACGTCATTTAAACTTCAACTGCTGCTCACAATATGAAATGACGTCGCGGCAAAAAAAGTTTCAACTGCTTTCGCGCGTTTTTCTGAAAATTATGAACAAATTTATTTTAACCGGGAAACAATCTTAACCTGAAAAATTGGCGCGCGGCAGTTAGCACACAGCGGGTATATGAAAACATCGTTATGGAGCGCTATAATGGTTGAACTTGTAATATTATTGCTTAATATAACTGACATCATGTTTGTTTATCAGTATATAGTAAACATAATACAAACTGACGTTTTTTTTTGCGTAATCGAGGTAATGACAAATCTTTTGGATCATCCCTCGTATATCCAACACAAATAAGTTCAGAAAGTTTTTTCCTTCTCCTGAAAACTTTTAAACAAGAGGGCCATGATGGCCCTGAGTCGCTCACCTGATTAATATTGCCTTCATTGCCTTTTACAAAACAGCAAAATAATCTTAATGACAAACTGAAACTGTACCTGTGGTCCAAAGTTTGATGGTCATAGCTATAAAATTAGGTGACCCAGAGAGCCATGATTTAAAAAGTTGGTTCAGGTTCACAAGGCCATGTTACATACCAAATATCTAAACCCGTGTTCTTGTGGTTTCTGACAAGGCTACCTTTTGAAAATCTTTCCTATGTACGTCTTTGTAAAATCAAGTGACCCATGGGGCGGGGCCAATTTTGATCCCAGGGGCATGATTTGAACAAACTTGGTAGATGTCCATAAGGCAATAATACACAATAAATATCTTAACTCCTTGTGTTTTCTGAGAAGATTTTTCTGTTTAAGCCTAGGTAAAATCAGGTGATCGTTTGAGAGGGGCCAATTTTGACCACAGGGCCATGATTTAAACAAACCTGGTAGATGTGCATAAGGCCATGCTACACAATAAATATCTTAACTCCACGCCTTGTGGTTTTTGGAGGATTTTTCTAGTTTTTTTTTAGCTCACCTGAGCACAACGTATTCAAGGTGAGCTATTAAGATCACCCTGCGTCTGTCGTCAAGATTTGCTTTAAACATCTCTGAAACCACTGCACAGAATTTGATTAAACATGGCAAGGATGATCCTTACGTGAACCTTCACAAAAATTGCTAAAATAAACTTTATCCATCCACTTCGGTTGCCATGGCAATGGAAAGAAAAACATGAAAACTTTAAAAATCATCTCCTTCAAAACGACTGGCCAGATTTCAAAATATTTTAGTACAGAGGTTCCTTGGATGACAGTCTACCAAGATCGCTAAAATTATTCTGATCCGTCAAAAGACATGGCCACCAGGGGCGGGGCTAATTTGCCTTATATGTATATAGTGACAAGAGGGTCATGATGGCTCTGGATCGCTCACCTGAGTATACGGTTACCCAAGGAACATCAGTCTGTATTAAAACATTTTGAAATCTGGCCAGTTGTTTTGAAGGAGATGATCCCTGTAAAGTTTTATCAAATTCTGTTCAGCAGTTTCAGAGATGTCGTTTAAAAATTTCACTATATACATATAAGGCAAATTAGCCCCGCCCCTGGTGGTCATGTTTTTTTTCCGATCAGAATAATTTTAGCAATTTTGTGGACCTCACCCAATGATCAGATTGACAGATGATCGTGCCAAATTTAATCGAATGCTTTCCAGTGGTTTCAGAGGAGATGTAAATTTAAAGATTTCACTAAATACATATAAGCAAATTAGCCCTGCCCCTGGTTTTAATTTTTTAAACTTCCCCAAGAAAATTAAATCAAATTCTGTCGAGCGGTTTCAGAGGAGATGTCATTTAAATATTTCACTAAATACATATAAGGCAATTTGGCCCCGCCCCTGGTGGCCATGTTTATTTCCTATCCTAGCAATCTTGGTAAAGAGTTACCCAAGGAACGTCTGCACCAAAATATTTCGAAATCTGGCCAATAGTTTTGAAGGAGATGATTTTTAAAGTTTTCATATTTTCTTTTCTTTCCGTTGCCATAGTAACCAGAGTTCCACATGGATCAAGTTTATTTTAATAACTTGTGAAGGCTCACCCAAGGAACATCCCTGCCAAATTGTATCAAATTCTTCCCAGCGGTTTCAGAGGAGATGTCATTTAAAGCAAATTGTTGCCGACAGACGAGGCACGACACACGACTGACGACGACGGACGCAGGGCGGGTGCTCAGGTGAGCTAAAATAAAAAAAATAAAAAATCTTCCTCTAAAAAACTACAAGGCATAGAGTTTAGATATTTGCTGTATAACATTGTCTAGTGGATCTCTTCCAAGGTAGTTAAAATCACGGCCCTTGGGTCAAAATTGACCCTGCATCAGGGGTCACTAGAATTTACATAGGATTATGTAGGAACCAAAAACAAACTAGAAAATTCTTCTTCTCAGAATTCACAAAGCCTGGGGTTTAGAAATTTGTTGTGTAACACTACCTTATGAACATCTAAAAGGTTTGTTTTAATCATGGTCCTGGGGTCAAAATTGGCCCTGCCCCAGGGGTCACTTGTCTTTACATAGGCCTAAATAGGAAAATCTAGAAAATCTTCTTCTCAGAAACCGCAAGGCTGAGTTTAGATATTTGGTGTGTAACATCGCCTTATGGACATCTACTAAGTTTGTTAAAATCATGGAGTCAAGATTGACCCCACCCCAGGGGTCACTTGACTTAGCATAGACTTTCAGATTTTTAACAGATATCCTTGTCAGAAACCACAAGATATTTGGTATTTAGAATGGCCTTGTGGACCTGAACCAAGTTTTCAAATGGCCCTGGGGTCAAAATTGGTCCCACGCGAGGGTTAACTTGGCTGTTTGGACCACATGTAAACTTTTTGTGTGGAATTACGATTATATTGCTGTTCTTCTGCATGGATTTTGTATTCAGTATGACTGATGTAAAAGGAAATGAAAGCAATATTTTTTCAGGTGAGCGAGTCAGGGCCATCTTGGGTCTCTTGTTTTAATTATCTCCTTTAATTTAATTTTATGATGAATTCTTGAACCCAGAGTATAACTTTTTTACTATATACTTGAAAAATATACAATATAAAATAAGATGACAACTAGGAATAATGTAGTGACTGAGAATCATAACTCTACCAAATCTGTTTTTGAAGACCTCTTTATTTTTTAAAAATATTCTTTTTTTGAGTGTGTGTGTGTGTGTGTGGGGGGGTGTGTGTGCAAAACTCACAAACAAAATACCCCAAAAAGGACTTAAAACATAACAGCAAGCACAGGCTACCGGCGTACGAAGCTCAGAATACCATGTCAGTTTTCTTATAGATTTTGAACGGAGAGTTACATACCTTTTATTTTATGATATCAATATTTTTCTTGAATTGTGAAATTTTGTTATAAAATGTGTTTTGAATTGTTACTTTGTATCATTGTGGGGTCCCACGCCGGTAGCCTGTGACAGCAAGTAGGAGCAGTGTATTAATCAAGAAACATAATTCTGCCTCTTCTGATTATCTCCCTTCATTTCATTAATAAATTTTTGTCAAATACGTAACTCCTGAACTATTCGAGGCATTGATTTTAAATAGATAGTAGCAAAATTGAAATGGCTATGAAACAGAACTCTGTGGGGTTCTATTTTTTTTTTCAATTAGCTCCCTTTATATTTTTGATGATTTTTTGTCTTGAGCATTACTATATGACTAAGTCTATATATTTAACATACTTACTCCACTCATGAATGGTTTTCATTTGACATCAATTATTTAACATCTGACCTTCTCAGACGGGGACATCTTGCTTTTTGTTGTTTTTGTTTTTGTTTTACTTATACTAAACGGGCTTTACAAGGCTAGTGACTATATTTTTCATTTTTATTTGTTTACATTGTATGACTCTGACACAAGAAACGCCTCTTCAGTGAAATAGTTTAACTATTTTGCATTTGTCAATTAGCTGAAGTTCTTTAGCATACATACTGAACATAACATTATCTAAAAGTATGTTCACTTCTCTGTTATGTAATTAATAATCATAATTGAATTAAACTTGTAAAAGGAACTAAATATGAAACTTCAAAAATGTTTGAATTAAAACTTAGTCTATTAAATCTAAAAGGAGATCAGATGTTACTGGTGTTCTAGCCCTTCTTTATCCAAAATATAAATAAAAAATGAATCAAAAATTTTTTGTTACCTGGCCCAGACAGAAATTGTCCAACGAAATGATTCCATGACTGCTTGATGCTTAGTTCCCTTGCATTTTTGAGATGACAATACAGCGAGACAACCACATCTTTGGGATTTCTCAATATCATAATAAATTTGCATCTTTTTATGAACTCAAGCGGCGCCCTGTCTATTTTTGAATGCATATGAAGAACCCTCGGACTAGGCAAGGATTCGATGTCATCAGTGGGGTAGAGGTCTATGAACATCGGCGTGTATGACGGAGAGTCTTCGATTGGACCATGGTACAGGAGCAGTGAGACCAGGTTTGTTAGCCAGTGAGTTCCTGGATAGTAACAGTCAGAACAAGTAATTCGAGGAATGTTAACAGCGATTTATATATCAGGAAATTAAAGAAGTTCGCGGTCAGTTTTCAAATTAATAAAAACAGAAGATAATAACAGAAACAGTAGAGCTAAGATAGCCCTTTATCGCTCACCTAAGAAACATTGGCATCATTACATATAACAGTATTATGAGTCATACTGAATATATAAACCATGCAGAAGTACAGCAAAATCATCTATATCCAAACAAGAACTTTTTCCTGCCATCAAAACTTTGAAGATCATAGCTCTAATAAGTCTATATAAAATCAAGTGACCCTGGGGTGTGGCCAACTTTGATATCAGGGCCATGATTTGAACAAACTTGGTAGAGATTCACTAGGCAATGCTACAGACCAAAAATATCTTAACTCCAGGCCATGTGGTTTCTGACAAGAATGTTTTTCTAATTTTTTCCTATGTAAGTCTATGTAAAATCAAGTGATCCCTGGGGCGGGGCCAATTTTGACCCCAGGGCCATGATCTGTACAAGCTTAGTAGAGGTCCATAAGACAATGGCACACCAAATATCTCAGCTCTAGGCCATGCGGTTTCGCAGAAGATTTTTTTAAAGATTTCACTTTAAAAATCTATTTTAGCTCCTGTGACCCAAATATGCAATCGACCGGAACCATTTGAACAACTTGGTAAAGCTTCACACATGGAACATTCCTGTAAAGTTTCATCAAAATTGACCCAGTGGTTAAGGAGATGTCGTCTGAAGGAAATTGTTGACGCCGGACGCACGACTTACAAAAGGCGATTACAATAGTTCACCATGAGGAAACAAGAGGGGCATGGTTCAAGCTCACAAGAGTACCATAAGCTTAATCAAAACCATTGGGTTCATTTTACTTTACCTGGTTACCTTCAGCATCAACCAGATTCAGTAGGCCTCATTTCTCATTTCACTTTAGTAATTATGGAGCCATGCGGAAATCATTTTCGCCTAATGAAATATATTAACATGGAATAGATGTATATTAGAAAACTAGCTATCCCATAGGGGCCTCATTTTTCAAGGGACTATTATTTATTATTTTAGCATTAATGGTAAAGGCTATAGGTGACCATCTGTACATTTAAATTGAACATTGAACATTGTTTTTTTTTAGAAAAATAATTTTGAATTTTTCTATATAGCATATGAAAGGAAACTCTAGGGGCCCAATTTTCCAAGGGATCAACTTCATTTTAGTTTTTGTGGCTCATTGGTTTCAGTGGAGAAGTCATAGTAAAATAATGTTGCTTGCCATGGCGACCAGGGTTCTGATCAAGCTGATTTTAGCAACTTTGCCAAATTTGATCAATTTCTACTACGCGATTTCAGAAAAGATGTCTTTAAACGCAAGTTGTTGACTTCGCATGACGCACACAGGGTGATCAAAATAGCTCATTCGACGTTTAAAAAGTACAGACTTGTTTGAAATCTACTTGACCATATCCCCGCCCCAAATTCTATTTATTGAACGTTTGCATTGGGCAAAATTGTACAGTACCTGAAATACTGCGATCGGAATGAGTGAACAATACTAGATAGTACATAAGACATAACTAGATAGTACATAAGATATATATAAGACAAACAAACGTTGTTACAAATGGTACTGGTATATTTTCCTTGAGATCGGCGCTCAGCACATAAGGGTCAATTCAGAACAGGCTGGCCAAGCGTTAGGATAAAAAGACTGGGTGTTGTGTCATACAATCGCATTAGGCTGCACTATATCTCTCGCTCATGTAGTCAAAAAATACAAAAATGAATGAGAGGTTAATCTAAAAGAATTAAACAAATCCATACGAAATAAGAATTAAAATAATCGAAAAAAAAAATAATATTTAAAAAAATAAAGAAATGAAAATGTCCCTGCAAACAATTTTATACGAGACCTGATTTTGGAAAGGAACACGTCAAAATATCGCCGTCTCGCTGGGCCATATGTTTCATATCGTTTAATTTTCCAGCTACTGAGCCATTCATGTTTTGTTCCACATAAAACTTCGGCATAACGACGTCTTCGTATTGAACCAGTTCCATTCCTGTTCCTCCATTTTCATCTTTGATCTGAATATCAGTCTGCATAATGGCGTAGGACCTTCCTAGAAACTGAAAATATATTATTATTATTATTATTCATATATTCTAACACGACCCGCAACATTTCCTATATAAACAAAGAGGAAACTCACCCATACATTATGTGATAAAAGTTGTTATATTTCCCACCCACCCCAGATCAAAAACCGAGCGTCTACCACCCTTTCCGTTACGTGCCGTTTATAAATACAAATTTATCTTATTATTTTAGTTGAGATACTGAAATATATCAGTGAAATATAATTCATATCTAACTGAGTGATATAGAATTTTGGTTCCCGATCTGTTCACTGAACGTGAAACGGATAAATATTTTCACGACGTCACGGTTACGTCAAATAATTCGACGTGTATTGGCGTCATTTCTGGTAATGTCTGACTAGTTTAATGCAAAAACTATAGAAAACAACATAAGATTATAAGAAAATTTGTTGTTTGGAGTGAATATGGAATATATCTCACATCAAAGTGATACAATTTTCATATATTCACTTTCCGTGGGAAAGTCTCTACATAGTGACGCCGCAATTTTCATTGGGGGGGGGGGGGGGGGGGGGGGGGGGGGAATACAATAGTAGTAACAGCCTAGTAATCGTATGACACGAATTAGTCCGGCAAATGCAGAGCTGTAAAGTACGAAATATTTGCGTGGTTAGAATCGAAATAATATTTGCCTATATTTTATCGGGGAAAACTTATTATTTCTTAATTAAAAGAATTCGTGTATGTAATATAAGTAAACATGCGGCACTTCGAGCGAAGACCAACGAGGGTATATGAAATCCTCGATAAGCTCGGACAACCGAGAGAACGTGCATGTTTATTCTTAAAAAAAGGAGATTGTTTCGGCCAAGGCATAATATTCGGAAAATCGCTCCTCGGAGAATCGACATTTAACCGTGAATGTGTATTCATGTTTTGCAATCTTTTGTTTATTATTCATATTTATAATCTTTTCATCGTCATTCATTGACATTTTACTGTAAATTTATGTGATTCATATCTTATCTTTTCATCGTTTTTTTTTTTTACAGTATTGATAGATTAACATCTCGTAGTGAACTATCAGTGTTAAAAGCACAACGATTCCCTCTTAAGGACCCTGGTGAACGTATTGTACGATTAAAAAAGACCCCATGATAAATTACATACCAAACTTTTTCTGTCAAATTGCGGAATTTAACTGAAAAAAGAAGAAAATATGTGAACACTAGTTCATTCAGTGGTTCTGTTATAATCTTAAAACATTTTTGTTACTATTTTAGGAAAGAAAGAACAACATATTTTTGGACATAAACATCAATGAATGTCCGACTAAAAAGAACCAGGCGTGTCCACCAGACACGAATGCCCCAGTTTTTAATATTTTTCCGCTTATGCTATGACTCGATGAATTCCAAATCAAAAGCCATCAGTCGTCATTTTATGAATTTTGAAATGAAGGCGCAAAACTTAACATCATGGAGAACGTACGGGAAAAGATTCATTGATCTTAAATAAAAGAAAACTTTTTTGAATTACATGTATACATATCAAAGAATCACATTCTTTTGCAAAGTTAGGGGCATATTTCTACTGAACTACGGTCGATGAATTTCAAAACGAACCCCCAAGGTGCACTACTTCTCATGAGGGTATGGAGCTCGGATTGAAGGGCCAAAGCTGAAACCCTTTTTTTTAAAATCAGAATTGAGCAGCTCACTCCGCAGACATGCACAGTCTTACGGTATCGACATGTACAGTCTTACGGTATCGACATGTACAGTCTTACGGTATCGACATGCACAGTCTTACGGTATCGACATGTACAGTCTTACGGTATCGACATGTACAGTCTTACGGTATCGACATGTACAGTCTTACGGTATCGACATGCACAGTTTCTTACGGTATCGACATGCACAGTCTTACGGTATCGACATGTACAGTCTTACGGTATCGACATGTACAGTCTTACGGTATCGACATGCACAGTCTTACGGTATCGACATGTACAGTCTTACGGTATCGACATGTACAGTCTTACGGTATCGACATGTACAGTCTTACGGTATCGACATGTACAGTCTTACGGTATCGACATGTACAGTCTTACGGTATCGACATGTACAGTTTACGGTATCGACATGTACAGTTTACGGTATCGACATGTACAGTCTTACGGTATCGACATGTACAGTCTTACGGTATCGACATGTACAGTCTTACGGTATCGACATGTACAGTCTTACGGTATCGACATGTACAGTCTTACGGTATCGACATGTACAGTCTTACGTCTTACGGTTCGACATGACAGTCTTACGGTATCGACATGACAGTCTTACGGTATCGACATGACAGTCTTACGGTATCGACATGTACAGTCTTACGGTATCGACATGTACAGTCTTACGGTATCGACATGCACAGTCTTACGGTATCGACATGTACAGTTTTACGGTTTCGACATGAGCAATCCTACAGATCGACACTGACGTACATCAGTAATGCTAGGTAAATCCCCAGTGGCAATATAATAGTAAAAATAGAATGATAGCTACAAGTATGTATTTTATTTGTGTTATTTTCACATAGCTAGCAAAAATAACAAGAGCTGTCCGAAAGACAGCATGCTCGACTATTCGGGTATTTGATAGTGACGCAATACCATTGTATTAAAGCGGTATTAAAATAATTTATGTGACTCAATTTAGCAGCATGTTCTCTTTAATTCTCAGTAAAACTCAGGTCATAATTAAAAAAAAAAAATCAAGGAAAAGTTCATCTTTGATATGTTGGTTGTCTTGTTAAATTAAATATTATTTAAATTAATATATAATAGTTATTGTATTTAATAAAAAAAGTTAATGCAATTTTTTAATTTTCTATAAGTATTTAATAATTATTATTAACTTAATTAATTTTGGTTCTGCAGGTTTGGTTCATGTCTGGGATGCCTTTTGTAAAGTTTAAATCCAATACACAAAGGGGTTACTGAGTAATGACATTAATTTAGTTGCAAAAAACTTTAACCAAAAATGTTAACGCAAATTTCTAAGTCGAAAAAGGCCCATAATTTAAGTAAAATTCTGGCAAGAGTTGTTCATCTTGGTTCTGCAGGTTGATTTTATGTTTAGGAAGACTTGTATGAAGTTTAAATCCAATACACCAAGTGCTTACTGAGTAATGATATTAACTTAGTTGCAGAAAAACTTTAACCAAAAATGTTAACGCAAATTTCTAAGTCGAAAAAGGCCCATAATTTAAGTAAAATTCTAGCAAGAGTTGTCCATCTTGGTTCTGCAGGTTGGTTTCATGCTTAGGAAGACTTGTGTAAAGCCTTCTAATCAGGGTCTGCTTTATTCGTTTTGAAAAAGTAGATCTACCATGATTTCAGTTACCAAAACATTATCTTAATGTGATATAGTAATACATTGTAATTTTTATATGTTAAAAAGAATAATTAGGATGACGGGCAACGGGTAAGCCCTGTGTGGCTGGTGTACAATACGTTTACAGATGTTTGCGGTAATTGTATAAATGGCTTATTCATGGCAAAAATCCCATTATTTAAATCCATGTTGTTTAATACTCATTGAGTCTTCAATTACGTAATCAGTATTCGCGAGTAAATAGTTAAAGGGCTGATAATACTGATAATACTGATAAAGCCCCACACTCCAAGTTATGAACATTGTGTGTGACATTCTCTCTCATTAATTTCTTTCCATAAATGATCATTCATTTCTTTCCATAAATGAAATTTTCTCTCCATAGCAGGAGTAGAACAGGAGTTATCTTAAGGACACGAAATAGTGAGAAAAAAAAATTAACTCCAAAAATACTGATGCCCGACTTACGGACCCTGTGCATGACACATACTCTTATCAAGGTCTTTCCATAAATGAAATTCACTACAATAGCATAAGTAGAATAGGACTTATCTTCCGGACAAGAAAATGAGAACAAGAGAGCCATAGACGCACTGGACGTTCATCTAAGTATAAGGTTACCAAAAGAACATCTGTACTAAAACATTTTGAAATCTGGCCAGTAGTTTTGAAAGAGATGATTTTCCAAGTTTTCATTTTTTTCTTTCCGTTGCCATGGCAACCAGTTCTAAATGGATCAAGTTTATTTTAGCAACTTTGGTAATGGTTCACCCAAGGATCATCCCTGCCAAGTTTAATCAAATTCAGTCCAGCGGTTTCATAGAGGATGTCGTTGGAAGCAAATTGTTGACGACGCACGACGACGGACGCAAGGGGCTACCGTGGCCGAGCGGTTACAGTCGTGGACTACAAATCTCTCAGCCCCTCACCGCTGTGGGTTCGAATCCCGGTAGGGACTTCGGATTTTTCATATGAGGAAGCCTTCCAGCTGGCTTGCGGTAGGTCGGTGGTTCTACCCGGGTACCTCTGTGTACTCGGGGTCTTCCTCCACCTGTAATTAGCTGGACGTCGCTATATGATTGAAATACTATCGCAGCGACGGTAAACCCCAATACAACAACAACAACAACAACAACGGACGCAGGGTGATCCTAATAGCTCATCATGAGCACATTGTGCTCAGGTGAGCTAAAAAGGGGGATTATTCCAAAATATTGATGTTAGAGTTATGGAACTTGTGCATGACGCTTCTTCGTTTTTGAAAATAAATTTCATTTCAATAGCATTTGAAGAAGAGGAGTTATCCTCTGGACAAATTGCAACAAAAATGTGTAAAAGAGGGTCACTGCAAAGATACTAATTCTAGATGTATGGATCTTGTGCATGACACTTTCCCTATCAAGTTTTATCAATACATAAAATTTCACTTCAACAATAGCATAAGTAAAAGAGGAGTTATCTTCTGGACAAAATGTGTGACAGACAGGCGGACAGACAACTCCAAAAAACAATATATCTCTCCCATATATATTTGGGGAGACATAATTTCCACAAAACAATATACATGTACCCTAGATTTCGTTAGTTCAACTTATTTCGTTGAAATATTTACGTAGTGATTTTATCGTGGAATCTCGAAAATAAATTAATCAAATTTGTATTTCTTGAAAAACCGTTGCCAGTCATCCGCTTTTAACACAAACGTATTAAGTTAAACTTGATGTATCCTGTTCATATTTGAAAATGTTCTCCAAAATTAACATATTGCGTTACATTAACAAAGACATTTATAACGTTGCAGACCTAACCTTTCAAACCCCGAGCAGATGAGAAACTCCACGAGTCACATACACACAAGGTAAGTCTTGAAATCAGAACGAATAATGAATACCTTTACAGAGTAGGTGTCTTGCTATCTTAGATGGATACATTCAATGTTTAAGCAAGCCTGCATATCACTTGAAATTGACCTACTGGTAACTTGACGAACAATCCAGTTGGGTTATGAGATATAAAGCGAGGTATAAAGAGCTTGTCTTTTATCTCAAACATACCGATATGTTTAGAAAAGTCCAGCTATTGTACTATAAAAACACCTCAAGTTCTTGTTTATACTGAATACAAACACAAGTGAAAAAATTCAATAGTCATGATAATATATATATATATATAATTTTTTTTTTCAAACTTGAAGACCATGGATCTAATGCCTAGGTCCCACTGGAGAAAAATCATCGGCCATGTGGATATACACAGATTATTCTCCCGATGACATCAGATGTTTTAGCCAAATAGACGGAGCAGTCTCATGAGAAGCTTCGGGATTGTTCCGTTGATGAACGTTCACTGATGTTTCGGTTATGGTACAATGGCCTTGTATTATCGGGGATGGCTCACGATGCTCGTGAAATAGTTCCGATGATCGGGGAAGGTGTCCCGGAGCTTCACCGAATTTGAAACATCATCGGGGAATATCCCCGTAGATTAGGGGATGTATCGTTGTATCGAACCATCCTAGATGCCGCGGGGGAGATTATGGAGATTATGAGAATTTGGTGTTGGCCAAAATCAAGGGTAGACTTTCGGGGGTTTATGAGGATGCCCCCAGCAATGCCCATGGCCATTTTGATCGTCAGTCTAAAGTTGACCAAAAAAAAAAAAAAAAAAAGCAACAAATTTTGGAGTGCGCTTGCCGATTTTCTTTTTTTTTGAGAATATTCTGAGATTCTATCACAAGATCTGGAATGTATCACAGAAATGACGCCGAACCTTCGAGACATCACCGAAGCCTAGGGGGTTCCTCGGAGGAAAAATATTTCGCGAAAGCTCCGTGAATACTTCCCAGGAGCTTCCGGGAAGCTATGTGTATGTTTCGCCGGCCTGTTTTCCCCGAAAAAACACCGAGAACATAAAGGGAAAAATTTCGGTGCAAGCAATGAAATTCTCCCGAGGCCTCCCGATGACTCCACATAGCTCGCAACGCTTTCGAAGCTTCCGCGGGACACAGGGGAACCTGTTCCCGACGCCTCCCGAGGCTCATCAATTTCATCACTTAGGCAAAAAATGTCAAGTGGGACTGAGCCTTGAGCGATATAATTTTATATTTTACTTTCGCAAAGCCATGTTTTTGAATAAGTACTGTGCAAAAGTATTTGACTACAGTTGTATTAAATAAATGTAGGTAGTTAGTAAAGGGGGAGGGGCAGACTGGCGTTAAAAAAATAATAAGTGCTTTTTGGACCCCCCCCCCAAAAAAAGGGGTGACTTGTATACACTATCAATTAGTGAATGCTTTGAATAGTCATCAGTTTTAGACTCAAAATTGTAAAAGACAGTTTTGTTTAAATCTGAGAAAAAAATCACTTTAAACATATTCTGTTAAATATGTTAAAGGGAATACCGAGTATATGCTGACTTAGGTTGGAACTTGGTAATCTTGACTGTCTAATTGTCGATCTGGCCTTCATACACAGACTTCCCAGATAAAAAAAAAAAAAAAAAAAAAAAAAAAAAAAAAAAAAAAAAAAAAAAATCAGGGTCGGGCGGTTGCAGTGACAAAACAAACAATATTCAGTAATAAAAGATGTTGATATTCAATATAAAGTCTTTAATATCCGTTTTATTTCGCACATAAATTGTGTTTTCTGTGCATTGGTATTTCGTATTCATCGACTTATCAGTAATATTGCTCAATGACTGATTACCTGGATTTGATTTGAATTAGTGATCATGCAAAACCTACATATACATTGTCCCAAAATATGGCAGATAGAAATTTTCAAATTCTTTCATTTCTAAGCCAGGGTGTCTATATTAAGAGACCATGAATATACATAACATGTGAACTATTATATTCGTAAATATTAAAAAGTGAACAAGCTATCCTTCTATCCTCGGTGCCCCAATCTGTTGCTAAAATATGCCTCATTTTCTTTCTAAATAATCTAACACGAAATAAAATATTAGGATTTCATCAAGATGAGACCTTTTTAAATACATGTACATACATATATTATTATACAATATTTATTTTGTACGAAATTTCAAATGTCAACTTAGTCATTTATATGGTGGCATACTTCTGCCAGCCACTTATCCACTGAGCTATGCCGAAACTTTTCGAAAAAATTGTCACATAGTCAATTAATATCTGGCAAGTAGAAAACTTTCGTGTTATCCTCTTAGGTATCTTAACAGAACAAAACTGCCTGTTAGTGCCCACTACTGCCAGCCATATATTCACTTAAGATAACTGAATATCTCGCCTTTTTTCAAGTTAGTTAAATTATGTGGATAACAAGCATTTTTTCACATAATTATCTGGATAAAAGCATGGTATCCAGTTAAAATAAGTGAGTATGTGATTGGCAGTAGTGGGCACTAACAGACAGTTTAGTCCTGTTAAGATACCTAAGTAGATAACTTGAAAATTTGCTACTAGCCAGATATTAACTGAATATGTGACATTTTTTCAAAAAAGTTTCAACATAGCTAAGTGGATAAGTGGCTGGCAGAAATATGCCACCATACATTTACCTAAAAAGTATAAAACAGGGATAGTGGAATGTGATGCTGTCCTATTTAAGATTTTAAGGATTGATAAGAGCTAAGTGTGGTTGGTTGAATATGAGCCTTGTTAATTATCAGTTATCTAAATTCAAATTTGTCCAACACTGGAAAATTTGTGGTCGAGTGGATAAAGCGTTCGCTCCGTAACCGGGCTTTTATGAAGGGCGCAAGGCTAAGTAACACACATGTCTGCGGATCCGAAGGTTGTGGATTTGAACGGCGTCAATTGTTATGTCTGTTCGACATAGTTCTGGTTCAACCAATGAACTATAAAGACAGATAAGTTGTAAGAACTTTTTCTCGAGCGACGTAAACACGTTTATACATGTTTTATTATAATTACGGGGGGCCGCCGTGGCCGAGCGGTTACAGTCGTGGACTACAAATTTCTCAGTCCCTCACCGCTATGGGTTCGAATCCCTGTAGGGACTTCGGATTTTTCATGTGAGGAAGCCTTCCAGCTGGCTTGCGGTAGGTCGGTGGTTCTACCCGGGTACCTCTGTGTACTCGGGGTCTTCCTCCACCTGTAATTAGCTGGATGTCGCTATATGATTGAAACACTATCGCAGCGACGGTAAATCCCAATACAAATACAAATATTATAATTACACTAGGAGCATAAGTAAAACAAGGAAAGCCATGGAGTAAACACCAACAGACGCAATTGTAAAAAAAGGAAGGGATTTAAAAATAGATATATATCTGCATTTTATTCAAAATAAACAATATTAAAACAAAACAATTATATTCGAAACAAGCTTACTACATAGCTACATGTACTAGTATCACGTTCAAAAGTAGCTATCGAGGCATGGATCCTTTACTGTGTCCATTCTTATCCACGTTTAAAGCCTTTTGATCATTAAATGGCCAAGAGTTAAGTTTACAAAGAGAACGGTGGTTCTTGTTGTTGTTTTCTTCTTTTTTAGGCTACTCAGCCATCTGTCAGTTGAAACTGCGGGTAACGAACATCAAAAACTCATTACCCCAGGATTCACCCTCTACTAGATACCCTTTCCTCTTTATTATATATATATGAACCGCAAATTGTTATCGTTATAAAAAAAGACATATAATACAAATATATTAGGAAATGCGATTTCTTTGAGTATTTTGCATCAACCATTTGCCTCGACTCTAATGTCATTCTCTGCCTGTCAAGAAATTAAGAACGCCAGAAACAATGGCAATAATGCCGGCAACAATACAAAGAGCAAAGCCTGCATGTAGGTCCGTCAGGGGAACCTTGAGTGAGTCCGCTGTAGCAAATACAATTGTTCCGATGATCATCAGTATGCCTGAAAAATATGACAAATAAATGACTAAACGTTTTTATACGCCGCCGGAGGCGGTCGTATATTGGCGTCATCTTCTCCGTCTGTCCGTCCGTCCGTACGTCCATTTCTTGTGAAAGCAACTCCTCCTTTGTTTCTGAATGAATCTTTTCAAAACTTAAACAATGTCATTACTATAATAGGTAGATGTGCATGAAGTGGTGATTTTCCGGTTCATTGATTTTTACAAGATTTGTGTCCCTTGAAACTTAGTCTCTCTAGCTGATTGATATTGCAGCCTTATGAACGCAACTTCTCCTACATTTCTGAACGAATCTTTTCAAAACCTGATCAGTGGCATTACTATAATGGGTAGATGTGCATGAAGTGGCGAATTTCCGGTTCATTGATTTTTACAAGATTTGTGTCCCTTGAAACTTAGTCTCTGTAGCTGATTAATATTGCAGCCTTGTGAACGCAACTCCTCCTACGTTTCTCAACGAAACTTGGGCAATGTCATTACTTTACTGGGTAGATATGCACAAAGCAGGGATTTCGATGTTCGTCAATATTTGCAATAGTTATGCCTTTCTAAACATGGTCTCTTGAAAACACAACTCAAGTTTCTAAACAGGTAAAAGTGCATTAAGCAGGGATTTTCTGGTACAGTGAGTTTTGCAAGAGTTATGCGGAGAGAGAGAGAAAAAAAAGGATTCATATTGATACTGTTATTTGACCTACTTTCATATTGGAAGCCTTTTAGGGTTCTATCTCTATTTATAGGTATCCTATTTTTTCCAGACTGAAATATTTTGTTAACTGGGACATTAAGCTCCTAATATCCAATCCAATACTCTTTTTACTGTTTCTTTTCCATTTAATGAGTTTTACCATTCTGTATAATGGTTATAATGGTAGTTTTGTGTTTTTTTAAATCAAAATTACCATTTGTAGTTCGGTAGTTTTAATAGAGATTTTTAAATTCATTTTAATTGTATTTTATTAGTACATTCCTGATATTCAGGATGCTAGTAGTGGGACATTAGAGATCTACTATTCTACATATAAAGCCATATGGCTAGCTGTGTAACGCATACAATACATTCCTGACAGTTTAGTAGAGACAACTGGTGCTGAGTTCATCTTCATGTTGACAGACTTTTAGGATACAGATACGAGTATTTCATTGTACCAGTAACAAGACAGATTGTATTTTGTAAGTTTAAGAAATGTTCTTTTTTCACAATCTTTTATTCATGCTATTGATTTTTCATCAGAAAAATTAAACATGCTGGTTCTACCCATCCTAGCTTCCTTATTCATTCTGCAGGTTATCAATTCGTCGACATAAAATATTCTTATATACTATAATTCACATAACTAGTGCCTCTCTCGTGGATGGGATGGGGCTTGGTGTCTTAATAGGTTCAACAGGGCGTACCCCGGGGCCTCTTACTACTGTTGGTTTGAGTCCACTCAGGGACATGTTAGAAGGGATTACAATCCCTGCTGAAGTTTGGTGGTTTTCATTGGGTAAAAAACTTGTTAAAAACAACAAAACAAATTCAAATATGGAGCTATGGGGTATTAAAAAATGAAATATGAACTTACATTCACCCTTTTAGGAGCAAACAGATTTATTTATATGTATGAGCTTTTTTTTATTTAAGTTTATTCCAGTCAGCTAGGCTGGTTAGCAGTGTGGATAAACTGTTTTGCTCAAGAAAACACCCAGCTGCCCCTGCAGAGATCGAACCTACTACCCAGGCAACCACAATCTCAGGCCCCTGTCTTTTCATCATCTTTAGTAATTGCCTCACTTTGAGAAAAGTATATTCGCGAATAAACTGTTCTGTCAGCTAGATTAATTGGTCTCACAGACTTCATTATGAGCTTATGCTCACAGAAATGTTAAAAGCAATAATTAAAAGGACCCTCTTGGTTTTATATTTTGTGGCGGCGTATATTGTTGCAGCACTGGCACTCTTGTTTTTTGTTTGTTTGTTTGTGTGTGTATGTGTGTGTGCGCGCGCGCTTATCTTCTTTAATAGTATGATTGTAAATTATATTGTTTCAAGAAGTATGACTCAGCACTCGGTTAGTTCATTTGTTTGTCTTCTTAAAAAATACGTTTAAAAAACGAAAATCCGAAAATCGGACCGTTTACGAGGTCAATTTCCCATTCCGATAGGGAAAACCAGACAGGAGCAGAGGCAAAACAACATAGGTGTCGAGTTTTACAATTTTTCGAATATTTCATTTTCTCTACAAGTCCACCTTTATTATTATCTTACTGTATCAATATTTTTCTTTGCAGGGAAAACAACACAACGAAGTTTCAACTTTTCAAGAAACGCCCTTACCAAACGAATTTTTATTTGTCGTCTTATTATTTGATATCTAAATATATTCCAAAGGTAACAAAGGTGGTGGTATGCGTGTTGAAGATAAGTGAAATACCAACACTTTTAAGCTCATTATTAGATTTCAATGTTTAAATCGGGTAAAAGCGATATCCGATATTACTGTTTTACGAAATATTAAAAGAAAATTTTATTCACAAAGTATTACTTGAACAACTATTCATATTAATTCGGGGGCTCTGTGGCCGAGAGGGTAAAGTCACTGACTTTAACACTCATTCAGCCCCTCACCGCGTGGTTTCGAATCCCGGCAAGGTCATTCGGATCATGTGAGGAAGCCTTCCAGCTGGCTTGCGGTAGGTCGATGGTTCTACCCGGATGCCTCCGTGCATTCGGGTCTTCCTCAACCTGTAATTAGCTGGACGTCGCTATATGACTAAATACTGTTGAAGCGACGGCAAACTCAAATAATCAAGTCAAATCAAGTCATATTAATTCAGAAAATAAATATATGGATAAATAAATAGAAAAATTCACCCCTGAAAATTTAAATATAACTGGCCGCTGCTAGGTACTCCTATGGTTGTTTGAAATCGGAACATAACCTATAGCACCCCTTTAAATGATGATTTTCACTTGTTTAGTAAAACATTTTCTTCTCTCTCTCATAAATGGTTAAAGAATACACGTCGTATATTACATGTTCAACTTTCATGGATATTGCTCGCGAAGGTTAAATATTCTCTTCGGTCATTCAGAAAGTTGATATATATATATATTGTAATAAAACATTTTCAAACAAAATGTATTCTTCCATATTACGGGATAAAACTTATTTTGAAAATGATTCATAGTTACATGCATCTGTCATATCTAGTCTAGATATTACTTTTGCAAAGGCAGAACTAGAAAAACGATAAAATTACTTAACCTTAAACAAATAAACGAAAAAAAAAAACACCAAAAAACAACAACAATAAAAAACAAAATAAAAACGCTAACAGTTTTCAAAGCACATTAAGGTTATACGAATTAACAATTGTTCCTAACCTTTTAAGTGCATATATTTATGTTGTTTTTATAGGACGTATGATGATAAAGTTTGTAAATTTAAACATACCTGCAAGTATTGCGAACCCTGCAGCTAACTTGGGCAGGAATTGGTTTTCTTTCTTCACAAAATGCTTGAGAATGGCAAATATGACCGACAACAGAGTTAGAATCATTCCAAGGAGTTCTAAAGCCCGCACACCAGCCAAAGCCGACACTAAAGAAGAAACCATTGGTTTAAATATATTTTAATTGGATATATTACAATATATGATAAACAGTTATATATTTTATAAACGAAACATAAGAATTGGAATGAAAGCACAGAATGATTATAAAGATTTTATTCCATGCCTTAGGTGAAACTGCTTAGAAAATCTGTTAATGATAATTGTATTTTTCCCCGAGGAAAATATGATGTATTCATGTCCATTTCCGATAAATGACAGGTCTTTTTTAAAGTAATATCGTGCTAATAGGCCGTGTTGAAACAGCCAAGCTTTGTCAGTAAAGCAAGCAATACTGCCAGGAGTCCCCATCGGTGAACACCCCCACACCCTTGAAGACTTTGTGCCAGATAGAAACGAGAAAATAACGGAAATGGGTTATGATCCCTAAACTACACTGACATTTCATGCGTGCAAATGGTTGATACGCGTCAAATCAATAAAATTAACGCCACTTCGTGTTATTGAGACTCCCATAGGAAATTCCAAAGACACGCGAGAGAGAAAAAACAACACAAAAAAACGACACTATTTTGAAAAATGCTTAAGCAAATAACAAATCCTTTGTATATATTTCATAAAAACGTGTCCGTCACATGATAAAAGTGACATGGACCCGTGTATACTTACCAACTTCTGGGTAGGATGCGCATTCAGTGCTGCTACCTACGGGTATACATGATACCCAGAGCCCAATATTGATCGAGATACCGCCCACACTTGCATGTCGCCAAAACGGTATCGCCACCCCAACGATGTTCAGCAACAAGGCCGCACCGCCAACAATAATCGCAGCCAAACCATTCATTTTGTTTATCCACTTAGTAACTACCACAAACTCTTCAAATACGAGCTTTCTAGTGAGTAAGACACTTCGACTGTTGCAAAATAATTTGTATCAGCGAATTCAGTACTTTTATTTGTACACTTTTTCATCAAGGATGTACTTGAAGTCAAACTTTGATTCGTGGTCGACCACAATCAAAGGTTGATGTCGAAGATAGTGCGCCCACGTATGACAATTATTTTGGACTGTAGCTTGCGATATATATCATATTGCCTAAGTAACTAAAATCGTTTTCTGTTGTTGTTTTTTTAAAAAAAGGTAATTACATATACTCTGGCTTTAATAGCAATTTCTGTATCTTTTAATACACGTCTAAGAAGGCATAGCGTTCCTGTGCAATGTGTAGCATCTTTGAGCTATAACCTACTAATTAAAATTAATGTTATTTTTCTTGAATTGCAATTTTCCAAAGTGTTTTTACAGAAGTTGTTTCATAACATTTTGTCGACAAAAATGGTCGCAACAATCAGACAATCAATCAAAACATATTTTAAATATAAAAGAAGGACTTATAAATGTGTTAACCTCCCCCCCCCCCCCCCCCCAACAAAAAATATAAAAAAATATCCCACCCTCGTTGGTAATGACTTGTGTTAAGGACAAGCTTTAAACTACTTACGGCTTTTATAAACTCTTGGGACCCGTTTCACTAAACTTAGTATAAAAACGAAATCATAAAAATGTAAATGTATTAATCTTTTTTTTTTTTTTTTCTTTTCTTTTTTTTTTTAAAACGTTTTATAATGCAATGAATTAGGCCACATTAATAGCTCACTTGAGCACGTGCTCAGGATCGATGAATGTCCGTCGTCTACAATTAGTATGTTTGCACCCTAGTATCGTAATTTCTTAAGCATCATCTTCAAACTTTATTACATTGTTTATTACCATAATACCTCAGCCAAGTTTGATATGGCTGATATCGGCCAAACAGGTAAGGAGTTACATTTTGTAGGCCCCTTTTAATATTGAAAAAATGTCAAGATTTCACTTTCTTTGCACTCTAGCATCTTCATTTCTGAAGATGACAACTTTATGACATTTGTTATAGCCATTAATCTTTCGGCAAAATTTGATTTTGGCTGATATAGGCCAATTAGGTCTTGGCCCTTTTAATATTAAATGCCAGATTTCCTTTTTTTTTTTTAAGCATTTTTCCAATTTCAAGTTCACTTAAATTTTGAAACAGGTACTGTTTGGTTTATGGAATTGAAATGATCTCATGGAATTTGTATTGAGTACAAATATGCTATAATATAGTAACTTGTACAGGCAATGAAGGCAGATTTTCTAAGTTGAGCGTCTTCAGGGCCATCTTTGGGCCCTCTTGTTTATGTTTTATGCTGCAAATTAGAAATGTTAAGACATTTTTATACAACATTCCTACCACCCACCTAAATAAAGAAAGCAGTGCCTGCTAGTTACTGCATGAGATACATCTCACGGTTTGCAGTGAAAAAAGTCTATCTTTTGAAATGTGCAGTGTGGTATATGTATTTGCGTGTAGAGTAGTATATTAGTCTTGTTAACATTTAGGGTGAGTCAAGTGCTTGATGTTCGAAAAAAAAAAAAGGTTTTGCGCATATTTTCACCTCTCGTCTGTCAAATTGGTTTGTTTGTTTGGTTGGGTTCAACGTCCAACCGACAGTTCTATGGGTCAACATCAGGAAAATAAAGTAGCATGGTACTACACTCGGTCACTCTGTTCTGACACCGGTGTAACATTTTCAAGTTACTCTTCGGTAACTTAAAAACGTGTTCAAATTCCCCTCACCGGGAAAATAGAAACGTTTTTAAATACCCTCCAACGATTTAACTGTCCTCCCCCGGTAATTTTAAAAACGTTTTCAAATGATCAATCAATTTTTTTTTGTTGTCATATTTTTGTTTATATTTGATTGTCCAAAATTAAATGTATGAGGTTAAAATAAGTCTGCTGAATCCCCCAGCAAATTTAGAAAAAACGTTTTCAAATGACCCCCCCCCCACACACACACACTTTTTCTTTAAATATTTCTTCGATAGGAAAGCTTATACCTTATTTTATGTTTGTTTGGTTTAACGTCCAACCGACAGTATTTCATTTATTTAGAGACGATGTCTACTTTAGACAGATATAGTGCTGCCACACTGCAGTATCACGCCATGTGGCATGATATCACACCTAGTCACATTATCCTGACACCGGGCCAACCAGTTCTGGAACAACACGTATATGCTGAGCGCCAAGCATGTAAGCTATATCGGTACCATTTTTTTTCGAATATCTTATCTTAAAGTTCATACATAAATGTGTCGTTAGCAATAATAATAATATATTTTTAAATTGTGTATCACTGTTGATTTTCCTAAATTGTATTTATATGATGTTAAATAGAAGAACTTGAAAATAAAGAAGAAAAAACTTTTCAAAGTCATACGGGGTAACATGATAACCTTTTAGATTCCTGGTAAGGACATTTGAAAATAGGCGTGGGGATGCTCAATATGCCCCAACCCGGGAATATAACACGTTCATGGCCCGGGGGGGGGGGGGGGGGGGGGGGTGGAAGATGCTTGAATCGGGGGCCGCTTGAAATTGTTAGATGTAACGTTTTCAAGCTCCACCATTTCAAATCCCCCGCCGGGAATCTAAAACGTTTTCACATTACCCTGCGGAGATTTGAAAACGTTTTCATCTTCCCGGGTTAACTTGATTTTGGGGGTCACTTGAAATCGTTACACCGGTACCCTTGCATGTATGCTGAGCGTCGAACAATGGATCCATACCACCACTACTTTAACGAGTTTGGTATGTTGCGGCCAGGGGTAATAAAATTTTGAACTCGTTTATTACTAACATGTTTGTTTTGTTTTTGTAGGGGGCTCCACACGGGGTTATGCAAATGTTAGTATTAAAAGGGAAAATGTCATGCAATAAAACAGGTAACATTCTTTTCAGCTGGGTATCGTGAGTTACCGTAACTTTTTGGGGGAAGAGGGGATATAGGTTTCATAAATTATGACTCTTGTTCTAATTTACACATTCAGTGGTGAAAAAGCAATCTCGTTAAAATCATATCTTAATTTGCGCTCCTCTACTATCCGTGGCAAGGATCTGACAACATCGCATCAGGGGTCACGTCAGATTGACCTTTCAAATAATTTATATGCATAAACAAATACTTGATTTTAAACCATTCAAATAGCGCGTTTCAAACCTTTTAATTTCAGTTCTTCTCACTGAACTTGTTACCAAAATCTCCCGAAATGAAAATCCACACACAAAACATCTATCACTCGAGGAATATAACTAGCGCACGGTATTTCTTACGATAACATGTTTTTGTTATTGTTTTGAATAGGGCTAACATGTATTGAAATCAAAAACCGTGATTAAACTCCGTTGTACTGTAGTGTAAATATAAACACTATTGTTAGATAACCGAAGTGGCGCAGTGGGTTGGCAGCCGTCTTATAATCGAAAGGTTCCAAGTTCGAGACCAGAATAGGAAGTATTTGTTTATTTAATTAGGTTTTCGTGGACTGCAACGCAGCCGCGAAAACCTATTGTTCTTCTTCTGTTTCTTTTTTTTTTTTTTTTTTTTTTTTTATTTTTCTTCCCTTTTTTGTGAACGGCATAGCTCCGAGGTGAGAAAAGCCACATCTATGAAACTTTTATCAGTAATAACCACGTACTTGAAGATGATCCTAACGTCGAGATAATTTTCATTTTTGTTTTGATTTTCCGCCAGGGGGCGTTTTATATGAAAATATTTAATAAGCAATATCTCCATTATTTGAGGTCCGATTCAAATGCGGTTTTTGCACAATGTTCCTTGTAAATAGCCCAATAAAATATGATAGGTTTCAAAAATTTGCGTATATAAAACTTTCGTGCTACAGGAGGTTGAAAGTTCGAATCTCGCAAAAACTGTGAAATAAGGGTAGGTCTACCAAAAACCTACCCATTTTATTCAGAGATGAGATAGGAGAATTTTGTTTGTTGCATATGATCTGCAAGACATATACGCACAAAATATATGGGGTGGCGAATTCGGGAAATGCATGGTTTGTCCACAGTATGCGGTCAAACTTTACCAATATTTTCGAAAGATCAACATTTTAAAAGCATGACTTTTAAGGTTATTTGCAGCTCCTGACTTTATTTTTTGTTCAATCTTCATCATTATTTCACTGTTTATGCATTTTTATAAAACAAATAAATTCATAGAAAAAAAACAACAACATAATATGCAAAGGTCAAGGTCATATACCAATTATTATTATTTATATCGGCATAAAATAGCTCCAAATCTAAAAATATTTTATAGAAAGTATATGAACAAAAGTTTTAGTTTTCGAGGAGATCTTTCCATTAATGTTTAGTTTTTGAAGATCGGACTTCATTTGATCAAATGACCACAGTCCAAAGTTTGATCCTCTTATCAAACAATTGTATATCCATATGTTTTCTCTTTTTTGCTGCTCCTGACTTTATTTTTTGTTCAATCTTCATCATTTTTTCATTGTTTATGCCTTTAAATAATACAAACAAACTCATAGTAAATAACGATGAAAATATGCAAAGGTCAAGGTCATAATACCGATTATTTTTATGTTTATCGGGACGAAATAGCTTCAAATCTAAAAATATTTTATAGAAAGTATATGAACAAAAGTTTTAGTTTGTGAAGAGATCTTTCCATTGATGTTTAGTTTTTGAAGATCGGACTTCATTTGATCAAACTACCACAGTCCAAAGTTTGATCCTCTTATCAAACAATTGTAAATGCATATGTTTCCTCTTTTTTGCAGCTCCTAACTTTATTTTTTGTTCAATCTTCATCATTATTTCACTGTTTATGCATTTTTATAAAACAAATAAATTCATAGAAAAAAACAACAACATAATATGCAAAGGTCAAGGTCATATACCAATTATTATTATTTATATCGGCATAAAATAGCTCCAAATCTAAAAATATTTTATAGAAAGTATATGAACAAAAGTTTTAGTTTTCGAGGAGATCTTTCCATTAATGTTTAGTTTTTGAAGATCGGACTTCATTTGATCAAATGACCACAGTCCAAAGTTTGATCCTCTTATCAAACAATTGTATATCCATATGTTTTCTCTTTTTTGCTGCTCCTGACTTTATTTTTTGTTCAATCTTCATCATTATTTCACTGTTTATGCATTTTTATCAAACAAATAAAATCATAGAAAAAAAAACAAGCATAATATGCAAAGGTCAAGGTCATATACCAATTATTATTATTCTTATCGGCATAAAATAGCTCCAAATCTAAAAATATTTTATAGAAAGTATATGAACAAAAGTTTTAGTCTGTGAAGAGATCTTTCCATTGGTGTTTAGTTTTTGAAGATCGGGGTTGAATTGGTTGAGTTATGACAGAAAGGCGAAAAGTGTACTTTTAACGAAATTGAAACGCTGTAGTTTCATGAACTTTGAGTCAAAAATTATGATTTCTTCAGCATTAACACACTGAAAAGTGAAGTGATGTATACTGCAAGGAATACTTGTTTGGTCACGTGATTATGATTTCATACATATTTAAGCAGAAATTATTAAAAAATTCATATAAAATCGACAAGTTGATGTTTGAAGGTGAAATTTGCAAGAATACCGTAGACTACAATGTGCAAAAAGTCCTGAAAATTTCAAGTGATTCCGTCAACAAACATGGCAGATATTCATGTTTTTCGGATAAGGGCTTGTATACGAAAATCTAGCAATTTGAAGTAAAGGAAGAAGGCGGTTATTGGGTTGGTTACCCACGATCCGGACGTTCCTACGCAGGAAAGAGTGCCCGTGTTGAAAGGTGAATTGCGATGCGTATTTGAGAGAATGAGGTGCATTTTAGGATGCAATGGTGTACACCAGGACCGATAAGCACATTGCCTAAGTTATAACGGCTTTCTTCAAACTTTTATTAGGGGCTTTCAGCCTCAAGTAGAATTATTAGGTTTTCGCATCGCAGTGCGAAAACCTATTGTTCTTCTTCTGTTTCTTTTTTTTTTTTTTTTTAGGTTTTCGCATCGCAGTGCGAAAACCTATTGTTCTTCTTCTGTTTCTTTTTTTTTTTTTTTTTATTTTTCTAACCCTTTCTTGTGAACGGCATAGCTCCGAGGTGAGAAAAGCCACATCTATGAAACTTTTATCAGTAATAACCACGTACTTGAAGATGATCCTAACGTCGAGAAAATTTTCATCTTTGTTTTGATTTTCCCGCCAGGGGGCGTTTTATATGAAAATGTTTAATAAGCAATATCTCAATTATTTGAGGTCCGATTCAAATGCGGTTTTTGCACAATGTTCCTTGTAAATAGCCCAATAAAATATGATAGGTTCCAAAAATTTGCGTATATAAAACTTTCGTGCTACAGGAGGTTGAAAGTTCGAATCTCGCAAAAACTGTGAAATAAGGGTAGGTCTACCAAAAACGTGCCCATTTTATTCAGAGATGAGATAGAAGAATTTTGTTTGTTGCATATGATTTGCAAGACATATACGCACAAAATATATGGGGTGGCGATTTTTAGAAATGCATGGTTTGTTCACAGTACGAGGTCAAACATAACCAATATTTTCGAAAAGTCAACATTTTAAAAGCATGACTTTTAAGGTTATTTGCAGCTCCTGACCTTATTTTTTGTTCAATCTTCATCATTTTTTCACTGTTAATGCATCTTTATTAAACAAATAAAATCATAGAAAAAAAATCACCCATAATATGCAAAGGTCAAGGTCATATACCTATTATTATTAGTTATATCGGCATAAAATAGCTCCAAATCAAAAAATATTTTATAGAAAGTATATGAACAAAAGTTTTAGTTTGTGAAGAGTTCTTTCCATTGGTGTTTAGTTTTTGAAGATCGGACTTCATTTGATCAAATTACCACAGTCCAAAGTTTGATCCTTTTATCAAACAAGTGTAAATCCGTATGTTTCCTCTTTTTTTGCAGCTCCTGACCTTATTTTTTGTTCAATCTTCATTATTTTTTCACTGTTTATGCATTTAAATAATAAAAATAAACTGATAGTAAATAACGATGAAAGTATGCAAAGGTCAAGGTCATAACACCGATTATTGTTATTTTTATCGGCACGAAATAGCTTCAAATCTAAAAATATTTTATAGAAAGTATATGAACAAAAGTTTTAGTTTGTGAAAAGATCTTTCCATTGGTGTTTAGTTTTTGAAGATCGGGGTTGAATTGGTTGAGTTATGACAGAAAGGCGAAAAGCGTACTTTTAACGAAATTGAAACGCTGTAGTTTCATGAACTTTGAGTCAAAAATTATGATTTCTTCAGCATTAACACACTAAAAAGTGAAGTGATGTATACTGCAAGGAATACTTGTTTGGTCACGTGATTATGATTTCATGCATATTTAAGCAGAAATTATTTAAAAAATCATATAAAATCGACAAGTTGATGTTTGAAGTTGAAATTTGCAAGAATGCCGTAGACTACAATGTGCAAAATGTCCTGAAAAATTCAAGTGATTCCGTCAACAAACATGGCAGATATTCATGTTTTCCGGATAAGGGCTTGTATACGAAAATCTAGCAATTTGACGTAAGAGAAGAAGGCGGTTATTGGGTTGGTTACCCACGATCCGGACGTTCCTACGCAGGAAAGGGTGCCCGTGTTGAAAGGTGAATTGCGATGCGTATTTGAGAGAATGAGGTGCATTTTAGGATGCAATGGTGTACACCAGGACCGATAAGCACATTGCCTTTGTTATAACGGCTTTCTTCAAACTTTTATTAGGGCTTTCAGCCTCAAGTAGAATTATTAGGTTTTCGCATCGCAGTGCGAAAACCTATTGTTCTTCTTCTGTTTCTTTTTTTTTTAGGTTTTCGCATCGCTGGGCGAAAACCTATTGTTCTTCTTCTGTTTTATTTTTTTTTTTATTATTTTTCCGCCGGTTTTTGTGAACGGCATATCGCCATGACAGAAAAAAGGCACAATTATGAAATTTCTACCAGTTTTTTCTACTTATATGAACTTAATCCTTACGTTGAGAAAATTTTCATTTTTGTCTTACTTTTCCCGCCAGGGGGCGTTTTGCATGAAATTTATTAATGGCTAATAACTCACTTATTTGAGGTCCGATTCAAATGCGGTTTTTTGTATTCTGTTCCTTGTTGATAGCCAAATAAAATATGATAGGTTTCGAGGGTACGTGTCGCTGAAAGTATTTGAGCTACAGAAGGTTGAAAGTTCGAACCTCGCAAAAAACTGTGCAAATGAGGGTAGGTCTACGAAAAACCTATCCATTTTTCTTAGAGATCAGAAAGATGAATTCTGTTTGCTGCAAATGATTTGCAAGACATATGCGCACAAAATATATGGGGTGGCGAATTTAAGAAATGTATGGTTTGTCCTCTGCAAATGGTCAAACTTCACTAAATTTTAGGAAAAGTAAAAGTTTCAAAAACATGTTTTTTATCGCTTCTGACTTTATTTTTTGTTAATTCTTCATGATATTTTCACAAGTTATGTATTGTTATGTCTGAAAGGGGATCACAATTAAAAATTTTAAAAATAATTGAAAAGGTCAAGGTCATGTCACGAATCTTGTGTTTTTATTCGGCCCCAAATAGCTCAAAAACTAAAAATATTTCTTTGAGAGTATATGAACAAAAGTTTTAGTTATTCAAGAGCTCTTTCCAGTGATGTTTAGTTTTTGAAGATCGGACTTGATTTGGTCATTTTACGGCAGTCCAAAGTTTGATCCTTTTTTGGAATAATTGTAAATCAGTTTTTATGCTTCAAATTGTGATATATAAGAAATAGAATGTTCGACTAGTGCGACTTGCGTACTTGATTGAACTATTTGCTGCATTGCTAGGTACCTAATGGTAAAATTTTAATCAATTTTGTTTCTCATTTTGCCGCTAGGGGGCGCTTAGCTTGAAAGCACTCTTCTACTTATAACTCAAAAAGTTAAAGCCTGATCCAAATGCGGTTTATTGCATTATGTTTCTTGTTGATAGCCTAATAAAATATGATAGTTTATAGGTATGAGTGGCTGAAACCCTTTGAGCTAGCAACGGAAGGTTGAAAGTTCGAACCTCGCAAAAAACTGTGCAGATGAGGGTATGTGTACGAAAAACCTATCCGTTTTTGTTAGACATCAGATAGAATAATTCTGTTTGCTGCAAATGATTTGCAAGACATATACGCACAAAATATATGGGGTAGCCAATTTAATAAATGCATGGTTTGTCCTCTAGAAATGGTCAAACTTCACTAAATTTTAGGAAAAATTAAAATTTCTAAAAGATGTTTTTTGTCGCTCCTGACTTTATTTTTAGTTCATTCTTCATGATATTTTCACAAGTTATGTATTGTTATGTTTGAAAGGGCCTCACAATTAAAAAGTTAAAATGAAATTTCAAAGGTCAAGGTCATATTACGATAATTGTGTTTTTATTCGGCTCCAAATAGCTCCAAAACAAAAAATATTTTATTGAAAGTATATAAGAAAAGTTTTAGTTCTTGAATAGCCCTTTCCAGTGATGTTTAGATTTTGAAGATCGGACTTGATTTGGTCATTTTACGGCAGTCTAAAGTTTGATTCTATTTAGAACAATTGTAAATCAGTTTTTATGCTTCAAATTGTGATATATAAGGAATAGAATGTTCGACTAGTGCAACTTGTATGCTTCATTGAACCATTTGCTGCATTTTTAGGTACCTAATATTAAAATTTTACTCAATTTTGTTTCTCATTTTGCTGCTAGGGGGCGCTTGGCTTGAAATCTCCCTTTATTACTAAAATAATTAAAGTCTGATTTTTATGCAATTTTTTGCATTCTGTTCCTTGGTGACATCAATTTGAAACAACACTAAAATATTTATGCGATATTTCATGAAAATGATAGTAATTCATTGCAACATTAGTTCGTTATAATGTTAAGTGGCATATCGCATTGTCGCGTGTCATTTTATACTGTTGTGTGTCATTTGCAATTGTTGTTTATCGAGTACGATTGTCGTATGTCACCCTCATAAAGCAAGAAACACATATAATGTTGCAGTACCCGAAGTCTGTAAAAAAAGTTTTCAAGTTAGCGACTACATTACAGACAGGTAATACTTAAAAGTATTCTTCTTGGTAAAAAGTCTGCTTAAACATTGCGACAAAAATGTTTGAAAGATCACTGTATTCAACAGTATTCAAAAAGCCATTGAACGAAGAAATATGTTTTTCGAAACATGTGACTCGTGAACTGAATGGAATTGCTTTTGCGAAAACCGGTAAAAAGTCTGCTTAAACATTGCGACAAAAATGTTTGAAAGATCACTGTATTCAACAGTTTCTTTTTTTTTTTTTTTTTAATTTCTTCCTTTTTTGTGAACGGCATAGCTCCGAGGTGAGAAAAGCCACATCTATGAAACTTTTATCAGTAATAACCACGTACTTGAAGATGATCCTAACGTCGAGATAATTTTCATTTTGTTTTGATTTTCCCGCCAGGGGGCGTTTTATATGAAAATATTTAATAAGCAATATCTCCATTATTTGAGGTCCGATTCAAAGGCGGTTTTTGCACAATGTTCCTTGTAAATAGCCCAATAAAATATGATAGGTTTCAAAAATTTGCGTATATAAAACTTTCGTGCTACAGGAGGTTGAAAGTTCGAATCTCGCAAAAACTGTGAAATAAGGGTAGGTCTACCAAAAACCTACCCATTTTATTCAGAGATGAGATAGGAGAATTTTGTTTGTTGCATATGATCTGCAAGACATATACGCACAAAATATGTGGGGTGGCGAATTCGGGAAATGCATGGTTTGTCCACAGTATGCGGTCAAACTTAACCAATATTTTCGAAAAATCAACATTTTAAAAGCATGACTTTTAAGGTTATTTGCAGCTCCTGACTTTATTTTTTGTTCAATCTTCATCATTATTTCACTGTTTATGCATTTTTATAAAACAAATAAATTCATAGAAAAAAAACAACAACATAATATGCAAAGGTCAAGGTCATATACCAATTATTATTATTTATATCGGCATAAAATAGCTCCAAATCTAAAAATATTTTATAGAAAGTATATGAACAAAAGTTTTAGTTTTCGAGGAGATCTTTCCATTAATGTTTAGTTTTTGAAGATCGGACTTCATTTGATCAAATGACCACAGTCCAAAGTTTGATCCTCTTATCAAACAATTGTAAATGCATATGTTTCCTCTTTTTTGCAGCTCCTAACTTTATTTTTTGTTCAATCTTCATCATTATTTCACTGTTTATGCATTTTTATAAAACAAATAAATTCATAGAAAAAAACAACAACATAATATGCAAAGGTCAAGGTCATATACCAATTATTATTATTTATATCGGCATAAAATAGCTCCAAATCTAAAAATATTTTATAGAAAGTATATGAACAAAAGTTTTAGTTTTCGAGGAGATCTTTCCATTAATGTTTAGTTTTTGAAGATCGGACTTCATTTGATCAAATGACCACAGTCCAAAGTTTGATCCTCTTATCAAACAATTGTAAATGCATATGTTTCCTCTTTTTTGCAGCTCCTAACTTTATTTTTTGTTCAATCTTCATCATTATTTCACTGTTTATGCATTTTTATCAAACAAATAAAATCATAGAAAAAAAAACAAGCATAATATGCAAAGGTCAAGGTCATATACCAATTATTATTATTCTTATCGGCATAAAATAGCTCCAAATCTAAAAATATTTTATAGAAAGTATATGAACAAAAGTTTTAGTCTGTGAAGAGATCTTTCCATTGGTGTTTAGTTTTTGAAGATCGGGGTTGAATTGGTTGAGTTATGACAGAAAGGCGAAAAGTGTACTTTTAACGAAATTGAAACGCTGTAGTTTCATGAACTTTGAGTCAAAAATTATGATTTCTTCAGCATTAACACACTGAAAAGTGAAGTGATGTATACTGCAAGGAATACTTGTTTGGTCACGTGATTATGATTTCATACATATTTAAGCAGAAATTATTAAAAAATTCATATAAAATCGACAAGTTGATGTTTGAAGGTGAAATTTGCAAGAATGCCGTAGACTACAATGTGCAAAAAGTCCTGAAAATTTCAAGTGATTCCGTCAACAAACATGGCAGATATTCATGTTTTTCGGATAAGGGCTTGTATACGAAAATCTAGCAATTTGAAGTAAAGGAAGAAGGCGGTTATTGGGTTGGTTACCCACGATCCGGACGTTCCTACGCAGGAAAGAGTGCCCGTGTTGAAAGGTGAATTGCGATGCGTATTTGAGAGAATGAGGTGCATTTTAGGATGCAATGGTGTACACCAGGACCGATAAGCACATTGCCTTAGTTATAACGGCTTTCTTCAAACTTTTATTAGGGGCTTTCAGCCTCAAGTAGAATTATTAGGTTTTCGCATCGCAGTGCGAAAACCTATTGTTCTTCTTCTGTTTCTTTTTTTTTTTTTAGGTTTTCGCATCGCTTGCGAAAACCTATTGTTCTTCTTCTGTTTTATTTAGGTTTTCGCACCTCGCAGTGCGGAAACCTATTGTTCTTCTTCTGTTTTATTTTTTTTTTTTTTTTATTATTTTTCTAACCTTTTTTTGTGAACGGCATATCACCATGATAGAAAAAAGTCACATGTATGAAAATTTTATCAGTTATTACCACGTATTTGAAAATGATCCTAACGTTGAGAAAATTTTCATTTATGTCTTACTTTTCCCGCCAGGGGGCGTTTTGCATGAAATTTATTAATGGCTAATAACTCACTTATTTGAGGTCCGATTCAAATGCGGTTTTTTGCATTCTGTTCCTTGTTGATAGCCAAATAAAATATGATAGGTTTCGAGGGTACGTGTCGCTGAAAGTATTTGACCTACAGAAGGTTGAAAGTTCGAACCTCTCAAAAAACTGTGCAAATGAGGGTAGGTCTACGAAAAACCTATCCATTTTTGTTAGAGATCAGATAGAAGAATTCTGTTTGCTGCAAATGATTTGCAAGACATATACGCACAAAATATATGGGGTGGCGAATTTAAGAAATGTATGGTTTGTCCTCTGGAAACGGTCAAACTTCACTAAATTTTAGGAAAAGTTAAAGTTTCAAAAACATGTTTTTTATCGCTTCTGACTTTATTTTTAGTTCATTCTTCATGATATTTTCACAAGTTATGTATTTTTATGTCTGAAAGGGGATCACAATTAAAAAGTAAAAAAATAAATGAAAAGGTCAAGGTCATATTACGATTATTGTGTTTTTATTCGGCCCCAAAGAGCTCCAAAACTACAAATATTTCATTGAAAGTATATGAACAAAAGTTTTAGTTCTTCAAGAGCTCTTTCCAGTGATGTTAAGTTTTTGAAGATCGGGGTTGAATTGGTTGAGTTATGGCAGAAAGGCGAAAAGTGTACTTTTAACGAAATTGAAACGCTGTAGTTTCATGAATTTTGAGTCAAAAATTATGATTTCTTCAGGATTAAGACACTGAAAAGTGAAGTGATGTATACTGCAAGGAATATTTGTTTGGTCACGTGATTATGACGTCATGCATATTTAAGCAAGAATTATTAAAAAAATCATATAAAATCGGCAAGTTGGCGTATGAAGTTGAAATTTGCAGGATTGCCGTAGCCTACGGTGTGCAAAAAGTCCTGAAAATTTCAGATGATTCCTTCAACAAACATGGCAGATATTCATGTTTTTCGGATAAGGGCTTGTACACGAAAATCTAGCAAGTTGAAGTAAGAAAAGAAGGCGGTTATTGGGTTGGTTACCCTCTATCCGGACGTTCCTACGCAGGAAATAGTGCCCGTGTTGAAAGGTGAATTGCGATGCGTATTTGAGAGAATGAGGTGCATTTTAGGATGCAATTGTGTACACCAGGACCGATAAGCATATTGCCTTTGTCATTACGGCTTTCTCCAAACTTTTATTATTAGGTTTTCGCACCTCGCAGTGCGGAAACCTATTGTTCTTCTTCTGTTTTTTTTTTTTTTTAGGTTTTCGCACCTCGCAGTGCGAAAACCTATTGTTCTTCTTCTGTTTTATTTTTTTTTAGGTTTTCGCACCTCGCAGTGCGAAAACCTATTGTTCTTCTTCTGTTTTATTTTTTTTTTTTTTTTTTTTATTATTTTTCTAACCTTTTTTTGTGAACGGCATATCACCATGATAGAAAAAAGTCACATGTTTGAAATTTTAATCAGTTATTACCACGTATTTGAACTTGATCCTAACGTTGAGAAAATTTTCATTTATGTCTTACTTTTCCCGCCAGGGGGCGTTTTGTATGAAATTTATTAATGGCTAATAACTCACTTATTTGATGTCCGATTCAAATGCGGTTTTTTGCATTCTGTTCCTTGTTGATAGCCAAATAAAATATGATAGATTTCGAGGGTACGTGTCGCTGAAAGTATTTGAGCTACAGAAGGTTGAAAGTTCGAACCTCGCAAAAAACTGTGCAAATGAGGGTAGGTCTACGAAAAACCTATCCATTTTTCTTAGAGATCAGATAGAAGAATTCTGTTTGCTGCAAATGATTTGCAAGACATATACGCACAAAATATATGGGGTGGCGAATTTAAGAAATATGGTTTGTCCTCTGCAAATGGTCAAACTTCACTAAATTTTAGAAAAAGTTAAAGTTTCAAAAACATGTTTTTTATCGATTCTTGTGTTTTTATTCGGCCCCAAATAGCTCAAAAACTAAAAATATTTCTTTGAGAGTATATGAACAAAAGTTTTAGTTATTCAAGAGCTCTTTCCAGTGATGTTTAGTTTTTGAAGATCGGACTTGATTTGGTCATTTTACGGCAGTCCAAAGTTTGATCCCTTTATCAAACAATTGTAAATCCGTATGTTTCCTCCTTTTTGCAGCTCCTGACCTTATTTTTTGTTCAATCTTCATCATTTTTTCACTGTTTATGCATTTTTGTAATACAAATAAACTCATAGTAAATAATGATGAAAATATGCAAAGGTCAAGGTCATAATACCGATTATTGTTATTTTTTATCGGCACAAAATAGCTTCAAATCTAAAAATATTTTATAGAAAGTATATGAAAAATAGTTTTAGTCTGTGAAGAGATCTTTTCATTGGTGTTTAGTTTTTGAAGATCGGACTTCATTTGATCAAATTACCACAGTCCAAAGTTTGATCCTTTTATCAAACAATTGTAAATCCGTATGTTTCCTCTTTTTTGCATCTCCTGACTTTATTTTTTTTTCAATTTTCATCATTTTTTCACTGTTTATGCATTTTTATGATACAAATAAACTCATAGTAAATAATGATGAAAATATGCAAAGGTCAAGGTCATAATACCAATTATTGTTATTTTTTATCGGCACAAAATAGCTTCAAATCTAAAAATATTTTATAGAAAGTATATGAACAAAAGTTTTAGTTTGTGAAGAGATCTTTTCATTGGTGTTTAGTTTTTGAAGATCGGACTTCATTTGATCAAATGTCCACCGTCCGAAGTTTGATCCTCTTATCAAACAATTGTATATCCATATGTTTCCACTTTTTTGCTGCTCCTGACTTTATTTTTTGTTCAATTTTCATCATTATTTCACTGTTTATGCATTTTTATAAAGCAAATAAAATCGTAGAAAAAAAAGAACAAAGGTTTTAGTCTGTGAAGAGATTTTTCCATTAATGTTTAGTTTTTGAAGATCGGACTTCATTTGATCAAATTACCACAGTCCAAAGTTTGATCCTTTTATCAAACAATTGTATATCCATATGTTCCCTCTTTTTTGCTGCTCCTGATTTTAATTTTTGTTCAATCTTCATCATTATTTCACTGTTTATGCATTTTTATAAAACAAATAAAATCATAGAAAAAAATTCAAGCATAATATGCAAAGGTCAAGGTCATATACCAATACATGGAATTGCTTTCATGAAAACTGATGATATCGCGATTTCATAACTGACAGGTAATACTCAACAATACTCTCTTGGGTAAAAAGTCTTCTTAAACATTGCGACAGAAACGTTTGAAAGATCACTGTTAACAGTATCAACAAGCAATTGAACGATGAAATGTTTTTCGAATCATGCGACTCGTGAACTGAATTTAATTGCTGTTGCGAAAACCGATGATATCGCGATTGCGATTCTAGTTTTATTATTATTTTTCTAACCTTTTTTTGTGAACGGCATATCACCATGATAGAAAAAAGTCACATGTATGAAATTTTAATCAGTTATTAGCACGTATTTGAAAATGATCCTAACGTTGAGAAAATTTTCATTTATGTCTTACTTTTCCCGCCAGGGGGCGTTTTGCATGAAATTTATTAATGGCTAATAACTCACTTATTTGAGGTCCGATTCAAATGCGTTTTTTTGCATTCTGTTCCTTGTTGATAGCCAAATAAAATATGATAGGTTTCGAGGGTACGTGTCGCTGAAAGTATTTGACCTACAGAAGGTTGAAAGTTCGAACCTCTCAAAAAACTGTGCAAATGAGGGTAGGTCTACGAAAAACCTATCCATTTTTGTTAGAGATCAGATAGAAGAATTCTGTTCGCTGCAAATGATTTGCAAGACATATACGCACAAAATATATGGGGTGGCGAATTTAAGAAATGTATGGTTTGTCCTCTGGAAACGGTCAAACTTCACTAAATTTTAGGAAAAGTTAAAGTTTCAAAAACATGTTTTTTATCGCTTCTGACTGTATTTTTTGTTAATTCTTCATGATATTTTCACAAGTTATGTATTGTTATGTCTGAAAGGGGATCACAATTAAAAAGTTAAAAAATAAATGAAAAGGTCAAGGTCATATTACGATTATTGTGTTTTTATTCGGCCCCAAATAGCTCCAAAACTAAAAATATTTCTTTGAGAGTATATGAACAAAAGTTTTAGTTCTTGAATAGCCCTTTCCAGTGACGTTTAGTTTTTGAAGATCGGACTTGATTTGGTCATATTACGGCAGTCCAAAGTTTGATCCTTTTTTTGGAATAATTGTAAATCAGTTTTTATGCTTCAAATTGTGACATATAAGAAATAGAATGTTCGACTAGTGCGACTTGTATACTTGATTGAACTATTTGCTGCATTGCTATGTACCTAATGGTAAAATTTTAATCAATTTTGTTTCTCATTTTGCCGCTAGGGGGCGCTTAGCTTGAAAGCACTCTTCTACTTATAACTCAAAAAGTTAAAGCCTGATCCAAATGCGGTTTATTGCATTATGTTTCTTGTTGATAGCCTAATAAAATATGAAAGTTTTTAGGTATGAGTGGCTGAAACTTTTTGAGCTAGCAACGGAAGGTTGAAAGTTCGAACCTCGCAAAAAACTGTGCAGATGAGTGTATGTGTACGAAAAACCTATCCGTTTTTGTTAGACATCAGATAGAAGAATTCTGTTTGCTGCAAATGATTTGCAAGACATATACGCACAAAATATATGGGGTAGCGAATCTAATAAATGCATGATTTGTCCTCTAGAAACGGTCAAACTTCACTAAATTTTAGGAAAAATCAAAATTTCGAAAAGATGTTTTTTGTCGCTCCTGACTTTATTTTTAGTTCATTCTTCATGATATTTTCACAAGTTATGTATTGTTATGTTTGAAAGGGCCTCACAATTAAAAAGTTAAAATGAAATTTCAAAGGTCAAGGTCATATTACGATTATTGTGTTTTTATTCGGCCCCAAATAGCTCCAAAACTAAAAATATTTTATTGAAAGTATATGAACAAAAGTTTTAGTTCTTGAATAGCCCTTTCCAGTGATGTTTAGTTTTTGAAGATCAGATTTGATTTGGTCATATTATGGCAGTCCAAAGTTTGATCCTATTTAGAACAATTGTAAATCAGTTTGTATGCTTCAAATTGTGATATATAAAGAATAGAATGTTTGACTAGTGCGACTTGTATGCTTCATTGAACCATTTGCTGCATTTCTAGGTACCTAATAGTAAAATTTTACTCAATTTTGTTTCTCATTTTGCTGCTAGGGGGGCGCTTGGCTTGAAATCACCCTTTATTACTAAAATAATTAAAGTCTGATTTTTATGCAATTTTTTGCATTCTGTTCCTTAGTGACATCAATTTGAAACAACACTAAAAAATTTATGCGATATTTCATGAAAATGATAGTAATTCAATGCAACATTAGTTCGTTATAATGTTAAGTGGCATATCGCATTGTTGCGTGTCATTTTATACTGTTGTGTGTCGTTTGCAATTGTTGTTTATCTAGTACAATTGTCGTATGTCACCATCATAAAGCAACACACACATATAATGTTGCAGTACCCGAAGTCTGTAAAAAATGTTTTCAAGTTTGCGACTACATTACAGACAGGTAATACTTAAAAGTATTCTTCTTGGTAAAAAGTTTGCTTAAACATTGCGACAAAAATGTTTGAAAGATCACTGTATTCAACAGTATTCAAAAAGCTATTGAACGAAGAAATATGTTTTTCGAAACATGCGACTGGTGATTTGAATGGAATTGCTTTCGTGAAAACTGATGATATCGCGACTACATAACTGACAGGTAATACTCAACAATATTCTTATGGGTAAAAGGTCTGCTTAAACATTGCGACAGAAATGTTTGAAAGATGGCTGTTAACAGTATCAACAAGCAATTGAACGAAGAAATGTTTTTCGAATCATGCGACTCGTGAACTGAATGGAATTGCTTTTGCGAAAACCGATGATATCGCGATTGCGATTCTAGTTAGGTTTTCGCATCGCTTGCGAAAACCTATTGTTCTTCTTCTGTTTTATTTTTTTTTTTATTTTTATTATTATTTTTCTAACCTTTTTTTGTGAACGGCATATCACCATGATAGAAAAAAGTCACATTTCTGATTTTTTTACCACTTTTGTCCTAAGATCTGAATTTGATCCTCACGTTGAGAAATTTTTCATTTTTGTCTTAGTTTTGCCGCTAGGTGGCGTTTTGTAAAAATGACTAAGGGCTAATAACTCTGTTATTTGAGGTCCGATTCAAATGCGGTTTTTTGTATTGTGTTCCTTGTCAGAAACTTTATAAAATATGATACGTTTCAATTATTTGCGTATATAAAACTTTCGTGCTACAGGAGGTTGAATGTTCAAATCTCGAAAAAAACGATGAAATAAAGGTAGGTCTACGAAAAACGTGCCCATTTTTTTCAGAGATGAGATAGGAGAATTTTGTTTGTTGCATATGATTCGCAAGACACATACGCACAAAATATATGGTGTGGCGATTTTGAGAAATGCATGGTTTGTCAACAGTATGCGGTCAAACTTTACCAATATTTTCGAAAAATCAACATTTTAAAAGCATGACTTTTACGGTTATTTGCAGTTCCTGACTTTATTTTTCATTCAATCTTCATCATTTTTTCACTGTTAATGCATTTTCATAAAACAAATAAAATAATAGAAAAAAAATCACACATAATATGCAAAGGTCAAGGTCATATACCAATTATTATTATTTATATCGGCATAAAATAGCTCCAAATCTAAAAATATTTTATAGAAAGTATATGAACAAAAGTTTTAGTCTGTGAAATATTTTTTACTATTTTTTA
>CM037788.1:45252126-45282799 GCA_021229015.1 Solen grandis | reverse complement strand
TCACTAATCAAAAGAACTTTTTCCTGCCATCAAAACTTTGAAGATCATAGCTCTAATAAGTCTATAAAATCAAGTGACCCTGGGGTGTGGCCAACTTTGATCAGGGCCATGATTTGAACAAACTTGGTAGAGATTCACTAGGCAATGCTACAGACCAAAAATATCTTAACTCCGGGCCATGTGGTTTCTGACAAGAATGTTTTTCTAATTTTTTCCTATGTAAGTCTATGTAAAATCAAGTGATCCCTGGGGCGGGGCCAATTTTGACCCCAGGGCCATGATCTGTACAAGCTTAGTAGAGGTCCATAAGACAATGGCACACCAAATATCTCAGCTCTAGGCCATGCGGTTTCGCAGAAGTTTTTTTTTAAAGATTTCACTTTAAAAATCTATTTTAGCTCCTGTGACCCAAATATGCAATCGACCGGAACCATTTGAACAACTTGGTAAAGCTTCACACATGGAACATTCCTGTAAAGTTTCATCAAAATTGACCCAGTGGTTAAGGAGATGTCGTCTGAAGGAAATTGTTGACGCCGGACGCACGACTTACAAAAGGCGATTACAATAGTTCACCATGAGAAAAAAAGAGGGGCATGGTTCAAGCTCACAAGAGTACCATAAGCTTAATCAAAACCATTGGGTTCATTTTACTTTACCTGGTTACCTTCAGCATCAACCAGATTCAGTAGGCCTCATTTCTCATTTCACTTTAGTAATTATGGAGTCATGCGGAAATCATTTTCGCCTAATGAAATATATTAATATGGAATAGATGTATATTAGAAAACTAGCTATCCCATAGGGGCCTCAGTTTTCAAGGGACTATTATTTATTATTTTAGCATTAATGGTAAAGGCTATAGGTGACCATCTGTACATTTAAATTGAATTTTGAACATTGTTTTTTTTTTAGAAAAATAATTTTGAATTTTTCTATATAGCATATGAAAGGAAACTCTAGGGGCCCAGTTTTCCAAGGGATCAACTTCATTTTAGTTTTTGTGGCTCATTGGTTTCAGTGGAGAAGTCAAAGTAAAATAATGTTGCTTGCCATGGCGACCAGGGTTCTGATCAAGCTGATTTTAGCAACTTTGCCAAATTTGATCAATTTCTACTACGCGATTTCAGAAAAGATGTCTTTAAACGCAAATTGTTGACTTCGCATGACGCACACAGGGTGATCAAAATAGCTCATTCGACGTTTAAAAAGTACAGACTTGTTTGAAATCTACTTGACCATATCCCCGCCCCAAATTCTATTTATTGAACGTTTGCATTAGGCAAAATTGTACAGTACCTGAAATACTGCGATCGGAATGAGTGAACAATACTAGGTAGTACATAAGACATAACTAGATAGTACATAAGATATATATAAGACAAACAAACGTTGTTACAAATGGTACTGGTATATTTTCCTTGTGATCGGCGCTCAGCACATAAGGGTCAATTCAGAACAGGCTGGCCAAGCGTTAGGATAAAAAGACTGGGTGTTGTGTCATACAATCGCATTAGGCTGCACTATATCTCTCGCTCATGTAGTCAAAAAATACAAAAATGAATGAGAGGTTAGTCTAAAAGAATTAAACAAATCCATACGAATAAGAATTAAAATAATCGAAAAAAAAAAATAATATTTAAAAAAATAAAGAAATGAAAATGTCCCTGCAAACAATTTTATACGAGACCTGATTTTGGAAAGGAACACGTCAAAATATCGCCGTCTCGCTGGGCCATATGTTTCATATCGTTTAATTTTCCAGCTACTGAGCCATTCATGTTTTGTTCCACATAAAACTTCGGCATAACGACGTCTTCGTATTGAACCAGTTCCATTCCTGTTCCTCCATTTTCATTTTTGATCTGAATATCAGTCTGCATAATGGCGTAGGACCTTCCTAGAAACTGAAAATATATTATTATTATTATTATTCATATATTCTAACACGACCCGCAACATTTCCTATATAAACAAAGAGGAAACTCACCCATAATTATGTGATAAAAGTTGTTATATTTCCCACCCACCCCAGATCAAAAAACCGAGCGTCTACCACCCTTTCCGTTACGTGCCGTTTATAAATACAAATTTTATCTTATTATTTTAGATGAGATACTGAAATATATCAGTGAAATATAATTCATATCTAACTGAGTGATATAGAATTTTGGTTCCCGATCTGTTCACTGAACGTGAAACGGATAAATATTTTCACGACGTCAGGGCTACGTCAAATAATACGACGTGTATTGGCGTCATTTCTGGTAATGTCTGACTAGTTTAATGCAAAAACTATAGAAAACAACATAAGATTATAAGAAAATTTGTTGTTTGGAGTGAATATGGAATATATCTCACATCAAAGTGATACAATTTTCATATATTCACTTTCCGTGGGAAAGTCTCTACTAGTGACCGCTGCAATTTTCATTCGGGGGGGGGGGGGGGGGGGGGGGAATACAATAGTAGTAACAGCCTAGTAATCGTATGACACGAATTAGTCCGGCAAATGCAGAGCTGTAAAGTACGAAATTTGCGTGGTTAGAATCGAAATAATATTTGCCTATATTTTATCGGGGAAAACTTATTATTTCTTAATTAAAAGAATTCGTGTATGTAATATAAGTAAACATGCGGCACTTCGAGCGAAGACCAACGAGGGTATATGAAATCCTCGATAAGCTCGGACAACCGAGAGAACGTGCATGTTTATTTTTAAAAAAAGGAGATTGTTTCGGCCAAGGCATAATATTCGGAACATCGCTCCTCGGAGAATCGACATTTAACCGTGAATGTGTATTCATGTTTTGCAATCTTTTGTTTATTATTCATATTTATAATCTTTTCATCGTCATTCATTGACATTTTACTGTAAATTTATGTGATTCATATCTTATCTTTTCATCGTTTTTTTTTTTTTTTTACAGTATTGATAGATTAACATCTCGTAGTGAACTATCAGTGTTAAAAGCACAACGATTCCCTCTTAAGGACCCTGGTGAACGTATTGTACGATTAAAAAAGACCCCATGATAAATTACATACCAAAATTTTTCTGTCAAATTGCGGAATTTAACTGAAAAAAGAAGAAAATATGTGAACACTAGTTCATTCAGTGGTTCTGTTATAATCTTAAAACATTTTTTTACTATTTTAGGAAAGAAAGAACAACATATTTTTGGACATAAACATCAATGAATGTCCGACTAAAAAGAACCAGGCGTGTCCACCAGACACGAATGCCCCAGTTTTTAATATTTTTCCGCTTATGCTATGACTCGATGAATTCCAAATCAAAAGCCATCAGTCGTTAGGGGCAAGTCATTTTATGAATTTTGAAATGAAGGCGCAAAACTTAACATCATGGAGAACGTACGGGAAAAGATTCATTGATCTTAAATAAAAGAAAACTTTTTTGAATTACATGTATACATATCAAAGAATCACATTTTTTTGCAAAGTTAGGGGCATATTTCTACTGAACTACGGTCGATGAATTTCAAAACGAACCCCCACGGTGCACTACTTCTCATGAGGGTATGGAGCTCGGATTGAAGGGCCAAAGCTGAAACCCTTTTTTTTAAAATCAGAATTGAGCAGCTCACTCCGCAGACATGCACAGTCTTACGGTATCGACATGTACAGTCTTACGGTATCGACATGTACAGTCTTACGGTATCGACATGTACAGTCTTACGGTATCGACATGTACAGTCTTACAGTATCGACATGTACAGTCTTACGTATCGATCATGCACAGTCTTACGGGTATCGACATGTACAGTCTTACGGTATCGACATGTACAGTTTACAGTATCGACATGTACTGTCTTACGGTATCGACATGCACAGTCTTACGGTATCGACATGTACAGTCTTACGTATCGACATGTACAGTCTTACGGTATCGACCATGTACAGTCTTACGGTATCGACATGTACAGTCTTACGGTATCGACATGCACAGTCTTACGGTATCGACATGCACAGTCTTACGGTACGGTATCGACATGTACAGTCTTACGGTATCGACATGTACAGTCTTACGGTATCGACATGTACATCTTACGGTATCGACATGTACAGTCTTACGGTATCGACATGTACAGTCTTACGGTATCGACATGCACAGTCTTACGGTATCGACATGCACAGTCTTACGGTATCGACATGTACAGTCTTACGGTATCGACATGTACAGTCTTACGGTATCGACATGCACAGTCTTACGGTATCGACATGCACAGTCTTACGGTATCGACATGCACAGTTTTACGGTATCGACATGTACAGTTTTACGGTTTCGACATGAGCAATCCTACAGATCGACACTGACGTACATCAGTAATGCTAGGTAAATCCCCAGTGGCAATATAATAGTAAAAATAGAATGATAGCTACAAGTATGTATTTTATTTGTGTTATTTTCACATAGCTAGCAAAAATAACAAGAGCTGTCCGAAAGACAGCATGCTCGACTATTCGGGTATTTGATAGTGACGCAATACCATTGTATTAAAGCGGTATTAAAATAATTTATGTGACTCAATTTAGCAGCATGTTCTCTTTAATTCTCAGTAAAACTCAGGTCATAATTAAAAAAAAATAAATCAAGGAAAAGTTCATCTTTGATATGTTGGTTGTCTTGTTAAATTAAATATTATTTAAATTAATATATAATAGTTATTGTATTTAATAAAAAAAAGTTAATGCAATTTTTTAATTTTCTATAAGTATTTAATAATTATTATTAACTTAATTAATTTTGGTTCTGCAGGTTTGGTTCATGTCTGGGATGACTTTTGTAAAGTTTAAATCCAATACACAAAGGGGTTACTGAGTAATGACATTAATTTAGTTGCAAAAAACTTTAACCAAAAATGTTAACGCAAATTTCTAAGTCGAAAAAGGCCCATAATTTAAGTAAAATTCTGGCAAGAGTTGTTCATCTTGGTTCTGCAGGTTCATTTTATGTTTAGGAAGACTTGTATGAAGTTTAAATCCAATACACCAAGTGCTTATGAGTAATGATATTAACTTAGTTGCAGAAAAACTTTAACCAAAAATGTTAACGCAAATTTTTAAGTCGAAAAAGGCCCATAATTTGAATAAAATTCTAGCAAGTGTTGTTCATCTTGGTTCTGCAGGTCCATTTCATGCCTAGGAAGACGTGTGTGAAGTTTAAATCCAATACACCAAGGGGTTACTGAGTAATGACATTAATTGCAAAAAACTTTAACCAAAAATGTTAACGCAAATTTCTAAGTCGAAAAAGGCCCATAATTTAAGTAAAATTCTAGCAAGAGTTGTCCATCTTGGTTCTGCAGGTTGGTTTCATGCTTAGGAAGACTTGTGTAAAGCCTTCTAATCAGGGTCTGCTTTATTCGTTTTGAAAAAGTAGATCTACCATGATTTCAGTTACCAAAACATTATCTTAATGTGATATAGTAATACATTGTAATTTTTATATGTTAAAGAATAATTAGGATGACGGGCAACGGGTAAGCCCTGTGTGGCTGGTGTACAATACGTTTACAGATGTTTGCGGTAATTGTATAAATGGCTTATTCATGGCAAAAATCCCATTATTTAAATCCATGTTGTTTAATACTCATTGAGTCTTCAATTACGTAATCAGTATTCGCGAGTAAATAGTTAAAGGGCTGATAATACTGATAATACTGATAAAGCCCCCCACTCCAAGTTATGAACATTGTGTGTGACATTCTCTCTCATTAATTTCTTTCCATAAATGATCATTCATTTCTTTCCATAAATGAAATTTTCTCTCCATAGCAGGAGTAGAACAGGAGTTATCTTAAGGACACGAAATAGTGAAAAAAGGAAATTAACTCCAAAAATACTGGTGCCCGACTTACGGACCCTGTGCATGACACATACTCTTATCAAGGTCTTTCCATAAATGAAATTCACTACAATAGCATAAGTAGAATAGGACTTATCTTCCGGACAAGAAAATGAGAACAAGAGAGCCATAGACGCACTGGACGTTCATCCAAGTATAAGGTTACCAAAAGAACATCTGTACTAAAACATTTTGAAATCTGGCCAGTAGTTTTGAAAGAGATGATTTTCCAAGTTTTCATTTTTTTCTTTCCGTTGCCATGGCAACCAGTTCTAAATGGATCAAGTTTATTTTAGCAACTTTGGTAATGGTTCACCCAAGAATCATCCCTGCCAAGTTTAATCAAATTCAGTCCAGCGGTTTCATAGAGGATGTCGTTGAAAGCAGATTGTTGACGACGCACGACGACGGACGCAAGGGGCTGCCGTGGCCGAGCGGTTACAGTCGTGGACTACAAATCTCTCAGCCCCTCACCGCTGTGGGTTCGAATCCCGGTAGGGACTTCGGATTTTTCATGTGAGGAAGCCTTCCAGCTGGCTTGCGGTAGGTCGGTGGTTCTACCCGGGTACCTCTGTGTACTCGGGGTCTTCCTCCACCTGTAATTAGCTGGACGTCGCTATATGATTGAAATACTATCGCAGCGACGGTAAACCCCAATACAACAACAACAACAACAACAACGGACGCAGGGTGATCCTAATAGCTCATCATGAGCACATTGTGCTCAGGTGAGCTAAAAAGGGGGATTATTCCAAAATATTGATGTTAGAGTTATGGAACTTGTGCATGACACTTCTTCGTTTTTGAAAATGAAATTTCATTTCAATAGCATTTGAAGAAGAGGAGTTATCCTCTGGACAAATTGCAACAAAAATGTGTAAAAGCATAAGTAAAAGAGGAGTTATCTTCTGGACAAAATGTGTGACAGACAGGCGGACAGACAACTCCAAAAAACAATATATCTCTCCCATATATATTTGGGGAGACATAATTTCCACAAAACAATATACATGTACCCTAGATTTCGTTAGTTCAACTTATTTCGTTGAAATATTTACGTAGTGATTTTATCGTGGAATCTCGAAAATAAATTAATCAAATTTGTATTTCTTGAAAAACCGTTGCCAGTCATCCGCTTTTAACACAAACGTATTAAGTTAAACTTGATGTATCCTGTTCATATTTGAAAATGTTCTCCAAAATTAACATATTGCGTTACATTAACAAAGACATTTATAACGTTGCAGACCTAACCTTTCAAACCCCGAGCAGATGAGAAACTCCACGAGTCACACACACACAAGGTAAGTCTTGAAATCAGAACGAATAATGAATACGTTTACAGAGTAGGTGTCTTGCTATCTTAGATGGATACATTCAATGTTTAAGCAAGCCTGCATATCACTTGAAATTGACCTACTGGTAACTTGACGAACAATCCAGTTGGGTTATGAGATATAAAGCGAGGTGTAAAGAGCTTGTCTTATCTCAAACATACCGATATGTTTAGAAAAGTCCAGCTATTGTACTATAAAAACATCTCAAGTTCTTGTTTATACTGAATACAAACACAAGTGAAAAAATTCAATAGTCATGATAATATATATATATAATATATATATATATATATATATATATTTTTTTTTTTTTTTTAAACCCATGACATCAGATGTTTTAGCCAAATAGACGGAGCAGTCTCATGAGAAGCTTCGGGATTGATGTTCACTGATGTTTCGGTTATGGTACAATGGCCTTGTATTATCGGGGATGGCTAACGATGTTCGTGAAATATTTCCGATGATCGGGGAAGGTGTCCCGGAGCTTCACCGAATTTGAAACATCATCGGGGAATATCCCCGTAGATTAGGGGATGTATCGTTGTATCGAACCATCCTAGATGCCGCGGGGAAGATTATGGAGATTATGAGAATTTGGTGTTGGCCAAAATCAAGGGTAGACTTTCGGGGGTTTATGAGGATGCCCCCAGCAATGCCCATGGCCATTTTGATCGTCAGTCTAAAGTTGACCAAAAAAAAAAAAAAAAGCAACAAATTTTGGAGTGCGCTTGCCGATTTTCTTTTTTTTTTGAGAATATTCTGAGATTCTATCACAAGATCTGGAATGTATCACAGAAATGTCGCCGAACCTTCGAGACATCACCGAAGCCTAGGGGGTTCCTCGGAGGAAAAATATTTCGCGAAAGCTCCGTGAATGCTTCCCAGGAGCTTCCGGGAAGCTATGTGTATGTTTCGCCGGCCTGTTTTCCCCGAAAAAACACCGAGAACATAAAGGGAAAAATTTCGGTGCAAGCAATGAAATTCTCCCGAGGCCTCCCGATGACTCCACATAGCTCGCAAGTTTGAATTCCGCGGGACACAGGGAACCGTTCCCGATAGCTCGCAACGCTTTCGAAGCTTCCGCGGGACACAGTGGACTGAGCCTTGAGCGATTAATTTTATATTTTACTTTCGCAAAGCCATGTTTTTGAATAAGTACTGTGAAAAAGTATTTGACTACAGTTGTATTAAATAAATGTAGGTAGTTAGTAAAGGGGGAGGGGGAGGGGCAGACTGGCGTTAAAAAAATAATAAGTGCTTTTTGGACCCCCCCCCCAAAAAAAAAGGGTGACTTGTATACACTATCAATTAGTGAATGCTTTGAATAGTCATCAGTTTTAGACTCAAAATTGTAAAAGACAGTTTTGTTTAAATCTGAGAAAAAAATCACTTTAAACATATTCTGTTAAATATGTTAAAGGGAATACCGAGTATATGCTGACTTAGGTTGGAACTTGGTAATCTTGACTGTCTAATTGTCGATCTGGCCTTCATACACAGACTTCCCAGATAAAAAAAAAAAAAAAAAAAAAAAAAAAAAAAAAAAAAAAAAAAAAAAAAATCAGGCGCACGTTTTAGGGTCGGGCGGTTGCAGTGACAAAACAAACAATATTCAGTAATAAAAGATGTTGATATTCAATATAAAGTCTTTAATATCCGTTTTATTTCGCACATAAATTGTGTTTTCTGTGCATTGGTATTTCGTATTCATCGACTTATCAGTAATATTGCTCAATGACTGATTACCTGGATTTGATTTGAATTAGTGATCATGCAAAACCTACATATACATTGTCCCAAAATATGGCAGATAGAAATTTTCAAATTCTTTCATTTCTAAGCCAGGGTGTCTATATTAAGAGACCATGAATATACATAACATGTGAACTATTATATTCGTAAATATTAAAAAGTGAACAAGCTATCCTTCTATCCTCGGTGCCCCAATCTGTTGCTAAAATATGCCTCATTTTCTTTCTAAATAATCTAACACGAAATAAAATATTAGGATTTCATCAAGATGAGACCTTTTTAAATACATGTACATACATATATTATTATACATATTTATTTTGTACGAAATTTCAAATGTCAACTTAGTCATTTATATGGTGGCATACTTCTGCCAGCCACTTATCCACTGAGCTATGCCGAAACTTTTCGAAAAAATTGTCACATAGTCAATTAATATCTGGCAAGTAGAAAACTTTCGTGTTATCCTCTTAGGTATCTTAACAGAACAAAACTGCCTGTTAGTGCCCACTACTGCCAGCCATATATTCACTTAAGATAACTGAATATCTCGCCTTTTTTCAAGTTAGTTAAATTATGTGGATAACAAGCATTTTTTCACATAATTATCTGGATAAAAGCATGGTATCCAGTTAAAATAAGTGAGTATGTGATTGGCAGTAGTGGGCACTAACAGACAGTTTAGTCCTGTTAAGATACCTAAGTAGATAACTTGAAAATTTGCTACTAGCCGATATTAACTGAATATGTGACATTTTTTCAAAAAAGTTTCAACATAGCTAAGTGGATAAGTGGCTGGCAGAAATATGCCACCATACATTTACCTAAAAAGTATAAAACAGGGATAGTGGAATGTGATGCTGTCCTATTTAAGATTTTAAGGATTGATAAGAGCTAAGTGTGGTTGGTTGAATATGAGCCTTGTTAATTATCAGTTATCTAAATTCAAATTTGTCCAACACTGGAAAATTTGTGGTCGAGTGGATAAAGCGTTCGCTCCGTAACCGGGCTTTTATGAAGGGCGCAAGGCTAAGTAACACACATGTCTGCGGATCCGAAGGTTGTGGATTTGAACGGCGTCAATTGTTATGTCTGTTCGACATAGTTCTGGGTTCAACCAATGAACTATAAAGACAGATAAGTTGTAAGAACTTTTTCTCGAGCGACGTAAACACGTTTATACATGTTTTATTATAATTACGGGGGCCGCCGTGCCCGAGCGGTTACAGTCGTCGACTACAAATCCCTCAGCCCTCACCGCTGTGGGTTCGAATCGGACTTCGGATTTTTTCATGTGAGGAAGCCTTCCAGCTGTCTTGCGGTAGGTCGGTGGTTCTACCCGGGTACCTCTGTGTACTCGGGGTCTTCCTCCACCTGTAATTAGCTGGATGTCGCTATATGATTGAAACACTATCGCAGCGACGGTAAATCCCAATACAAATACAAATATTATAATTACACTAGGAGCATAAGTAAAACAAGGAAAGCCATGGAGTAAACACCAACAGACGCAATTGTAAAAAAAGGAAGGGATTTAAAAATAGATATATATCTGCATTTTATTCAAAATAAACAATATTAAAACAAAACAATTACATTCGAAACAAGCTTACTACATAGCTACATGTACTAGTATCACGTTCAAAAGTAGCTATCGAGGCATGGATCCTTTACTGTGTCCATTCTTATCCACGTTTAAAGCCTTTTGATCATTAAATGGCCAAGAGTTAAGTTTACAAAGAGAACGGTGGTTCTTGTTGTTGTTTTCTTCTTTTTAGGCTACTCAGCCATCTGTCAGTTGAAACTGCGGGTAACGAACATCAAAAACTCATTACCCCAGGATTCACCCTCTACTAGATACCCTTTCCTCTTTATTATATATATATGAACCGCAAAATTGTTATCGTTATAAAAAAAAGACATATAATACAAATATATTAGGAAATGCGATTTCTTTGAGTATTTTGCATCAACCATTTGCCTCGACTCTAATGTCATTCTCTGCCTGTCAAGAAATTAAGAACGCCAGAAACAATGGCAATAATGCCGGCAACAATACAAAGAGCAAAGCCTGCATGTAGGTCCGTCAGGGGAACCTTGAGTGAGTCCGCTGTAGCAAATACAATTGTTCCGATGATCATCAGTATGCCTGAAAAATATGACAAATAAATGACTAAACGTTTTTATACGCGCCGGAGGCGGTCGTATATTGGCGTCATCTTCTCCGTCTGTCCGTCCGTCCGTACGTCCATTTCTTGTGAAAGCAACTCCTCCTTTGTTTCTTAATGAATCTTTTCAAAACTTAAACAATGTCATTACTATAATAGGTAGATGTGCATGAAGTGGTGATTTTCCGGTTCATTGATTTTTACAAGATTTGTGTCCCTTGAAACTTAGTCTCTCTAGCTGATTGATATTGCAGCCTTATGAACGCAACTTCTCTTACATTTCTGAACGAATCTTTTCAAAACCTGATCAGTGCATTACTATAATGGGTAGATGTGCATGAAGTGGCGATTTTCCGGTTCATTGAATTTTACAAGATTTGTGTCCCTTGAAACTTAGTCTCTGTAGCTGATTAATATTGCAGCCTTGTGAACGCAACTCCTCCTACGTTTCTCAACGAAACTTGGGCAATGTCATTACTTTACTGGGTAGATATGCACAAAGCAGGGATTTCGATGTTCGTCAATATTTGCAATAGTTATGCCTTTCTAAACATGGTCTCTTGAAAACACAACTCAAGTTTCTAAACAGGTAAAAGTGCATTAAGCAGGGATTTTCTGGTACAGTGAGTTTTGCAAGAGTTATGCGGAGAGAGAGAAAAAAAAGGATTCATATTGATACTGTTATTTGACCTACTTTCATATTGGAAGCCTTTTTAGGGTTCTATCTCTATTTATAGGTATCCTATTTTTTCCAGACTGAAATATTTTGTTAACTGGGACATTTAAGCTCCTAATATCCAATCCAATACTCTTTTTACTGTTTCTTTTCCATTTAATGAGTTTTACCATTCTGTATAATGGTTATAATGGTAGTTTTGTGTTTTTTTAAATCAAAATTACCATTTGTAGTTCGGTAGTTTTAATAGAGATTCCAATGGTAGTTTTGTGATTTTTTCATGAAATTACCATTTTTATGTTCGGCCATTTTTGATTGAGACTCCAGCGGTAATTCTATGATTTTTTTCTCCATGAAATTACCATAGATACAGATAGTGAGTCTATAGACTTGATCTTCACAGATATTCAGGATGCTAGTAGTGGGACATTAGAGATCTACTATTCTACATATAAAGCCATATGGCTAGCTGTGTAACGCATACAATACATTCCTGACAGTTTAGTAGAGACAACTGGTGCTGAGTTCATCTTCATGTTGACAGACTTTTAGGATACAGATACGAGTATTTCATTGTACCAGTAACAAGACAGATTGTATTTTGTAAGTTTAAGAAATGTTCTTTTTTCACAATCTTTTATTCATGCTATTGATTTTTCATCAGAAAAATTAAACATGCTGGTTCTACCCATCCTAGCTTCCTTTTTCATTCTGCAGGTTATCAATGCGTCGACATAAAATATTCTTATATACTATAATTCACATAACTAGTGCCTCACTCGTGGATGGGATGGGGCTTGGTGTCTTAATAGGTTCAACAGGGCGTACCCCGGGGCCTCTTACTACTGTTGGTTCGAGTCCACTCAGGGACATGTTAGAAGGGATAACAATCCCTGCTGAAGTTTGGTGGTTTTCATTGGGTAAAAAACTTGTTAAAAACAACAAAACAAATTCAAATATGGAGCTATGGGGTATTAAAAAATGAAATATGAACTTACATTCACCCTTTTAGGAGCAAACAGATTTATTTATATGTATGAGCTTTTTTTAATTTAAGTTTATTCCAGTCAGCTAGGCTGGTTAGCAGTGTGGATAAACTGTTTTGCTCAAGAAAACACCCAGCTGCCCCTGCAGAGATCGAACCTACTACCCAGGCAACCACAATCTAAGGCCCCTGTCTTTTCATCATCTTTAGTAATTGCCACACTTTGAGAAAAGTATATTCGCGAATAAACTGTTCTGTCAGCTAGATTAATTGGTCTCACAGACTTCATTATGAGCTTATGCTCACAGAAATGTTAAAAGCAATAATTAAAAGGACCCTCTTGGTTTTATATTTTGTGGCGGCGTATATTGTTGCAGCACTGGCACTCTTGTTTTTTGTTTGTTTGTTTGTGTGTGTATGTGTGTGTGCGCGCGCGCTTATCTTCTTTAATAGTATGATTGTAAATTATATTGTTTCAAGAAGTATGACTCAGCACTCGGTTAGTTCATTTGTTTGTCTTCTTAAAAAATACGTTAAAAAACGAAAATCCGAAATCGGACCGTTTACGAGGTCAATTTCCATTCCGATAGGGAAAACCAGACAGGAGCAGAGGCAAAAAACATAGGTGTCGAGTTTTACAATTTTTCGAATATTTCATTTTCTCTACAAGTCCACCTTTATTATTATCTTACTGTATCAATATTTTTCTTTGCAGGGAAAACAACACAACGAAGTTTCAACTTTTCAAGAAACGCCCTTACCAAACGAATTTTTATTTGTCGTCTTATTATTTGATATCTAAATATATTCCAAAGGTAACAAAGGTGGTGGTATGCGTGTTGAAGATAAGTGAAATACCAACACTTTTAAGCTCATTATTAGATTTCAATGTTTAAATCGGGTAAAAGCGATATCCGATATTACTGTTTTACGAAATATTAAAAGAAAATTTTATTCACAAAGTATTACTTGAACAACTATTCATATTAATTCGGGGGCTCTGTGGCCGAGAGGGTAAAGTCACTGACTTTAACACTCATTCAGCCCCTCACCGCGTGGTTTCGAATCCCGGCAAGGTCATTCGGATCATGTGAGGAAGCCTTCCAGCTGGCTTGCGGTAGGTCGATGGTTCTACCCGGATGCCTCCGTGCATTCGGGTTCTTCCTCAACCTGTAATTAGCTGGACGTCGCTATATGACTAAATACTGTTGAAGCGACGGCAAACTCAAATAATCAAGTCAAATCAAGTCATATTAATTCAGAAAATAAATATATGGATAAATAAATAGAAAAATTCACCCCTGAAAATTTAAATATAACTGGCCGCTGCTAGGTACTCCTATGGTTGTTTGAAATCGGAACATAACCTATAGCACCCCTTTAAATGATGATTTTCACTTGTTTAGTAAAACATTTTCTTCTCTCTCTCATAAATGGTTAAAGAATACACGTCGTATATTACATGTTCAACTTTCATGGATATTGCTCGCGAAGGTTAAATATTCTCTTCGGTCATTCAGAAAGTTGATATATATATATATTGTAATAAAACATTTTCAAACAAAATGTATTCTTCCATATTACGGGATAAAACTTATTTTGAAAATGATTCATAGTTACATGCATCTGTCATATCTAGTCTAGATATTACTTTTGCAAAGGCAGAACTAGAAAAACGATAAAATTACTTAACCTTAAACAAATAAACGAAAAAAAAAAACACCAAAAAACAACAACAATAAAAAACAAAATAAAAACGCTAACAGTTTACGAATTAACAATTGTTCCTAACCTTTTAAGTGCATATATTTATGTTGTTTTTATAGGACGTATGATGATAAAGTTTGTAAATTTAAACATACCTGCAAGTATTGCGAACCCTGCAGCTAACTTGGGCAGGAATTGGTTTTCTTTCTTCACAAAATGCTTGAGAATGGCAAATATGACCGACAACAGAGTTAGAATCATTCCAAGGAGTTCTAAAGCCCGCACACCAGCCAAAGCCGACACTAAAGAAGAAACCATTGGTTTAAATATATTTTAATTGGATATATTACAATATATGATAAACAGTTATATATTTTATAAACGAAACATAAGAATTGGCATGAAAGCACATAATGATTATAAAGATTTTATTCCATGCCTTAGGTGAAACTGCTTAGAAAATCTGTTAATGATAATTGTATTTTTCCCGAGGAAAATATGATGTATTCATGTCCATTTCCGATAAATGACAGGTCTTTTTTAAAGTAATATCGTGCTAATAGGCCGTGTTGAAACAGCCAAGCTTTGTCAGTAAAGCAAGCAATACTGCCAGGAGTCCCCATCGGTGAACACCCCCACACCCTTGAAGACTTTGTGCCAGATAGAAACGAGAAAATAACGGAAATGGGTTTTGATCCCTAAACTACACTGACATTTCATGCGTGCAAATGGTTGATACGCGTCAAATCAATAAAATTAACGCCACTTCGTGTTATTGAGAGTCCCATAGGAAATTCCAAAGACACGCGAGAGAGAAAAAACAACACAAAAAAACGACACTATTTTGAAAAATGCTTAAGCAAATAACAAATCCTTTGTATATATTTCATAAAAACGTGTCCGTCACATGATAAAAGTGACATGGACCCGTGTATACTTACCAACTTCTGGGTAGGATGCGCATTCAGTGCTGCTACCTACGGGTATACATGATACCCAGAGCCCAATATTGATCGAGATACCGCCCACACTTGCATGTCGCCAAAACGGTATCGCCACCCCAACGATTTCAGCAACAAGGCCGCACCGCCAACAATAATCGCAGCCAAACCATTCATTTTGTTTATCCACTTAGTAACTACCACAAACTCTTCAAATACGAGCTTTCTAGTGAGTAAGACACTTCGACTGTCGCAAAATAATTTGTATCAGCGAATTCAGTACTTTTATTTGTACACTTTTTCATCAAGGATGTACTTGAAGTCAAACTTTGATTCGTGGTCGACCACAATCAAAGGTTGATGTCGAAGATAGTGCGCCCACGTATGACAATTATTTTGGACTGTAGCTTGCGATATATATCATATTGCCTAAGTAACTAAAATCGTTTTCTGTTGTTGTTTTTTTAAAAAAAGGTAATTACATATACTCTGGCTTTAATAGCAATTTCTGTATCTTTTAATACACGTCTAAGAAGGCATAGCGTTCCTGTGCAATGTGTAGCATCTTTGAGCTATAACCTACTAATAAAATTAATGTTATTTTTCTTGAATTGCAATTTTCCAAAGTGTTTTTACAGAAGTTGTTTCATAACATTTTGTCGACAAAAATGGTCGCAACAATCAGACAATCAATCAAAACATATTTTAAATATAAAAGAAGGACTTATAAATGTGTTAACCTCCCCCCCCCCCCCCCCCCCCCCCAACAAAAATATAAAAAAATATCCCACCCTCGTTGGTAATGACTTGTGTTAAGGACAAGCTTTAAACTACTTACGGCTTTTATAAACTCTTGGGACCCGTTTCACTAAACTTAGTATAAAAACGAAATCATAAAAATGTAAATGTATTAATCTTTTTTTTTTTTTTTTTTTTCTTTTTTTTTAAAACGTTTTATAATGCAATGAATTAGGCCACATTAATAGCTCACTTGAGCACGTGCTCAGGATCGATGAATGTCCGTCGTCTACAATTAGTATGTTTGCACCCTAGTATCGTAATTTCTTAAGCATCATCTTCAAACTTTATTACATTGTTTATTACCATAATACCTCAGCCAAGTTTGATATGGCTGATATCGGCCAAACAGGTAAGGAGTTACATTTTGTAGGCCCCTTTTAATATTGAAAAAATGTCAAGATTTCACTTTCTTTGCACTCTAGCATCTTCATTTCTGAAGATGACAACTTTATGACATTTGTTATAGCCATTAATCTTTCGGCCAAATTTGATTATGGCTGATATCGGCGAATTAGGTCGGGAGTTATGGCCCTTTTAATATAAAAAGCCAGATTTCACTTTGTTTGCACTCAATCATCTTCATTTCTTGAACAAACATTTTCAAACTTTATGACAATATCAAGCGCCATTATGTCTTGACCAAGTTCAATTATGACTGATATCGGCAATAAGGTCAAGAGTTATGGACCTTTTAATATTAAAAAGGCAAATTTCACTTTGTTTTTGCGCTATAGCATCTTCAATTCTTAAGCAGTTTTATCCAAACTTAATGACAATATTTATAGCCATAATATCAAGGCAAAATTTGATTTTGGCTGATATAGGCCAATTAGGTCAGGAGTTATGGCCCTTTTAATATTAGAAATGCCAGATTTCACTTTGTTTGCACTCTAGCATCTTCATTCATTAAGCACTCATGTTCATATTTATAGCCATAATCTTTCAGTCAAGTTCGACTTAAATTTTGCAAACAGGTACTGTTTGGTTTATGGAATTGAAATGATCTCATGGAATTTGTATTGAGTACAAATATGCTATAATATAGTAACTTGTACAGGCAATGAAGGCAGATTTTCTAAGTTGAGCGTCTTCAGGGCCATCTTTGGGCCCTCTTGTTTATGTTTTATGCTGCAAATTAGAAATGTTAAGACATTTTTATACAACATTCCTACCACCCACCTAAATAAAGAAAGCAGTGCCTGCTAGTTACTGCATGAGATACATCTCACGGTTTGCAGTGAAAAAAGTCTATCTTTTGAAATGTGCAGTGTGGTATATGTATTTGCGTGTAGAGTAGTATATTAGTCTTGTTAACATTTAGGGTGAGTCAAGTGCTTGATGTTCGAAAAAAAAAAAGGTTTTGCGCATATTTTCACCTCTCGTCTGTCAAATTGGTTTGTTTGTTTGGTTGGGTTCAACGTCCAACCGACAGTTCTATGGGTCAACATCAGGAAAATAAAGTAGCATGGTACTACACTCGGTCACTCTGTTCTGGACACCGGTGTAACATTTTCAAGTTACTCTTCGGTAACTTAAAAACGTGTTCAAATTCCCTCACCGGGAAAATAGAAACGTTTTTAAATACCCTCCAACGATTTAACTGTCCTCCCCCGGTAATTTTAAAAACGTTTTCAAATGATCAATCAATTTTTTTTTGTTGTCATATTTCTGTTTATATTTGATTGTCCAAAATTAAATGTATGAGGTTAAAATAAGTCTGCTGAATCCCCCAGCCAATTTAGAAAAAACGTTGTCAAATGACCCCCCCCCACACACACACACTTTTTCTTTAAATATTTCTTCGATAAGGAAAGCTTATACCTTATTTTATGTTTGTTTGGTTTAACGTCCAACCGACAGTATTTCATTTATTTAGAGACGATGTCTACTTTAGACAGATATAGTGCTGCCACACTGCAGTATCACGCCATGTGGCATGATATCACACCTAGTCACATTATCCTGACACCGGGCCAACCAGTTCTGGAACAACACGTATATGCTGAGCGCCAAGCATGTAAGCTATATCGGTACCATTTTTTTTTCGAATATCTTATCTTAAAGTTCATACATAAATGTGGTCGTTAGCAATAATAATAATATATTTTTAAATTGTGTATCACTGTTGATTTTCCTAAATTGTATTTATATGATGTTAAAATAGAAGAACTTGAAAATAAAGAAGAAAAAAACTTTTCAAAGTCATACGGGGTAACATGATAACCTTTTAGATTCCTGGTAAGGACATTTGAAAATAGGCGTGGGGATGCTCAATATGCCCCAACCCGGGATATAACACGTTCATGGCCCGGGGGGGGGGGGGGGGGGGGGGGGTGGAAGATGCTTGAATCGGGGCCGCTTGAAATTGTTAGAATGTAACGTTTTCAAGCTCCACCATTTCAAATCCCCCGCCGGGAATCTAAAACGTTTTCACATTACCCTGCGGAGATTTGAAAACGTTTTCATCTTCCCGGTTAACTTGATTTTGGGGTCACTTGAATCGTTACACCGGTACCCTTGCATGTAGCTGAGCGTCGAACAATGGATCCATACCACCACTACTTTAACGAGTTTGGTATGTTGCGGCCAGGGTAATAAAATTTTGAACTCGTTTATTACTAACATGTTTGTTTTGTTTTTGTAGGGGGCTCCACACGGGGTTATGCAAATGTTAGTATTAAAAGGGAAAATGTCATGCAATAAAACAGGTAACATCTTTTCAGCTGGGTATCGTGAGTTACCGTAACTTTTTGGGGGAAGAGGGGAATATGGTTTCATAAATTATGACTCTTGTTCTAATTTACACATTCAGTGGTGAAAAAGCAATCTCGTTAAAATCATATCTTAATTTGCGCTCCTCTACTATCCGTGGCAAGGATCTGACAACATCGCATCAGGGGTCACGTCAGATTGACCTTTCAAATAATTTATATGCATAAACAAATACTTGATTTTAAACCATTCAAATAGCGCGTTTCAAACCTTTTAATTTCAGTTCTTCTCACTGAACTTGTTACCAAAATCTCCCGAAATGAAAATCCACACACAAAACATCTATCACTCGAGGAATATAACTAGCGCACGGTATTTCTTACGATAACATGTTTTTGTTATTGTTTTGAATAGGGCTAACATGTATTGAAATCAAAAACCGTGATTAAACTCCGTTGTACTGTAGTGTAAATATAAACACTATTGTTAGATAACCGAAGTGGCGCAGTGGGTTGGCAGCCGTCTTATAATCGAAAGGTTCCAAGTTCGAGACCAGAATAGGAAGTATTTGTTTATTTAATTAGGTTTTCGTGGACTGCAACGCAGCCGCGAAAACCTACTGTTCTTCTTGTGTTTCTTTTTCCCTTTTTTTTCCATTATTATTAGGTTTTCGCATCGCAGTGCGAAAACCTATTGTTCTTCTTCTGTTTCTTTTTTTTTTTTTTTTTTTTTTTATTTTTCTTCCCCTTTTTTGTGAACGGCATAGCTCCGAGGTGAGAAAAGCCACATCTATGAAACTTTTATCAGTAATAACCACGTACTTGAAGATGATCCTAACGTCGAGATAATTTTCATTTTTGTTTTGATTTTCCCGCCAGGGGGCGTTTTATATGAAAATATTTAATAAGCAATATCTCCATTATTTGAGGTCCGATTCAAATGCGGTTTTTGCACAATGTTCCTTGTAAATAGCCCAATAAAATATGATAGGTTTCAAAAATTTGCGTATAAAAACTTCGTGCTACAGGAGGTTGAAAGTCGAATCTCGCAAAAACTGTGAAATAAGGGTAGGTCTACCAAAAACCTACCCATTTTATTCAGAGATGAGATAGGAGAATTTTGTTTGTTGCATATGATCTGCAAGACATATACGCACAAAATATATGGGGTGGCGAATTCGGAAATGCATGGTTTGTCCACAGTATGCGGTCAAACTTTACCAATATTTTCGAAAGATCAACATTTTAAAAGCATGACTTTTAAGGTTATTTGCAGCTCCTGACTTTATTTTTTTGTTCAATCTTCATCATTATTTCACTGTTTATGCATTTTTATAAAACAAATAAATTCATAGAAAAAAAACAACAACATAATATGCAAAGGTCAAGGTCATATACCAATTATTATTTTATATCGGCATAAAATAGCTCCAAATCTAAAAATATTTTATAGAAAGTATAGAACAAAAGTTTTAGTTTCGAGGAGATCTTTCCATTAATGTTTAGTTTTTGAAGATCGGACTTCATTTGATCAAATGACCACAGTCCAAAGTTTGATCCTCTTATCAAACAATTGTATATCCATATGTTTTCTCTTTTTGCTGCTCCTGACTTTATTTTTTGTTCAATCTTCATCATTTTTTCATTGTTTATGCCTTTAAATAATACAAACAAACTCATAGTAAATAACGATGAAAATATGCAAAGGTCAAGGTCATAATACCGATTATTTTTATGTTTATCGGGACGAAATAGCTTCAAATCTAAAAATATTTTATAGAAAGTATATGACAAAAGTTTTAGTTTGTGAAGAGATCTTTCCATTGATGTTTAGTTTTGAAGATCGGACTTCATTTGATCAAACTACCACAGCCCAAATTTTGATCCTCTTATCAAACAATTGTAAATGCATATGTTTCCTTTTTTTTTGCAGCCCCTAACTTTTTTTTGTTCAATCTTCATCATTATTTCACTGTTTATGCATTTTTATAAAACAAATAAATTCATAGAAAAAAAAAACAACATAATATGAAAAGGGTCAAGGTCATATCCCAAATTTATTATTATTTATATGGCATAAAATAGCTCCAAATCAAAAATATTTTATAGAAAAGTTATGAACAAAAGTTTTAGTTTTCGAGGAGATTTTTCCATTAATGTTTATTTTTTTAAAGATGGGGACTTCTTTTGATCAATGACCAAGCCCAAAGTTGACCCTTTATAAAAAACAATTGTATATCCAATGTTTTTCTTTTTTGCTGCTCCTGACTTTATTTTTTGTTCAATCTTCATCTTATTTCACTGTTTAGATTTTTATAAAACAAAAAAAAATCATAGAAAAAAAACAAGCATAATATGAAAAGGGAAAGGCATAAAACCAATTATTATTATTCTTATGGGCAAAAATAGCTCCAAATCTAAAAATATTTTTAGAAAGTATATGAAAAAAAATTTTTGTTGTGAAAGATCTTTCCTTTGGGTGTTTATTTTGAAGACGGGGTTAAAATTGGTTGAGTTATGACAAAAAAGGCGAAAAGTGTATTTTTAACGAAATTGAAACGCTGTATTTTCATGAACTTTGAGTCAAAAATTATGATTTCTTCGCATTTAACACACTAAAAAGTAAGGAGTATCTGAAAGGAATTTTGTTTGGTCACGTGATTATGATTTCATACATTTTTTAACAGAAATTATTAAAAAATTCATAAAATTTCGACAATTTTGATGTTTGAAGGGTGAAATTTGAAAGAATCCCGGACTAAATGGAAAAAGTCCTGAAAATTTCAAGGATTCCGTCACAAACATGGCAGTTTCATTTTTTTTGGGATAAGGGCTTGTATACAAAATCTAAAATTGAAGAAAAGGAAAAGGCGTTATTGGGTTGGTTACCCCGATCCGGACGTTCCTACGCAGGAAAAGAGTGCCCGTTTTTGAAAGGTGAAATGCGATGCTTTTTGAGAGAATGGGGTGCATTTTAGGATGCAAATGGTGTACACCAGGGCCCGATAAGAATTTTCCCTAAGTTAAAAAGGGCTTTTTTTCAAATTTTTATTAGGGGTTTCGCCTCAAGTAGAATTATTAGGTTTTCGCTTCGCAGTGCGAAAATTTGTTTTTTTTGTTTTTTTTTTTTTTTTTTTTTTAGGTTTTCGCTTCGCATTGCGAAAACCTTTTTTTCTTCTTTTTTTTCTTTTTTTTTTTTTTTTTTTTTTTTAACCCCTTTCTTGTGAACGGCATAGCTCGGGGGTGAAAAGCCACATTATGAAATTTTTATCGAAATAACCACTACTTAAAGATGATCCAACGTCGAAAAAATTTCATTTTTTTTTGTTTTCCCGCCAGGGGGCGTTTTATATAAAAATGTTTAAAAACAATATCTCAATTATTTGAGGTCCGATTCAAATCGGTTTTTGCCAATTTTCCCTTGTAAATCCCCAAAAAAATATAAAAGGTTTCCAAAAATTTTTGCGATATAAAACTTTCGTGCTACAGGGGGTTTAAAATTTCGAATCTCGCAAAAACGTAAATAAGGGTAGGTCTCCCCAAAAACGTCCCATTTTTTCGAGATGAGATAGAAGAATTTTGTTTGTTGCATAGTTTTGCAAGACATATACGCCAAAAATATGGGGTGGCGTTTTTTTAAAAAAGCAGGTTTGTTCCCAGTACAGGTCAAACATAACCAATATTTTCGAAAGTAACTTTTTTAAAGCTGATTTTTAAGGTTATTTGCAGCTCCTGCCTTTTTTTTTGTTCAATCTTCATCTTTTTTTTCACTTTTAATGCTCTTTATTAAACAAATAAAATCATAGAAAAAAAAATCACCTAATATGCAAAGGTAAAGGTCATATACCTATTTTTTATTATTCGGCATAAAATAGCCCCAAATAAAAAAATATTTTATAAAAAGTATTAAAAAAATTTTTTTAGTTGTGAAGAGATTTTCCCATTGGTTTTTTTTTTGAAGATCGGACTTCTTTTGATCAAATTTACCCAGCCCAAAAGTTTTGACCCTTTTTTTATCAAAAAAGTGTAAACCTATATTTCTCTTTTTGCAGCTCCTGCCTTATTTTTTGATCTATCTTCATTTTTTTTCCTGTTTATGCTTTAAATAATACAAATAAATGTAGTAAAAACGATGAAAATTGAAAAGTCAAGGTCATAACCGATTATTGTTATTTTTTCGGCACGAAATAGCTTCAAATCTAAAAATTTTTTATAAAAAGTTATGAAAAAAAGTTTTAGTTTGTGAAAGTTTTTTCCCCATTGGTGTTTATTTTTTGAAAAGGATTTTGACAAATTCCAGCCCAAAATTTTGACCTTTTTATCAAACAAGTGTAAACCCGTAGTTTCCCCTCTTTTTTTGCAGTTTGACCTTTTTTTTTTGTTCAATTTCATTATTTTTTCCTTTTTTATGCATTTAAATAAAAAAAATAAACTGATAGAAATAACGATGAAAGTATCAAAGGTAAAGGATAACACCGATTTTTTTATTTTTTATGGCACGAAATAGCTTCAAATCAAAAATTTTTTATAAAAGTATAGAACAAAAAGTTTTAGTTTGTAAAAAAGATCTTTCCTTGGGTTTGTTTATTTTTTGAAGATCGGGGGGGGAATTTGGTTGAGTTATGCAAAAAGGGAAAAAAAGGTACTTTTTCAAAAATTAAAAACGCTGTAGTTTCTGAACTTTGAGTCAAAAATTTTTGTTTTTTCAGCAAAAACCACAAAAAAGTAAAGTGTGTATACTGCAAGGAATATTGTTTGGTCCGTGTTTGATTTTCATCAATTTAAGCGGGAAAAATTTTTAAAAAATCAAAAAAACGACAATTTTTGTTTTTTGAAGTTAAAATTTGCAAAAATGCCGAGACTACAATGTGAAAATGTCCTAAAAAATTTAAATGTTTCCGTAAACAAACAGGGCGATATTTCGTTTTCCGGAAAAGGGTTGTATACGAAAATCTAGCAATTTGCAAAGAGAAGAAGGCGGTTTTGGGTTGGGTTACCCACGACCCGGGATTCCTAGAGGAAAGGGTTTGCCCGTGTTGAAAGGTAATTGCGATGCGATTGAGAGTGAGGTGCATTTTAGGAAAATGGGTAAACCGGCCCCGTAAGCACATTTCCCTTTTTGTTTTTAACGGCTTTTTCAAACTTTTATTAGGGCTTTCAGCCTCAAGTAAAATTATTAGGTTTTCGCATCGCATGCGAAAACCTTTTGTTCTTTTTCTGTTTTTTTTTTTTTTGGTTTTCGCATCGCTGGGCAAAAACCTTTATTGTTCTTTTTTGTTTTATTTTTTTTTTTATTTTTTTTCCGCCGGTTTTTTGTGAAGGGCTATCGCCATGCAAAAAAAGGCAAATTATAAAAATTTCTACCTTTTTTTCTACTTATATGAATTTAACCTTACGTGGAAAATTTTCTTTTTTTGTTTATTTTCCCCCAGGGGGCGTTTGCTGAAATTTATTAATGGCTAATAACTCACTTTTTTGAGGTTTGTTCAATGCGGTTTTTTTTATTTGTTTTTTTGATGCCAAAAAAAAATGATGGTTTTCGGGGTACGTGTCGCTGAAAGTATTTGGCTACGAAGGTTTTAAAGTTCGAACCCCGCAAAAAAAACTTGCAAATGGGGTAGGTCTACAAAAAAATATCCATTTTTCTTTTAAAGGGGTCAAAAGATGAATTCTGTTTGCGAAAAGATTTGCAAAACATATGCGCACAAAATTATGGGGGGGGGCGAAATTTTAAAAAATTATGTTTGTCCTCTGCAAATGGTCAAACTTCACTAAATTTTTGGAAAAGTAAAAGTTTCAAAAACTTTTTTTTTAAACGCTTTTTTGCTTTATTTTTTTTTTAATTCTTTGTATTTTCAAAGTTAGTTTTTTTATGTCTGAAAGGGACACAATTAAAAAAATTTTTAAAAAAAATTTAAAAGGTCAGGCATGTCACAATTTGTGTTTTTATTCGGCCCCAAAAAGCTCAAAAATAAAAATATTTTTTTGAGAGTTATGAACAAAAGTTTTAGATTCAAGAGCTCTTTTCCGTGATTTTAGTTTTTAAGATCGGACTTGATTGGTCATTTTACGGCAGTCAAAGTTTGATCCTTTTTGGAATAATTTTTAAAACAGTTTTTTTGCTTCAAAATTTTGAAAAATAGAAAAGAAAGTTCGACTAGTGCACTTGCGAAATTTATTTAATATTTGCGCATTGCGGTACCTAATGGTAAAATTTTAATCAATTTTGTTTTCATTTGCCGTAGGGGGGGCTTACTTTAAAGCACTCTTTACTTATAACTCAAAAAATTTAAAACCTGATCCAAATGCGGGTTTTTTGCATTTTGTTTTTTGTTGATGCCTAAAAAATATATAGTTTTTAGGTAGAGTGGCTAAAACCCTTTTAGCTAGCAAGGAGGTTGAAAGTTGAACCTCGCAAAAAAATGTGCGATGGGGTATGTGTACGAAAAACCTATGTTTTTGTTGACATCGAGAATAAATTCGTTTGCTGCAAATGATTTGCAAGCATATTCGCACAAAAAATTTTGGGGTACCAATTTAATAAATGCATGGTTTGTCCTCTAAAAATGGTCAAATTCACAAAATTTTTGGAAAATTTAAAATTTTTGAAAAGATGTTTTTTGTCGTCCCGACTTTATTTTTAGTTCATTTTTCATGAAAATTTTTACAAATTATGTTTGTTTGTTTGAAAGGGCTCACAATTAAAAAATTAAAAAGAAATTTCAAAGGTAAGGCTATTACGATAATTGTGTTTTTATTCGGCTCCAAATCCCAAAAAAAAAAAATTTTTAGAAAGTATATAAAAAAAAAAGTTTTTGTTCTTTAATAGCCTTTCCCGGAGTTTGATTTTTAAGATCGGACTTTATTTGGTCATTTTTTCGGCGTCAAAAATTTGATTCTATTTTGAACAATTGTAAATCGTTTTTATGCTTCAAATTGTGATTATAAGGGAAAAAATGTTCGACTATGAATTGTTCTTCATTGAAACCCTTTGCTGCAATTTTTTGGTACCTAATATTAAAATTTTACCAATTTTGTTTTTTCATTTTGCTGCTAGGGGGCGCTTGGGGTTTAAAATCCCTTTTTTACTAAAAAAATTAAAGCTGATTTTTTTGCTTTTTTTGCATTCTGTTCCTTGGTGACTCAATTTGAAAACAACACTAAAATTTTAGCATATTTCGAAAAAGATAGTAATTCTTGCAACATTTGTTCGTTATAATGTTAAGTGGGATATCGCATTGTGCGGCATTTTATACGTTGTGGTATTTGCAATTGTTGTTTATCGGTCGTTGTCGTATGTCACCCTCATAAAGCAAAAAAACCCCATATAAAGTTGCAGTACCCAAGTCTGTAAAAAAAATTTTCAAATTGCGATACATTACAGACAGGAAAAACTTAAAAGTATTCTTTTTGGTAAAAAATCTGCTTAAAAAATGCGACAAAAAAATTTGAAAAATCATGTTTCAACAGTATTCAAAAAGCCTTTTTAAAAGAAGAAAAATGTTTTTCGAAACATGTACGTGAACTGAATGGATTGCTTTTTCGGGAAAAACCCATGATATCGAATAGCGATTCTAGTTTTGGGTTTTTGCATGCAGTGCGAAAAACCATTGTTCTTCTTCTGTTTTTTTTTTTTTTTTTTTTTTTTTTTTTATTTTTCTTCCCCCTTTTTTGTAAAAAGGCAAGCTCCGGTGAGAAAAGCCACATCAGAAACTTTTATCAGTAATAACCCCTACTTGAAGATGTCCTAACGTCGAATAATTTTTTTTTTGTTTTGATTTTTTCCCCCGGGGGGGGTTTTATATAAAATATTTAAAAACAAATCTCCTTTTTGAGGTCCATTTAAAAAACGGTTTTTGCCAAATTTTTCCCTTTTAAATAGCCCAATAAAATTGATAGGTTCAAAAAAATTTGGTATATAAAATTTCGTGTACAGGAGGTTGAAAATTCGAATCTCGCAAAAAAATGTGAAATAAGGGGAGGGGTACCAAAAAACCCACCATTTTATTCAAGAGAGATAGGAGAATTTTGTTTTTTGCTATGTCGCAAAAATAACGCACAAATATGTGGGGTGGCGAATTTGGGAAAAAGCTGGTTTTCCACAGTATGCGGTCAAATTAACCAAAAATTTTCGAAAAATCAAACATTTTAAAAACATGACTTTTTTGGTTTTTGCGCTCCTGACTTTATTTTTTTTCAATCTTCTCATTATTTTACTGTTTATGCATTTTATAAAACAAAAAATTATAGAAAAAAAACAACAACTAAAGCAAAGGTCAAGGTTTATTTTTCCAATTTTATTATTTATATGGGATAAAAAAGTCCCAAAACTAAAAAAATTTTTTAAAAGTATATGAAAAAAAAGTTTTAGTTTTGAGGAGATCTTTCATTTGTTTAGTTTTTTTAAGGGACTTCATTTTTTCAAATGCCCCAGTCCAAAGTTTGATCCTCTTTTTCAAACAATTTTAAATGCATATGTTTTCCCTTTTTTGCAGTCCCAACTTTATTTTTTGTTCAATCTTCTCATATTTCATGTTTATGCATTTTTTAAAAACAAAAAAAATTCATAGAAAAAAAAACAAATAAAAATGCAAAGGCAAGGCATATACCATTATTTTAAATTTTTATCGGCATAAAAAGCTCCAAACTAAAAAAATTTTATAGAAAGATATGCAAAAATTTTGTTTCGAGGAGATCCCTTAATTTTAGTTTTGAAATCGGACTTCATTTGACAATGCCCAGTCCAAAGTTTGATCCTCTTATCAAACAATTGTAAATGCATTTGTTTCCTCTTTTTTGCAGCTCCTAACTTTATTTTTTGTTCAATCTTCATCATTATTTCACTGTTTATGCATTTTTATCAAACAAATAAAATCATAGAAAAAAAAAACAAGCATAATATGCAAAGGTCAAGGTCATATCCAATTATTATTATTCTTATCGGCATAAAATAGCTCCAAATCTAAAAATATTTTATAGAAAGTATATGAACAAAAGTTTTAGTCTGTGAAGAGATCTTTCCATTGGTGTTTAGTTTTTGAAAGATCGGGTGTTGAATTGGTTGAGTTATGACAGAAAGGCGAAAAGTGTACTTTTAACGAAATTGAAACGCTGTAGTTTCATGAAACTTTGAGTCAAAAATTATGATTTCTTCAGCATTAACACACTGAAAAGTGAAGTGATGTATACTGCAAGGAATACTTGTTTGGTCACGTGATTATGATTTCATTACATATTTAAGCAGAAATTATTAAAAAATTCATATAAAATCGACAAGTTGATGTTTGAAGGTGAAAATTTGCAAGAATGCCGTAGACTACAATGTGCAAAAAGTCCTGAAAATTTCAAGTGATTCCGTCAACAACATGGCAGATATTCATGTTTTTCGGATAAGGGCTTGTATACGAAATCTAGCAATTTGAAGTAAAGGAAGAAGGCGGTTATTGGGTTGGTTACCCACGATCCGGACGTTCCTACGCAGGAAAGAGTGCCCGTGTTGAAAGGTGAATTGCGATGCGTATTTGAGAGAATGAGGTGCATTTTAGGATGCAATGGTGTACACACAGGACCGTTAAGCACATTGCCTTAGTTAAAACGGCTTTCTTCAAACTTTTATTGGGGGCTTTCAGCCTCAAGTAGAATTATTAGGTTTTCGCATCGCAGTGCGAAAACCTATTGTTCTCTTCTGTTTCTTTTTTTTTTTTGGTTTTCGCATCGCTTGCGAAAACCTATTGTTCTTCTTCTGTTTTATTTAGGTTTTCGCACCTTCGCAGTGGGGAAAAACCTATTGTTCTTCTTCTGTTTTATTTTTTTTTTTTTTTTATTATTTTTCTAACCTTTTTTTGTGAAGGCATATCACCATGATTAGAAAAAGTCACATGTATGAAATTTTATCAGTTATTACCAGTATTTGAAATGATCCTAACGTTGAGAAAATTTCATTTATGTCTTACTTTCCCGCCAGGGGCGTTTTGCATGAAATTTATTAATGGCTAATAACTCACTTATTTGAGGTCCGATTCAAATGCGGTTTTTTGCATTCTGTTCCCTTGTTGATAGCCAAATAAAATTTGATAGGTTTCGAGGTTACGTGTCGGTGAAGTATTTGACCTACAGAAGGTTGAAAGTTCGAACCTCTCAAAAAACTGTGCAAATGAGGGTAGGTCTACGAAAAACCTATCCATTTTTGTTAGAGATCAGATAGAAGAATTCTGTTTGCTGCAAATGATTTGCAAGACATATACGCACAAAATATATGGGGTGGCGAATTTAAGAAATGTATGGTTTGTCCTCTGGAAACGGTCAAACTTCACTAAATTTTAGGAAAAGTTAAAGTTTCAAAAACATGTTTTTTATCGCTTCTGACTTTATTTTTAGTTCATTCTTCATGATATTTTCACAAGTTATGTATTTTATGTCTGAAAGGGGATCACAATTAAAAAGTAAAAAATAAATGAAAAGGTCAAGGTCATATTACGATTATTGTGTTTTTATTCGGCCCAAAGAGCTCCAAAACTACAAATATTTCATTGAAAGTATATGAACAAAAGTTTTAGTTCTTCAAGAGCTCTTTCCAGTGATGTTAAGTTTTTGAAGATGGGGGTTGAATTGGTTGAGTTATGGCAGAAAGGCGAAAAGTGTACTTTTAACGAAATTGAAACGCTGTAGTTTCATGAATTTTGAGTCAAAAATTATGTTTTTCTCAGGATTAAGACACTGAAAAGTGAAGTGATGTATACTGCAAGGAATATTTTGTTTGGTCACGTGATTATGACGTCATGCATATTTAAGCAAGAATTATTAAAAAATCATATAAAATCGGCAAGTTGGCGTATGAAGTTGAAATTTGCAGATTGCCGTAGCCTACGGTGTGCAAAAAGTCCTGAAATTTCAGATGATTCCTTCAACAAACATGGCAGATATTCATGTTTTTCGGATAAGGGCTTGTACACGAAAATCTAGCAAGTTGAAGTAAGAAAAGAAGGCGGTTATTGGGTTGGTTACCCTCTATCCGGACGTTCCTACGCAGAAATAGTGCCCGTGTTGAAAGGTGAAAATTTCGATGCGTATTTGAGAGAATGAGGTGCATTTTAGGATGCAATTGTGTACACCAGGACCGATAAGCATATTGCCTTTGTCATTACGGCTTTCTCCAAACTTTTATTATTAGGTTTTCGCACCTCGCAGTGCGGAAACCTATTGTTTTTTCTTCTGTTTTATTTTTTTTTTTTTAGGTTTTCGCACCTCGCAGTGCGAAAACCTATTGTTCTTCTTCTGTTTTATTTTTTTTTTAGGTTTTCGCACCTCGCAGTGCGAAAACCTATTGTTCTTCTTCTGTTTTATTTTTTTTTTTTTTTTTTTTTATTATTTTTCTAACCTTTTTTTGTGAACGGCATCACCATGATAGAAAAAAGTCACATGTTTGAAATTTTAATCAGTTATTACCACGTATTTGAACTTGATCCTAACGTTGAGAAAATTTTCATTTATGTCTTACTTTTCCCGCCAGGGGGCGTTTTGTATGAAATTTATTAATGGCTAATAACTCACTTATTTGATGTCCGATTCAAATGCGGTTTTTTGCATTCTGTTCCTTGTTGATAGCCAAATAAATATGATAGATTTCGAGGGTACGTGTCGCTGAAAGTATTTGAGCTACAGAAGGTTGAAAGTTCGAACCTCGCAAAAAACTGTGCAAATGAGGGTAGGTCTACGAAAAAACCCAT
>CM037788.1:45202026-45252026 GCA_021229015.1 Solen grandis | reverse complement strand
CTTTTTTCTTTTATATTCTTTTTTTTTTTCGTTTTTTTTTTCTTTGTTTTTGCACATTTCCAAATTAGAAATAATTTATCATAAAACGTATGAAATTTAAGAGCATTTTGGTGGTGTTTACATTTCGAATTTTGGAGCAAAAATAATGAAAATATAAGAAAATGAAATTTCTGTCTCTATAAAACATTAAAATAACTCGAAATTACCACTCAAAATTGCCGCATGATGTATACATCAATTCTATTTATAAAGTCTTCAGATAATTCAAAATACGTAATATTGTCTTCAAATTTCAATGCAACCATTTTGAAATAAAGGTCATTGAAGAAATTTAAAATAATTGATTAATTTATACGGGGAGTATAGCGGAATCAACACATCAAAATATATGAACGATTGTACGAAGCTTAATGCGCTTAGATACTTTATTGATTAATTTATGTAACATTCCACATTCATATAACAAATCTTTTGTGACAGTAAGAGAACACAATTCCTGTATCTTCATTTTGGTCATTGTGATGAGTTTTCCTTCTCAAATCCTCATCATCCAAGGAAAAAGAGCGGATCCATAAATGCCACTATGACATTAAAACAGGAGGTTATAAATCATTTGCGCTGTGTGTTGTCTCAATGAATAGAACAAATTAAATCTTTATTGCCCAAATCGTACAAAGAAACGAAACAAGAGCATACAATTATATGATGTCGTAATAGAAAAACAGTCAAACATAGATCACATGACAAGGTTTTAAGTATCTCCTTTTACATTAAATGTTTTGAATGATACATTTGTTACTTGGCATCAACAAATTATGCCATAAAAATCGAAAAGAGAAAAAGTGAAATCTAGCCTCCCCCGCCCCGTATCTCCTCCTTTTTTTTTTATCTCCTCCGAATATCAAGTTATTTCTGCGTGAACCGGCCTCAAAATCAATCGATCTGTATTCGAGAAGCTTCATTCTCTGTTTGTTATCTTCTTGTTCCTATACTATGCCTTTAACATGTCTCTCTATCTCCTGTACCCTATTGTGTATGATGTCTACATTTGTTATCATGTCAAAAAGTGTGTTAAATTTTTCATCTTTTGATTTTATTTAAAAAGACTCTTTTGTCACTTAACTAGCTGCTGAGGCAACGGATGTGCCATCGATGGACCTCCGTTTTCGTTTGTTTTCGCTTGTACTCCCATTGTCCTTCATCGTCTCCATTTTCATCTTGTGGATGGGGTGGGGGTGGGTGGGGTATATATATATATATATATATATATATATATATATATATATATACTCGTATGTTTATTTTTTTACAAAGAATGTCTAAATCAAACAAGACATGACGGCATAATTACAATACCGGTAAGTTTTCGACCGAGGTACGATCCGTCTGTTCTCATCTGTACAAATAGAAATGCAAATTGTCTCGATTACCTTCATACATATCACTAATCAAGACGAAATGTTACACTTAGCTATATACTATACCAAATTTCGTCATAATTTTTCATTCCTAATAAAAGTTGAGTATGTATCTTCCGCTCGCATAACGTCATATGGAATTCTATAATTAACTCACTTTTTCTCCCAAACTTCTTTTCTTTCTTTTTTTTAATAAGTAAACGTCATTTAAATAAAATGTTTACACAGAAATAAAATATCACTATCAATATGCACTGTTAAATGATAGAATAAAAATATGTATGTGTTTTCTTTCAATCAAAACAGTTTCGAATCTCATCTTCAAATATGTTTGTGCATCTTTGAATAGCTTCTAATAAATAGCAATGCATTTATAGCTTTGCTATCGGCGTAAGCCATGCAAATTGATAAAAACAAACAAACAAACGAACAAACAAGGAAAACCCGTTCTGCCATTGAATTAAAATATCAACGTGCAGGTTGTTACATATACATGTACTATAAATATATAAACATGAGCTATGCAACTTTTTATTGACTTCGAAATGAAATAGTTGCATTACCTTAGTAACAACTAATTCACCTGATCGTTTATTAATACAAAATGTATATAGGGACCAGTCACGGAGTTTGATGAAATCAAGCTCGCATTTCTTTAAGAGTCACCCTAAAATGTATGAAATAAGAAGAACTAAATCACGGGACCGAGCTTGAAGCTCGAGTCATAACCGGATTTGAAAGAGTCGCCCACTTGAGGAATCGTATGACCACATTATGTAGAAAAAGGGTATCGTGGAGTTCCGGAAAAGCAAATAAGAAATTACGAAGAAGATTTTGATACATATGTGCGTTAAATAAGCACTCCTTGGAATTAAAATTTATGATTCGATTCAATCTAAAGTAGAAAATATCCACTCATATCAACGTTTTCACTTAAAAGCCTTTATCGAGGTGTATTCCATTCTTATTTTAAATAGGAATGGAAACACGACTTTGTTTGATTACGAAATACTGAAAACATTGCATGTGTGACTCAAATACTTGAAATAGTCAATAGATTTAATGTGCACGTAGTCAGGTTATCAGGGAAACTAAACATTTTGTTTGAAAAAGTGAAACCCTTGGTTTTCTTTATACGTGTATTTATAGTCACACTTAAATTAATTATAATTGAAAGCAAACATTACAATCATACTAAACATGAACACTTACCGTGTACTAACTGAGCTCATGTAGTTATTCCTAGTTCACCCAATCTCTTAATCAGTTGTGTCGAATCAAGTCTCAATGTATATTTACTACCGAGATACCGGAAAATGGATGGTTCATTTCTATAAATGTATACACACACGCCTTTATCATACAGGGGATAAAACACACGCTAAACACATATTTATCTCGAAGTGAATTTTGACCTGACATATACAATTATATGAGAGAAAGGCAACATATCTTAAACCTAACGTCAAATAGTTTAAAGGTTTTGTAATGAATAAGTAATAAGACAATAAAATATATCAGCATCCAACATTTGCTTCATTTTTTTTTTTTGACTTTGTACATTGCTAAATGCTAAAAAACACGAATATGTAAAAGCATTTGATTTGTTTTGTGTTTACCAAAAAAATATCATGATACCAAAATGTTTTGTTAGCAACAAACAACGTATACAGTATACATAGATTCCAAATTGCAACATTTGGTTATCGATGGAAGTGTGTGTGTGTGGGAGGGGGTCCAATATTCTCAAAATCAATACTAAACCGTACATGAATGAGCATCAAACGTTTCACTATATCACTTAAATTGCCTGATTAAAACCTCATGATAATCGTGTTTTGTTGTCCTTTTTTTGCTGCTTAGTCAATATCTTTATCAATACTCTTCGTATGTAATGTTAAGTTTCAAAGTAACTTCTATAAGTCATAGGCACTGCATAAATGCTAACTTTATGTATCCTTAATTAATAATACCATTGACGTTTGTGCTTAGAATTCACACACATGAATATGATAATTGAAATAAAATGTTTCCGGTAATCATCGTAAAAATGTTAAAAACCCTATCAACACCGAAAAAATGACATCTGGCGGTTTTCCGGCCTCCCCAAACATAAAATGACTTTTAAATAGTTGATAGCTAAGTGAATGTTAATTTTGTTTGTTTATTGGGTCTAACGTCCCACCGACAGAATATCAGTCATTTGGAGACGACGTCTACTTGAAACCGATATAGTGATGCCACACTGCAGTATCATGCCGTAGATATGTGGCATGATAGCACACCCTGTCACGGGTCAACCAGTCCTGAAACTACACTTATATGCTGAGCGCCAAGCAAGTAAGCTATACCAGTACCATTCTTTACGACTTTGATATGTCGCGGTCGGTGTTGGTAATTTAATCACACTTTCATGCTATAAATTGTATTGGTTAATTTTACACTCGCAAGTCAAACATTTCTAGATAAAATCACTTGCGTACACAAACATTGTCTCTCTTATGAAACAACTGATGATGTTAACCGATCGACATACTTTCAAAATATCAAGCGCCGTCAATGAGTCTATAAGAGATACAGAAGTTAAATGTATCCCAATCTCATTAAAACATATCCTAACTAACGCTCGCTAGGTAGAGTATCATAGCGAAAACGAAGAGCTGATATTTTAATGAGATTTTCCCAATATATGCCTCTGTATTTCAAAATAAGAAATTCACGTGATGTAAAATAACTCATAGATTTTGTAGATCAATCCTTGTATTGTAACACAAAAGATAAATACTAACCTCTGGTATATTGAACCTGAAATGCCGATATTGGATATAACGTCGTCGTGTCGTATCGTACATACAAGTTTCCTATCGAATGCTTTCTTCAGCATCTCGTACATTTCCTCGCCCTTTTCATTACTTGTTAAACAAACTGTAAAGGTAGTTCCCTTGTATTCCTCACCGGGACGTGGGTGATAAGACTAGCAATGTAAAGTTTGGCATAATCTTGTAAATACGACAAATGAGTAAAATATAGTCAGTATAATTTCCATTTATATCAGCTCGTTCACAGATGGTCATTGTCTTAAGAATTTGATTTTTAACTATATGTGTCTGTTACGTCTATCAATACCCATCTACAGACGCATGATCACCCAATGCAATATGATTGTAAACAAGAAAAGATTAAATCAAAATGTTTTAATGGACGGCTTAAAATAAGCATACTGTTCTCCTCTCTTTCTCTTTTCTACTGTCTTGACCTTATAATCTAACCTGTCTATGCATACTTAGTCGAAAAATAAATAAATACATTTGACCTCTCTATATATCATTTATATAAAAAGATTTCGATTTTTTTCTTGAAACATATGTCTATTATTCAAATATAACCTAGCAACTTCTGAAAAAATTGAAAACTGGAATAAATCTCTCGGCCCCTTGCAGGAAAAAAATATTTATCGTAAGCCAACTGAGCGAGCACTCTTATCTCCACTACCGTAAGCCTATGGGGCAAAAAAGGTTATTTATAGAACTGAATCTCAACAGCACTACACAGGTCGACAGTTTACTAAATTACTGCATTTACTGCACCAAACGTTCTTCATATTACGGTTGCATATTTATAAGATAAACTTTAAATATAACTTATCCCACACATCATGTAATAATTAATTACAAGCACAATACAGAATACGTGAAATGTGCTACGATCGAAGCGATAAGTAGGTCATGAACTGCATGTACAAACTTCATTAAAATATAAACATCTACTGACTAATAGCTTATCAAATATGGTCAATCACACGGGAAACTATTTAAAACAAATTACAAATCACGTATTTGATACCCCCAAAACAATCACATAGAAAAATATCGGTCACTGAGAATTATTACAATCACAGCTTTACATTTGACTGCGATACTAATTTGCACATGTGCCAACGAAAGTGTAAACCCATTTTAATTGGCCATACTTATATATATATACTGTAAATGATAACAGCAATATATATATATATATATACAGTACTGAAAATAGTCCAGAAAAATGGGTGGTTTCACCATCACAGGTACGTGTTAGTAATAACTTCACGAATGGTATTGAGCCTATAGTTAGAATTATAATTTCATGTGCCGTCAAATGACTAATCACATTCAGTCTTCACGTATGCGCTCATTTCATGGACGGAACTTACCAGAACTGATGAAGACACCACTAGTCATCTGTGAACGAGCTGCTTTAAAGCGTGTATTTTACTTTACTGGATTTTGTGTCCTACCGACACCATTTTAGTCATTTTAAGAATAAACTTGATACTGATATTGTACTACCATTTCACAGTATGGCTTGAATCCACACCAGATCAAATCGTACTGACACTGGTATATCTTATTACGCTGGTTTTCCAGAGAAATGGTAAAGTTGTTCACATTGCGAAAAGGACTGTAACCTTTACCTAAATTAGACTTTGATCTTGTTATGCTATTTTTCAGAAAATGGTATGTAACTCAAAACACGTATTCTAATTCTTAAAAGAATTTTAATTTTCAGCAGAAAGATTTGATTATTCAATTATAATATAACTAAATATAGATTCACTTTTCCATAGTAAACCTTTCTCATTTGGCAGGAAAGTTGGCTTTACAATGCTCACTAAAAATTTCAACAGTATATTTATATAATTTGTTGACAACATCTCCGCCCTGACTAAAGTTACTCATCAGAAATAAACCCACCTATAACGTATATGACAAAACTTTATTTGTATAGGGTATCCAAATTGACAATTATCTAAATTCTGCTGAAAATACCTTCTGTATGCCGTCTGGAAAGTTAAACTCGAATTTTGGGGAATTGGTTCCTTTCGGTTGTCCTTTTAATCTATAAAACGAGCCGTCCGGTTGATCACCTGTGGTCAACAACAATAATAATATCTAAAAACGCATTATTCAAAATAAATATATTCTATTTTCGTATTCTAAATATTAATAGACTGAGCTGAGATGCAAATTGAAAACAACCAGCCATTTCTTCATGATATGCCATTTTGAAAGAAGAAAATATCAGTTTTATCAGTCCATGCGAAGTTGCTTCATTGTTTTTTTTATTCTTAATCGTGCTGGTTTAATATACCTATTTGTAAATTTATGTAAAATGATCAATCAACTTACAAGTATTAAATTTGCTATTTTACAATACAACAGAGCAGTAAATACATTTCTTGGGATAACTTCATTTTAGATCATTATGTACATTCCCATCAATAAGGTGGAAAGGTATAAAGCATGAAAAAACAAATGAAGCAAATGAAGCATAATGCAACATTTAGAATATTTCAAGTAGCAAGACATGCCATTTTCTTTGAACATGCTACTACATGTATAATAATGACTTTTTGAGTGGGAATAATTGCAGGGCTGATTCCTAGCAGAACTTTTAATTTTCTATCACTATCACGTTATTTTATCAAAAGTTGTACTGACAGAACGTTTTTAATGTCTATTTAAGGAACAGAAAGTGACACAAAATATAATCAATGCCATCTTATTACCATACACATCTACTGTTTGGAATTACTGGAATTATTAATGTCTAATAGTCAGAGACGTTCACAATGCGTACAAGAATGAAGTCATCAAATTAAAGTATCTGCCTCAGTGTCAAAATTGCGTTACCTTCTACATAACATAAAACGGATTTCAGCATTGTTTGATTGCTCAGGTTTAACGTAAAAAGGCAATAGTCTTGCCATTTATTTTACATTGTCTACATTAGACATATTTTTAGCTGTCACACTGCGATATAACATCGCAGACAACAATCATGATACTACATCTACTATAAATATTTTTTTCCAAACTAGCTGAGCACCAAGCAAGGGAGATAAAACAGCATTGTGAGTCTCAAGAACATTCAGAGAAAGAGTACAAACCTGTAATAACTCCACAGTCTTTACACGGAGCCTCATTATTAGTTTGTAGTTTCCTGCATGGCAGACAAACTTCATGTCCACATGCCAAGGATGTGACACTTGCTTTGTCTACAGTTGTTTGACATCTTTTGCACTCAACTGTACAAATCAAGAATGCTCACTCCTTTAGATTTAAAATGTTTATTAGTATTTATAATTTCCTTAATGACTTCCATGTACTTATCAGTGTTTTCAGACTTTAGAATTTTACAACGATTTCGAACAAAATGTTACCATTAATTCAGAATAGAGTTTAACATTTGATAACGGCCACATATACTCGGTAGCCAACAAACATTTTCCTTTCTCTTTTATTCTATTTATTTTCTAAATTTTACTTCCTTTCCCAGTTACCTGGAGTAAACATTTATTTCATTTATCAACATCTTTAGCATTCTTATACTGAAGTTTTTGAGAATTTAGTTACTGCGCTTTAACTGAAAACGCTCTTATACAAATCAAAATGTTCTAACAACAGTATGTTCATAACTGAAAAGTTAGTTCTTTCTATAGAGTGAAATATGTTAATGTATATTGCACACGCTATATTCGAGTTGTTAGTACATTAGGTATATTTTATATCAATGACTAATGATGTGATAAACCCTTGTCGAATGTTGTCATTATTGCTTGAATTAAAAAGTTATATTAGAAAGAGGTTTTTATTTTCATCCAAAATACGTTTTAAATACAATTGAATGAAATACATGTAGATCAAAATGACCCATGATCATTAGAATATATAAATGCAATATAACTATGGAACTAACGGGCAGTTTAACTATAATGTAATGTTCTCATAACACAATTGTAGGTATAGTTCTTATAATATCATAAACCTTTGACAGATTTTAAGTAACAGTGAAACTATATTATAACATTACAATGATATTGTTATCTATTATAGTAATATCTTATTATATATTATGGGATAATTTGTTTAGAGACTACATGCACAATGTACTATTTTGCATTTTATACAGGAAAATGGCCAAATATTCATTAAAATAAACAAAATAATTATACCAATATGTATATGTACGGTGTACTTTTAGTTTGATATCTGTAATTTGATAATTGAAATAATAATGCCATGAAACATTGTTTTCTGGTTTCAAAAGCTTAATAGATAATACGGTCAAATTTTAATATTTTCCCAGCTAAGGTAGTACAACTCTAATGGACACTTTTCAAGACCTTGATAAACCTTGATTAGCCATACATATTCAAAATCTGTATTGTGTCACTGATACAAACATAAAACTTTAAGAAGAATTACCGTCATAAAAAGATGTAATTGGTATTTGTACTACCTTACAGTTATTTAGGCTTTTTTGATGAAAATGAAAACACCTAAGCAACATAAAAATGGACTGAAATTAATTTGTAGTCAATATTTTGTGCATATTTGTTAACTTAAGTTGTCATGTATATATGCGCGATAAAAGATAATATTTTTAAATCATACATTAAACTACATTTATGTGCATTTAATATTTTACTAAAATGTCATGTAATGAGGAAACGTGCTCACCATTTCCACAATACGTGATCGTTTCCATTCAACTATGTGTATTTTTTTCCTTGAGAAACAGTCTTTGTTTTAAAAGAAAAATGTCTTTGACCTCTAGGAAAATGTCTTTGACCTTCTAGATAAAGTATCAATGCATTTTACCGTTCAGAATTCACTGGCAAATTTCACTCCGGACTTTAATTATTAAGAGATGATAAATTCCCACTCTTTATTGTAAAACTGTTTTTTGTTGTTGACAATATCAACTTAACAATGCTTATATACACCATATAAGAGACAGAAACAAGACCCTGCAGTTTTTAGATTTCTGACATTTTTAGACGACGAGGGTCAAATGTTCACATATTAGACCGGAAGTGATATTTACCGATACTTTCATTGACTGTTTTAATTTGTCCATCATTTATGGGTATAACAGATATATTAATATTTCCCTTTACGTTGATACGTGGAAATTGAATACAACTTTGATTTATAAAACAAATACACTCCGATTTGAACCGAAGTCTTCGAATATGTGCGATGTCGGTATTTTCCGTTCAACAGACGAGACGATTTGTACGTTATCGGTATAAGAGTTGTTCAGTAGCTTTTGAAATGTTTGAACAATGGTGAAAATATTTTGGAATGTATCTTTGCCTAATGTCACGGATTATACTCAAAGAGGAAATATCTACAGACAGGAAATGTTCTTTCTTTAAAGGGGATATTAAGAGCTATAAAGGTGTGTAACTATACACTAAAGGATCACACGTGCGTATAAAATATTTCTTATCATGGTTCTGATTAGAACCATATGATCATTTTCTTTTAGTTTACATTTACCATTTATAGACTGCTATCAAACATGTACTCATTTTCAACTCCAAATTCCGCTTGTATAGTCCTTATAAATATCATTTGTCTCCTTTCTTTTTGGTTATAGGTTTAAGTAGGTATATAGAGAATATGCCATAAATGCATATAAACTTTAATGATTATACCAAACATGTTCCGCTATGTGTGTAGATGCGGATACTTTTGTATGTTAGTATGCTCATTATATGCCAACTATTGAATAACAATTTCTTTTACCTGTACAAGCGGTACATGTAAGCCCATCCTTTATGGCATCATTTGTACAATCGTAGCATATATTGTGTCCACAAATCAGATGACGAATTTGTGATGGCCAGTCTTTTATCTTGCAACCGTCACACATATCTGTAGGAATCCTCTATAGGTACAACATTCATTCCTCCTTGAAAATTCTAAGTTATTTACATTCATGAATAACAATATCTATCATAAAACAGTTGCAGATTAGTATACATGAATTATATCGTCATGAAGACTATGTCTGATTTATTGAAAATGCGTTTACAACATTCATGTTTTTATATAGAATTGATTGAAGTGAAGCTATAGAGGAAGAAAGAACATCAATAGCATAATCAAATAGTGAAATAAATGATGCACATATTAAGAAATACATTATTAAACATAACAGAGCTATCATTACCTGTCTCAGTTTCCTCTACAAGTCGTCCTAATTCTTCTGTCTGTCTGAGTGTACATCTAAGTTGAATATCTGAGCAAAAGACATAATTTTTGAACTGGACATTGGCATTCATGTCGAAAATATTACCTTCCAGTAATTTCAGTTGTTGTTCCGATTGGTTCATTAATATGAACTCCTCGGACTTTAGTTTGCTGTTCTGAAAGCTTTTTAATTCTTTGGATACCGTTTCTGTGTGTTTCTGGAGAGTGTTACAGTGCTTAATGCGCTGGTCTATCTGTGTTTGGTTTTCCTTCGTCTTTTTCTGTACTGCCATCTTAAGCGCGGTTGTGAGCTTTTTGATTGTTTCTATGGCGGACTCCTGGTACTTACTAATATCCAGAAGCAGCTTTTCTTTCCGTTCCTTTACTTTTAAGTGATCAATTCCAGCCGTTTGGAGTAAGGTACGAAGCCCTTCGGATGCAACATTCAACCTCTGACTGAAGCGCTCTAATTCATTTGTGATGTCCTCTTCAATCGGTACATCAGCAACTCGGATGATATTGGCACATGACGTGTGTGACAGGGTAACACAAACCGCACAGCAAACAGACTTGTGATCTTTACAATAGTACTCTATGACTTCCTTATTATGCACTTTACATTCGGCAGGAATTACGCCCTGGGATAGAAGACCGTATTGTTCTTGTTCACAGGAAGGTTTTGTCCTTGGCATTTCATCTGGTCCTTGTATCTCGTGATCCTTGGAAATTTTCATGCGTTTGTGATACTGAATACAAGTTTGACACATGAATTCCTTGCATCTGACGCAATATCCTTCTGCCTTCAAAAGACTACCGCTTTCACTACAAGGTTCACACACTGTCTCGTGACCCTCCTGGGACTCATGTGGAAAGGTAGTCTTGACATCCGGGTCCTCTTCGCAGGACATATTTAGATGCTCGTTCTGTTGGGAAATAATAAATTGGTTTGTTATAAAGAAATCTGACACATTACATTTTAGATGATTCTATACCGTTGGTTAAATACAACCAGTATAACCCAGATGTAGCAAACTAATTACAATAGATAATGCTCCTTTTTTCGGTTTGTTGTTGTTGTTTTTTGTTCCCTAGGATAATGAATAGCTTGGTTTTTGGCCGTATTGTAGTTGTAATTTTAAGTTGAAAAAAATATGTCTCTGGCCATTGTAACAAATTTAAGGATAGTTTGTTTATATTTTGTCAATTTTGTCATATTTCAAGTTATTCGGAAATTACATAGAAATCGTCCTTATTTACACTAATATCATTGGTAATACAATGCAAATGAAGACAGGAATATATTCTGACAGTCTTTTCATAATTTATTAAACTGACCATGTGACTTTATAGTTTTGAAAGGTATATATCAATTGCTAAATAGTGTGCAGTTGTTGTATAAGTAATAATCAGTCTCTATCTGTGTTTTGTTGTGAATTTAACCACAGTTTCGAGTTAAGATGCATACAATTATATCACAAGGGCAAGGCCCGAATGATATAATTATTTGCACATCAACGAGGAACCTGTGGTTAAATACACAACACAACACAGATAGCCATTGGTTATTCGTCATTTTTCAACAGTACTATTTTCTTGAAGTGTGGAACTTACAAGCCAAAATACTTCTATATTCAGTTCAGAAATATGCGAATCGTGTTGAAATAATGATTTGAAATGTGTGTCTTTTTTACAACACCAGTACATATCTACAAATGTATATATTTATGCCGTACCTGAGCCATGCTATCATTTATACGTTGTTTAAAAGCTTGCGTTTACAAACTTACATCCTCAATATCCTGACAGATCTAAAATATCCTAAGCAAATCTTAAATAATAAAAAAATACCTTAATGCTTGCTTGAATTGTCCGTCCAAATGAAAGTATATCGGTGATTTAGTCATCAAAAGACAGACAAACTGCTGTGTCACTGCGATTATAGACTTGTACGAATTCTGACGGGAGCGATAGCGAACAGTGGACTCGATTGAAAAGGGTAAAGGGGTTATCTAAAACAAATATGTGTGTTTGTTATAGGTCCAAGCAAATTAAATTATGTTGCAAGTCCTTTTCAAGCGTGATTTTTCAATAAAATTTTGGAATTGGGAGAATCTGAGCTGATTCAGAAACAGCTTTTGATTTTTCCTCTGATAAATCAATTATATCCCAGTAATATCTGTGATGGTCTCAGTAAGAGTCTATTAGTTCTGCCTCTGAGTACAGGTGGGCTGGACCAAACGGGTCGGTGTCTTCTAAAAACTTTTAACGAAATTAATATTTATACGAACGACCCCTTTCAATATTGTAACAGATCATAGTTTTAGTCTATTCAAAACTTAGTATTTCCGAACGGAAATCTCTCCGGGTTTATCCGAGGTAATCATTTTCTGTCTAAGACAAATACTTATATTCACATAGAATGAAAATAATTATGATGACAATGTTGTTTATATTTTATTCATGTATAACTAGTTCTACCGGAATTAAGTCAATCAAACAAAGATTGCTTTTGACTGCTCATAAATGTACTATAATAGACATTTTGAAATATTCAAATCTTAAACAATAATGTTAATGCATCATTTGCAGTAGTCTACATGTGTTTATCTTTCTATCTGTCGATCACTGTCTTGCATTCCATTGTATATCTAATTTCTGTAATTTTTATATTCTTCTAGAGTTTTCTGGTATTTAATTGGTAATGAGTGTTTTGCCAGGATAATTCGTTAGGTTGTGTATATTTCGTGTTGTTTTTTTTTTCATTTTTTATTTTTATTTATTTAATTATTTATTTTGTAAACGTGGGTGAATCTAAATGAATGAACAGTGCTCTACCGACTGAGCTACCCGGTCCGTATACACATCTTTCACCCCTATTGTGAGTAATTATCCCCCTCCATTTTAGAATTCGTCCCTGAATTCTAGTAGTTACAGGGTAAATATAACTAAGTGCAGGTATCGTTAGACAGACCTACCACCTATTCCACAGCCCCACGTTGAGCGCCAAATGTCACCGAAAAAGACAAATTTGCAGCCTGACTGGAACTTCTAATCGAGGCCATTCACTTACAGGGTGACTGTAATTAACACCGACTCAGCTTCCCGGCCGCATACACATATCTATCTCTTATTGTGAGTAATCGGTTCTGGGCCTTTAGTATCACGCCCTTGGGTTCCATTCGGACTGCAAGCACAGAAATTGGGGTTTTATATAATAGATAAATCTGATAAAAAAAGCGTCCGAGTTTCGCCAATAACGATACAATCGAAGTACCTAGAGAAAATGGAATAAAATGAATTACAGAAATGTATGAGATGATGAATGAATGACATAGCAACACAGCAAAGCAAATAATTACCTGCAAGCACATAGATTGGGGGGTTTATTAAATAAATAAAACGGATAAAGATAAGCGTACGGCTTTCGCCATTTACGGTATAGCCGAGTTGTGCAGGAGTCCCGCTGCAAAGGTAAGGAAGAAAAATTTATGACAAATAATATTAATACAAGCAATCAACATGGACATGAACATAACAATTTCAGGAGACATGAAATAAAAGACATATGACAAGACATGGACATACGCAACGATATACAAATTGACACGCATTAACAAATTAACACCGGTAAATTCGCATTCTATGATGATATGATGATAAGTTTTTGCAAATGAGTTTTCGGTTTTATCTTACATGATTCAAAATCATTAACTTGTGCATGAGTCGAGTTATTAATATAACACTGTTTTGTGATAATACTAGTTTAAACTTACCTATATTACGCCGGTTGGGGAATAAGATTTTTTAACTAATCCCTTGCGACGGTTCCTGGGTTTGACAAGTACTTTGTGCGTGGGAAAGTCATGAAAAATCCTTGCCCCAAACGGGGTTCGAACTCACAACCTTCGGGTCCGCAGTCGGGTAGTTACCACTTAGACCCTATGATGATACTACATGAGTACGAGACATTGCCAAATTCTGGTACGGTTCTTTTAAAACCTTTAGTTTTGCAAGAGATATAGACAGTGACGGCAAACTGAGAGCTCTAAGTAGTGTACGGTTTAATGTTTCATTTATTTTGCCTTCATTAGCGAGTAAAGCATATGAAATTGCGTTTTACTTATTGAATACTTGGCCACTGCACCTTTGAAAGATAATAAATTGATTACTAACTGCTGCAGTTTTTCATGACTCAACATATCCACATAAACTTGATTTAACCTTCGAAATAGGATACTCTTCTCAGATAACAATTGACAATTATATCTCTCTTATCATATAAGGAGAACATGCAAAAGTTTATATCTGTTTAATATGGGAAAAAAAACGTGCACGGTTGATTCGTTATCAATGGTATACAGACCAATGCTTGGTGGATGATGAGGTATCAGTTAAGTGTTTACATTTGCAATATTCAAGACCAAGTGTTCTACTTTAATCAATTGATATGGTTTAAAAGGAAGTAACGGTGTCAATGCAAAAAGATAAGGACCCTACAAGAAAATAAAGGAAAATAAATACTAATAATTAAAAATATGATTCATTGTCTCAAAATATGTTTGTTTATCCTCTTAGCTACTTTAATGTTCATAGTATCCGCGGTGTGTGTGTGTGTGCGTGTGTGTGTGTGAATAGATTTTTTTCAACTTTGACAAAGTTACTGTTTTTAACTGCTAGATAAAAGGATGTTTGTGTTGCATTATCTTTTTGGGTTAATACATCTCCTTTTGAGGAAATGGAACTAATTTAAGTTTTGCAATTATAATTTCTTATATATGTATTTTGACTCATTCATAATTTATTCATCACCTTGATTGGAATGAGTCTGTTCCAATATCATCGAAATTCGTATTTATATTATTAATTAGACAATTATGTTGAGGTGTATCTTCGTAAAAAAGATAATACAGAAATGATGAACAATATACAAGTACATTTAGTATATATTAATATTAAAAACAACCTTCTAAATAATATTTGTATTAAAATCCTTACCTGGCCAGTATCAGAAAAGAAAGGCAACGTTTTAAAAAAAAAATAAGAAAGTAAACTCATAATGAAAATAATTTTCATACGAGTTACAAATACGGGTGTTAAAACCATTCTGATTATAAAAAACAAACAAACGATTGTTCCATAATATAATATGAACCAAATTCACATATAAACATAGGTCTGTACATTGACCTAAAATTATACACTACTAACCTTTTTCTCAGAATCATATGTTGATGCAATCGGAAAAAATCACGAACGAATTTTGGATAGTATCTGAGACAATTTGAATGTTTCTGTAAACACGGGAAATTTCCATTTTCACTGAAACGAGAATTTGCAAATATATAAACATGCAAATGAAAACAGTATATCTTCTTATATAGTCAAAAAGGAGTATAGCAAGTGTCTTCAACTTGCATGTTTATTTTGTATCAGTGAAGTTTTATTACACACCTAGCTCTGTTATTTATGCGCCATACAATGTTTCTGCATGTATTGATTAATATAGACTACCGAGTTAATTACGGCCATGTGGTTCTTACTATGTATCCGTTACATAAGCCGTTATTAAGAAGCGGGAGAGGTTGAAGAGACACAAAAAGGTGTATGAAATATGCACAAGGTTTAGTATTATCTAAAATCCTGTCACTTTCAATTGCTTTACTTATCTATTTACACAATAGAAATATTATCAAGAAGCTCTTTTTCCGGATGTCTATATTTCGAACTTGAAATGTCAGTATTATATTGCTTATGATAAAACTTCAACCTCTCTACTTGGATGATCTATAATGACTTTCATTACGTATTATGATATACCTACAATATTGTAATAGGTGTAGGTTGTTTATCTACTATAATGTACGGTTTGTTTGTCGTTTCATTTTGACGTACATTTACATAATAAATCTTTGTTCCAGTTAGTCTTCCTCTAACATCTACTTCTCCATGCGACCGGTTGGGAAAGAAGTAGACGATCGCGAGTATTTAATTCTCATTTTAAAATAAAGATATTCAATGCTGCTATGACGTGGAATTGAATGACGCTTATATTTGTAGTTCAGAAAACTTAAACAATGTCAGATAAATATATATTAGAGTAATTTGGTAAAAATGACATGAATAAACTGAGGGACTGAGGCATTCGCCGACATATATGTATACAACATGTATATCACTTTATTTGTTTCAAAGGTGGTTATAAAACAATTTCATCAACATATAAATGATAATGGTTAATTATTTATTCTTTTTATAATAAAATATTTATCATCAGTTTACAGATTGATAATTTATAATGGATATCGTTTTCTGCTCAAGCTCTGGTAGTAATGCAGGTATACTATTACCGATAACCTTTTTGGTTATGATTTAATTGTATGCAAAAAATACTGGTGTTTTATGTACAAACCAAAATAACGATAGCGAGTATGCGCGATTAAAGCATACAGTTGGGTGGACATGGAAAACAGCAGAATTTCTATACCTTGATTTTGGCTTTTGTGATAAAATTTCCTTTCCCAAATTCTTAAATGCTGAGTTCATAGAGCGGACGAAAATGACTCCACCAATTGGCCTTTACTTAAACTGTTTAAACTGAGTCATTAGTTTTGCATCTCGTCTTCATAGTTTTTATTAATAGTGTTCGTGATTTAAAGAAACCATCCAGTTGATGGAAATGCGATAGACGATGAACAGCTATATAAAGTATGTCTCTCTTAACATATAAAGAGATACAAAAATAAAGAATTCATTCTTTTAGACAGGCGTAAGTACAATGAATCTCTTCCTCTTCAAATATTTTTCTCTTTGTTTCCAATTAAACCTATTTTGCATAATCCAGAACTGCTATATATTTTCTCTGTGATTTTGATTGATCCTATATGTTGAATCTTCGTCCCAGGCCCGGATTCACCGGGGGGGCCTTGGCCCCCCCAGCTGCCCTGGTTTTACATTTTTTTCTAGGCTATAAAATCCAATGATTACATAATGTTTGAGCTGTCAAGAGGAAATCCCCATCGTTGGCCCCCATACTGAACCAACCGCATAACCACCTGACCAGCCAGACTCCTATTGTCTTATGCCCCCCTGCTGTTAATGTGTAGGTAATCCGAATCGGCAGTCATCCATGACTTAGTGATAAGCATGTGTTTAAGGTACTGTGTATGCAAATTGATTGACACCTTCACTGATTCACAGGCTATTGTCGAGTGATACCTAAGGACATCTCGTCTGCCGAGCGATCTAATGGTTGAAGAAAAATAGGCAATTACAAAAACTTTATATCAGTAAAACTATTCTCGACAGGTGATGTTTAGGAAAAGCATAAAAATCGATTAGTATAAAATTAGCCACTAAAAACAACAACTAAGTTGGACATTAAAATGTAATTGCTATCGAAATATTTTCACTAGAGCCCAAAGAAATTATTGATTTAACGAATAACTTTGACTAAATCTAATCAACGAAATTTTAAATTCACTTTTCTCTACATCTTTAAAATTTTAAATCTTGAATTAAAAGCGGGCAATTTAACTGCCAGGTTGATGAACTTTCAGGTATGAACAATTGCCGATTTTGTTTTGGAAAAAAAATTAAAAGGCTATTCTGCAGGGAAGATGCATACCTATCGCTAGCCATGTAAATTAAACTTTATCAGAAATGGGTTGTGTTTCTAAATGTCATCAGCTATACTATTTTTACATAACTTGTAAGTATTATTTTAACGAAGCAGTTAAATTCTTCTTAACTAACTCTCTCAATATATAAATACAAAAAGTAGGTCTATACATCATAATGTTCACTTTTCTTATCATTTACGAATAAAATAATAAGAATTATTATAAAATATGTGTAGTTTAGATTTATGAATATAATTAAGAAATGAAAAATTTAAAATTCCATATTTTGGGACAATGTATGTGTAGATTATGATTACTAATTCAAATCAAATCTAGGTAATCAGTTATTGATCAATGTTACTGATAAGTCAACGAATACTAATGCACAGAATACACAATTTATTTGCAAAATAAAACGGATATTAAAGATTTTATATTAAATATCAACATCTGTTGTTTCTTTTGTCACTGATTAAACACTTAGAAAAACCAAAATGTTTCAACTAAAACTAAAAATGTACAAAAAAATGACACACAAAAGGGGCCCACACCTACCCTATAACGTGCGCCTATTTTTTTTTTATGAGAATTTCTGTGTGAAGACTGCTTCCAGATCGACAATTTCACAGCCAATATCATTAAGGTCGAACCTATTCCTTTCCACATTTTTGACAAAATGATTATGTTTAACGTGAAAATTGATTTTTTTCTCAGTCTTTGACAAAACTGTCTTTTACACTGTTGAGTCAAAAACTAATGATCACAAGTCACATTTTGTGGGGGTTCAGGAAACCCTTATTAAATATTTTATGCCAGTTTGTGAATGAAAATACTAGATAAGCCCGTATTTCTTACCCGGAAGAAGTAATGCCCTTCAGTAATATCAGTGCCTCCCCCCCCCCGCGCTTCCATTTCCCCCACCGTTATTTTTATTTGATTTATTTTTGATCGGGGCCTGTAAATGCAATTGTAATAAAATTTATATGATTGCACAGCAGTTATTCAATAACATGACTTTGCGCCGGTAAAAGATAACATTATATCGCTCAATGTTTAAGGCTCGGTCCCACTTGGCATTTTTTTTTGCCTCGGGGATGGGATGCATACGTACTCCCGATGGAAATAGCGTCGCGAGCCATGTGGAGTCATCGGGAGGCCTCGGGTGTACTGCAAAAAGAATTTATTGAAATTTTCCCGATGTGTTCTCGATGTTTTATCGGGAAAACAAGCCGGAGAAATATCCGCAGAGAAGCTCCGGTCAGCATTCACGGAGCTTCCGCGATTTTTTTCCTCCGATGAATACCCGATGCGTCTGTGATGTCTCGCCGAAGTATCGGGGAGGGGGGGGGGGGGGGGGGGCATTCGGGGATATTCGGCGGCCTTTCTGTGACACATTCCCGATCTTATGGTTGAATCTCATAATATTTGCAAAAAAAAAAATGGCAAGGGTTGAAAAACGCACCCAGAAATTAGTTTATGTTTTGGCCAGTCTTAGACTGAGACGGTCAAAAAGGCCATTGGACATTGCTTGGGCATCCCCTTAAACCCCCCAAAAGTCTTCTCTTGACTTAGTCGCTTAATTCCACCATCAAATTTTCATACTCTCAATAATCTTCCCCGAGACACGTAGGATGGTTCGCAAGATCCCCTAATCTACGGCGATATTCCCCCGATGATGTTACAAACTCAGTGAAACTCCGGGGCACCTTCGCCGATCATCGGAGGAAGTCCCCCGGTGCTTTTCCGAACATCGGGACTCAAGGCTATTGTGTCATAGCCGAAACAACAGTGAATGTTCAACAGACCAATCCCGAAGCCTAATAATTGTCATTTTTCAATGGACTGCTCAGTCTTTTTTTGGCTCAAACATCGGGAGCCATCGGTAGAAAAAAAAATGTTTATTTCCACATCACCGATTTTTTTCCCCAGTGGGACCTAGGCCTTCAAGTTTCAAAAATATATATCGGATTTAAAAACAACAACAACAAAAACCTTTTCTATTATCCCCAGATACCCCTCAGAATGCATCTCCATCACACTAAAAACCTTTTTTCCGGGGGAGCATGCCCCCGAACCCCCCTACCACTCCTATCACATTCGGATTTTGGCCCCCCCCAGCAGAAAATTTCTGGATCCGGGCCTGCGTCCTCTGTACAATCCGTCTGTTATCACCTGTACAAATTAAAATATTGTTCGAATTATATTATTTGTACAATAACCCGTTTTTTTTCATTCTTGTAAATGTAAACAAAAGAATATTACCTCCGAGTTGATATAATTTCTGTGATTATTTCTTGATGAACATGCTATAGTATTTTTTGCATTAAAGGCATTCAAAATACCCTTCTTTGTTGACCCCCCATCATTTTCCAAGATAAGAGAAGAATGTCACCCTGCCGGGAATTCACAGTGGGGAGCCCCAATAAACCTACCAGTGGGGTCTGTATTTCACGCTTGGTGAACATTGGCAAATTACCAATATATGGATAACATTTTAAATTACCAATGAAGATTTTAATCATCACAGAACATTGCATCATTTTGCATTGTTACTTATTTATATTTTTATCCATTAATTATGAATAATTTAAAGATGCTGATGATAGAAAAGTCTCTTTTATCATTAATCGTGTTAAGGCAATACTAAGTAGTTTGACTTTTTGTTTTCATAAACCTTTCAACTTCGTTGATATGCATAATAATAAAACATAATTATTGTAAGTTGTAATATTGTAATATGTTACTGAATTCTTATTTTGACAATTTAATTTGAATGACTTAACATCTGATCTGTAAAGGTTACCCAATGTCACATCTTATAATGTGAAGATATGTGAATAATAAATTTATCATTTGTTACAAATCAGCTGATCTTATTTATGCCTATTTCACATATTCAAATTCCTCAGAATTTAGTTACATTCAACGTGTTTATTACATTTTTGTTTATAACTTTAATGGTTTTGGTTGTAGGAGGCATCACGTTCGTGTAAAGACTGATTGAAATTGTCTAATATTTCTCCTTTTTCTTGCTGTCGTTTATAAGTTGTACTGTGTTTTTCAGGGGCGATAATCAATATTGTCTTGTTTCTTTGATTTAACATACTTCCGATAATGTTTAGATTGGCTGTTGTTTAGCCCTTCTCTTATACCTATATATAGTGTATAGATGTATTCCTATTTGTCATGTTCCTTTTGCATTCCTTTAGGCATTAGAGGTATTTGTGTGTGTGTGTGTGTGTGTGTGTTATTATTTTCGTTTTGCTTGGTTGTATAATTTCTGTTTCTTTTTTAATTTTGTGGTTTACCCATGGAGCGTTGTTGTTTGATTTTACTGTTTTTGATGGACTTTTTATCCATGAATTTAAGTACATGTATTGTGTTTTTGTGTGTTTACCACATTTCTTCTATGTTCCTTAGGATAAATTTCCATTGTTTTAAGTCAAGTTTTATTTTATCCTACCTTGCATTTGAGATGATGTATCTTTTTCTAGGTGCTGTGTCTGGTACACGGGTTTGGTGTTCATATCTGTGACAACTATGACATGATACGAATTGGTTGAGGATTTCTTTAGGGATGAGATTGTGGTAAATGTCAAGTCCAGAAGGTGAGTTTCCCCTGTGGTCATTTCGTGAATGTTAGTCCAAATAATATTGTTTTTATGTATTGACCGGTTTTAGTCCCTTTACCAATTTTTCGGATTATTCAAACTTTGTTTCTAAAGAAAGTCTCTTTCACTTTAGGTGACTTATAACTGATAGTCAGAAAATAACAAAACTTACCATCCTATTTCACCTTGATTATTTATTGACATCAATACAAAGTTAATATCATCGACATTACAAAGTTTGCAATACAATAATTCAGAACTACATTAAGGACCCATACATTTACTAAAAGGGTTAATTTTAAATTATCTCTTTGGTGTAATTAAAAAACAACAACATGCAAACATAAAAATATATCGGAATAACACAAAATAATGCCAAAATATCAAACACACGTACGCATATTGATTTGCCTAGCACAGATGTGTCCCGTTTAACGGGCTGTGAAATTCATACGTTAAAGAATAGTTCTTATAAGCAACTTAAATTATTCATAGGGACCAAACAAATTTACGGGGACACATCGGGAGCTTGAAATGTGTTCGCTATTACCGGGAATCCCCTACAACAGTGTTCCTTATAAGTTAAGTTGACGACTGTATACAGGTCAAATACAAATACATACCTCTTATAGGACCACTGATAGGACATGTCTTTTATATTTGACATCTGTATTATGATTTATATTGCACAGAAAGTTTTTCGAATAGTCGATGGCTCTCATGTCTCAATCAAATTAAATCGATTCATACCAATTTTCATGAATCTCGTTTGAATTTGTATATCAATCAGATAAAAAAAAAACCATTATCGTCACGAAAGAACATAACTTGTATAAATTGAACTAAGGCAGTTATGCCTAGTTTACCCAGTCTCTCAGTCAACCGTTCAGAGTACAAGGACCACGAAACATAAGAAGGCGAAGAAGCTCTGCAATATACAGTGTAACTATATTAAGGCATTGCTTCATTTCTATAAATGTTTAGAATCATCTATATACATTCATGCCCCCATTACATATGCGATAAAAAGCACATAATACATAAGTATGTAAATTTTAGATGTTAGATTTAGAGTGTTTATATTAGGGAATGACAACACACCTCATATTAAATCTGATTTTTTATTGAAATTTTAGCAAAATTTGCATAAAACACTAAAATATGACTTTTTGGACCCTCACCATATGTCACATATACTTTTAATCGTGTTTTTAATACATTTATCTTAAATTTTGGGTGTTCCTTTTAACATTCTACTTAAAATAAATGAGAACTTTCAAAAATATTTTTTTACTATAATTTAAATCTGTGGTAACCCACTGAAACGTCCTAAATTAAATTACATCTATCTTTACATGCATATACATAAATGTTATTCATATATTCTTAGATATTCTAAAAGCGTTAAAAGCTAACTTAAAGGCAAATGATAAGCGGTAATGGTAAATCGCTTAATCATCTTTATAATTATATATTTTTTTAAATCGATTCAAAAAATGATAATAGAAGGTTACCACCATTCCTTTTTTGTTATTGTGTTTTTGCTATAAATATTTACTTGATAAGTGAATAGTTTTATTTACAATTCGTATAATATAACGATTATATCAAGATCAATTAGGGCCACGTAATTTGATTGTCCTTTATTTATAAATTTGTAGAATTGAATACAATGAATGGTAATACAACACTTGATAGATAAAGGACATCTGCATATAAAAACAAGCATCCTGAACATATAAATGAGATACAATACAACATGATTTATACAGACATAAATCATAAAAAATGCAATGCTTAATTACATACGTCTTCCTCTAGAAATCTCTTAATGTCTGTTTAATAAATGAATGATAGATATAATCAAACGTGTTTTTGTACAACCCAGAAGTACTGCATATTTTTTTTTACACTATCAATAGTTAGAACTTTAATATAAACGTTAAACCTAACAAAAACCTGTAATACAGTGTTGACTCCACAGCTTAAGCATCCACCAGAGTGCAATCTGTCTGTTATAATCTGTCAAAAAAAAATCAAGCATATCACTAGTCTGAACTACATGTCTGTATGCATGTAAACTTTTTTCCTTCTTTGTTCACAATTTTTTATTTTAAACACAAGTGATTACGAACAATAAAAAGAAGTATGTAACTGCCGTCTGCACAACGACATACAAGCTTCTATAAAAACTCAATATTTTCCGAACAATATTTATATGTTTTATATGAAAACGTCATTACAATTTAATTATAACACAGAAAATATAAATATAATTCAATTTCAATTGGGAACTGTTTATAACATAAAAACATGTTCAGTGTTTCTCATTAAAAAAATCAACTATAATGGTAATACACATTCTGATTTTCTCAATCTGGCAAAACTTGTATAGCTGTGAAGGCGTTGATATCGGCCTTTCGCAATTGAAATGAAACATCATTATGATGGGGGTAACAGACATGACATGTAACAAAGTGCTATTTTTTTAATTAACGGATTGCCTTCAAAATTAGGTTAAATATGTACATGTAGTTTTTATCCCTTGTCTAGCTCACTAACTAAATATTAGTGGATATCATGAAGGCATGTAAGATAGCTTATAGCTGTCGATAATGCTAAATATTTGCTAAATTTAGTTAACAATTTCATACAGTATTATTTAACTTATAATGCAGGTACAATTAACTACCAATAATGTGATACACATAGCATACAAAGAAAACCACTGGTGTATTGAGACCCCCACTGATCTAAGTGAAAAGAAATTCACAACAGTCCTAATGATGTGAACTATCAAAAACTGGCTCAACTTTACTTTTTACACATACCATCTTGGCATAACTCCGAAGAATAGCGTAATATGCAAGTTTTATAGATGAATTTTCAATGGTTAACCTATTGCTGTACGCAATGCCTCGCTCACGTGTAGCTATGTTTATTAAACAGGTTCTTTTTCCAAAAACTGGTATAAGTAATACATTTCTGAATCAATTTTTGAAAATTTGTTTTGTTCATAGATTAACTTTAATACTATCTTGAATATTTGAAAGATTAAAAAAGCGCTCAACATGAAGATAATTAGAAAATAAATCAACCAAGGATCGAACTTCTGAAATCACCAAATTTAGCCCGATATTCAAAATAAAATATCGTTAGGAAGGTCTCTTAGGGGATTTTCATATTTATATAGGCTGTCACCGTTTGTCTTACAGAAATACCTTCGGGATTCGTACGGTCGGAGCCCCTTAAACCTGATTTAACAATCCTAATTTGTCTTTTTTCCGGTGTAATGAAGTAGAGTGACACCCATAGAATAGACCCCCACCCCACCCCTTAAAGAATAATGACCCTTCGATGATATTTGGAGAATATAGACTCCGGTCATTTCTTCAGAGAAAATGACCCCCTTTCTATAAAATGATAATTCCCTTTAAAAATAAATTTCCCTCGATATCTATTAGATATTGAACAAGGTTCAATAAGGTCAGTAAAGAAAAATGACTCCTTTCCTGTGAAATGCTAAAACCCTTTAAAAATACCCCCCCCCCCCCCGATGATATATATAATGAAGATATTTTCTCCGGCCATTATTCTTTAGATAAAATGACCCCTTTCTATTATAAAATACTGACTCCTTTTAAAAATAATGACCACTCGATTATATCCGCGATCTTATGCCGCGATCTTTATAAAAGTCGACAAAGAGTCTTCATTCTACAAAAACAGACATTAGATATATAATTAACTATAAGAATTTATATTAACAAACAAAACTTCCATATTTTCCTGTGCTAAATATCACCTCCTCCTTTTATTTTAATTTTTAGTGGCCCTCTTCAATAATACTCAGATCGGCGGATCGTTGTAACGATGTGAAATGACCCACATAGAGTAACGACCCTTTCTCAGTATTGACCCTTGTATGTCCTTGTATGAGAAAAATAAACAAGAGGGCCATGATGGCCCTGAATCGCTCACCTGAGTACCATTGCTTCAACTGATGTCAAGGTTTTTAAACAGACAAGGATTCTGATATAACTTAATCTAAAACATTTTACCCCTGACAATACTACACACCAAATATCTAAGCAATGGGCCATATGGTTTCAGAGAAGACTTGGGCGCAGGGTCATTTATCACCGTAGGGCCAAGACTTTGAAAATCTTTGTAATGAACCATTAGATGCTACTACATACCAAAAATCTTAGCTCTAGGCCTTATTGATTCATAGAAGAAGATTTTTTAAGATTTTCCTATTTAACTCTATGTAAAACAAGTGACCCCTGGTGTGGGGTCATTTATCACCATAGGGCTATGATTTGTACAATCTTGGTAGTGGCCCATAAGATGATGCTACATACCAAATATCTAAGCTCTAGGCCTTATGGGTTCATAGAAGAAGATTTTTTAAGATTTTCCTATATAACTCTGTGTAAAACAAGTGACCCCTGGTGGGGGGTCATTTATCACCATAGGGCTATGATTTGTACAATCTTGGTAGTGGCCCATAAGATGATGCTTCATACCAAATATCTAAGCTCTAGGCCTTATGGATTCATGGAAGAAGATTTTTTAAGATTTTCCTATGTAACTCTGTGTAAAACAAGTGACCCCTGGTGCGGGGTCATTTATCACCATAAGCTATGATTTGTACAATCTTGGTAGTGGCCCATAAGATGATGCTACATACCAAATATCTAAGCTCTAGGCCTTATGGATTCATAGAAGAAGATTTTTTAAGATTTTCCTATATAACTCTATGTAAAACAAGTGACCCCTGGTGCGGGATCATTTATCACCATAGGGCTATGATTTGTACAATCTTGGTAGTGGCCCATAAGATGATGCTTCATACCAAATATCTAAGCTCTAGGCCTTATGCATTCATGGAAGAAGATTTTTTAAGATTTTCCTGTATAACTCTATGTAAAACAAGTGACCCCTGGTGCGGGGTCATTTATCACCATAGGGCTATGATTTGTACAATCTTGGTAGTGGCCCATAAGATGATGCTTCATACCAAAAATCAAAAGGCTAGGCCTTGTGGTTTCGGAGAAGAAGATTTTTTCAAGTTTTTCCTATATTAGCCTATGTGAAATCAAGTGACCCCTGGGGCGGGGCCAATTTTGACCCCAGGGTCATAATTTGTACAATCCTGGTAGACAGTCATAAGATCATGCTACATACCAAAAATCAAAAGGCTAGGCCTTGTGGTTTCAGAGAAGAAGATTTTTTAAATTTTCATTTTTAAAATCTATTTTTAGCTCCTGTGACCTAATTATGCGATGGACCAGAACCATTTATACAACTTTAGTAGAGCTTCATCCAAGGAACATTCCTGCAAAATATTTTTCAAATTGGCCAAGCCGTTTAGGAGGAGATGTTGTTTGAAGCAATTGTTGACGCCGGACGCACGCACGCACGGACGTACGCACGGACGACGGACGACGGACGCCGGACAAAAGGCGATCAGAAAAGCTCACCTTGAGCACGTTGTGCTCATGTGAGCTAAAAATAAATAGACATGAATGTCACCTCAGTGCCACCATACGACTTTATTGGTTGGTTGTGAGCCATTATGGTCAAGTTTAAGAGCTCAAATGGAAGACGATCAGTCATTTTTATTTCTTACAAAACTGTAAGATACGCGATAAAAAAAGACCCTGGACATGATTTAATTATTTTATTTCCACAAATCAATTTATTTCTTTAGGGATACATTTATCTAGCTAAAAATAACTTTAGCCTTCTTTGTCCTTTTCTTGCATTCGAAAGAGTGTTGTGTCTTAAATGAACCAAAATAGTTAATGAAATGATGAACCTTAAAGTCGAATTTGGATTTAGTGACTAACCAGTAAAATGCATAGCTGAGAAAAGTCGCTTAATCGGTAACTGCATCCGGGGTATCGTAACTAAGAGCTCGCTCGACCTCTCATACAGTCATTTTGTATAATATCAGCCATCTCTAAAAACACTACAAAAAAGGTACCTATCATTTTCTAATGAACGGAACACATGATTTTAACAACAATTTATATGTTAAAGCTAACAGACTATTATTAGTAACGTCCTTCTCTGTCGAATTTACTGGAGTAGCTGGGGGAAAAAAGGTTTTCATAGGATATGGAACTTCCTTATGTAGGGACAGCAGCAGTAGAAGCAACAGTACTAAGAATTAGCAGTAATATTACCTACAGGAAGAAATATAATGTATAGTAATTGAACAGATCTCATCCGAGGGTGGGGTTATTATTTTTATAACGGGTGTCAGTATTTTATAGGAAGGGGGCATTTTTTCCTGAAGAATAATGACGGACGTGGGGTCGTTATTCTATGGGGGTCACAATTCTTCGTGAGGGTCACTTTTCTTCGCGTAGGGGGAGGGGGTCATAAAATTATAACCTGGGGTCATAGAACTATTAATGAGGGTCATTTTATTCTGAAGAATAATGACCGCGGGGGTAATTATTCTATGGGGTCACTTTACTTCGTTACACCGGCTGACCAAGGCAGGCAGTAAACGTTGGATCTCTATTTCATATAATGTCCTGTCGTACGTTTGGTCCATTTTACCTTTATTCCTCCTTATGGAGTTAGGTCATTTTTAATATAAGTTGAATTTCACATATGATATTTGTGTTTCCTTGTGGTATTTTAAACTAAATTTATGCAAAATTTACTTTTTTAGCTTTAAAAATTAGGAAAATAATTAATCTATGTTTTTAATGTTTGAAATGTTTGAAATGATAAAGGTTCTGGGAATTTAGTGCATGATATTAAGAATCACAAAGACAAAAGAAAATGCTGAAAGTATGATATGTAATACATCCAATGGCAGAGGTTTAATGAGTTTTACTAGCTGTAACTTAAGATACGATATTTGCTTTACTTTGCATCACTATATCAAGCTTGGCACCGAAAAACAAAAATGACTAAAAGTACAAACAAGAGGGTCAAGATTGCACTGAAATCGCTCACCTGAAAAACATTGCCTTCACTTCCTAATTGGTCGAAATCAACCACTATCGAACTTGGCCGAGAGGTTATGGTCATTAACATAGTTATAAAGTTTGAAGGTAATTGGTTTAGAAAATCAATATGCTAGAGTGTAAACATCGTGAAATCTGGCCTTTTAATATATAAAAAGGGGCATAACTCATTACTTAATAGGGCGATATTAGCCATAATCAAATTTGACCGACAGATTATGACTTTAAATATTGTCGTGGAGTTTGAAGATGTTTGCTTCAGAAATTAAGTTTCAAGAGTGTAAAAAATGTGAAATCTGGCATTTTTATGCTAATTGGGGCATCGCACATTACCGTATTGGCAGCTATCACCAATAATGGAAAATGACCGAGATATTTTGAGGAAACATTGTCTTAAAGTTTGAAGATGATTGCTTAAGAAATTAAGATTCAAGACCGTAAACAGAGTTGAATCTGGCATTTTTATATTAAAAGGAAAATAACCCTTTACCTAATTCACCGAAGTTTAAAGATGATTGTGTAAGAATTGAAGACTCTGGAGTGTAAACAAAGTGAAATCTGGCTTTTTTTACATCAAAGGGGCATACCTCCTGACCTAATCGGCCAATACCAGCCATAATCGAACTTAACCGAAAATAATGGTCATACAAATTGTCATAAAGTTTGAAGATAGTTACTTAAGAAATGAAGATGCAAAAGTGTAAACAAAGTGAAATCTGACATTTTTTATGTTAAAAGGGGAATTACTCCTGACCTAATTGCCCGATACCAGCCATACTCGATCATGACCGAGAGATTATGGTCAGAAATATTGTCATAAATTTTGAAGCGATTGTTTAAGAAACGAAGACGCAAGAAAATAAACAAAGTGAAACCAAGCATGCTTTATATTAAAAGAAGCATAACCCCTAATCTAATCGTTCGGTACCAGCCATAATCGAACCTGACCTTGAGATTATGGTCATAAATTTTATAAATGGTCACATTGTCAAAAAGTTTGAAGATGATTGCTTAAGAAATTAAGATACTAGAGTGAAAACACTTAAACTGTTGATGCACGACGCACGACAAACATTCAAGTATCAAAACATGATACTTCGCTCAGGTCAGCTTAAAACATTTTATCATTATGCAATCATGGGTGAAATATTTACCAAAACTAAACACTTATCTATATATTATGCTGTAGAAGCTCATTTATTATATCTTTCATTTTTAAGTTTATTTCTACTTACTCATAGTAAAAATGTATTAGTTTTAACAATGTTTCTAACATACTGAATCTTTAAATGCTTACTGCCTATAAATTTTGTAAGTAGAATCACGTGACTTGCTTCAACTTTGTAGCACTTTCATTTCGAATAAATATGTAAAAATAATTAACTATTACCACGGCGTTTAAATTTAAATTATCAGTAATGTAACAAGTACCTAAAAGTTTGCCCTGGGACATGAATCTTAATATTTAAGTAGCTACACAAAGTAGAAGAATTATAATAAACACTTTTTTCTTTCTAAACCTGATATGAATGATACAGAAATAATTTTAAAAGTGTAAAAAGGTTGCTTCGAACCCACAACCCCGGGTTGAAAGCAGTTACAAGTAACTTAAGTCTATTCATAGATATTCTTTAATTGGAGGTAATGCATTGAAGTTCCAGAACCTTAATGTATTCAAAATGTTTTAAATTATTGCCACTAGCACTCTTTAATTTGTATTGTCACACTTGATAGAATCATTACAATATATATATGAATCTCGTTTCAATATATTATATCAATCCGATCATATATAACATTATCACACAATAACTTACCTTGTGCAAAAAAAACCCCAACTCATGCAGTTATTCCTAGTTCACTCAATCTCTTTGTCAGCAGTCCAGAGCGAGAGTACAACATAACATCAGCATCCCCTAAACTGCAATTCAGTGTAACTTTATCAAAGAACTATTTTCTTTCGATTAATATTTCTATATCTCTGTTTACATTAAAATGCCATCACTACACGTACGACATAAACATATACAAATATATATGTATGAAAATAAGAATTTTATATCGTAAGTATATGAGGGAAAAGCAACACACTTCAAACATAATGACATCTCATCAACTGAAAACTTCCAAATATTGAACTCATGTTTGCATCAAACTGTTAAACATGTGCACTGCTTCGGCAAGACGCAAATGTATATGGGCTTAGAAATAAAACAAAATTGTACTAAACTGTTTAGTAAGCCAGAAATAGCATATGCTATGTAACCATGTTTATTTCAGACCTCAAAATCAACTAAATCATGGATAGAATCAAACATTGCATCTGGAAGGATCTGTCAATGTTTGTTCAAAAGACTCATCAACAGTATTGCTCCATTATTGCACGACTAATCATCTAAATTTTCATTAAAGTATTTATTAAAGCTAACTGGGACGTTATAAAAATAAGCTTCTTACGTTGGTTATGTCAATATCTTTGTTAATACTGCTAAAATATTCTAATTTATAAGTTAATGTTTGCAAATATATGTGTCTTATCATTTATAATGTATTGTATAAAATCATATTAATCATTATCATATTAATATCGCTGATATTCAATCTTTCAATTTACAATGTAGATATTGATTTACAATGATTGTTGTATCGATTGTTTGATGTTTATTTGCGACATATAATTGACTGATCGGTATATGTTTATTGTTAGATAATTGTTCATTTATTTTACGGAGAAAAGTGATAATCATGATAATTATATGATGTATGAAGAAAAATAAGATGTGTGAAGTTTGAACCATTTCTACAATCTTAATTTATACTCTTCGTTTATGATACTCAGTTTCAGAGTAATCACTAAATGCTATGTATCAGTGGCACTAACATTTGATGATATTTATCTTCTCCTTATTTCTGGCCTTTTTAATATATGTAACAAGGGTTAACATACGAGAACATGATTATTGAATTAAAGTATATCAGGCTACCGTCTGCACATCAAATCTTATAGACCCATATCAGAACCAACATATGTAATCAAACTGAAATATGTAAATTTTTCATTTTATCCAGTATTTAAAAAAAAGTTATATGGAAGATTTCATTCACACTACAGTGTACAAAACCGGTACGGTTGACCTATCTACAAACTTCCAAAATATTCACTGGAGTATATTCCTTGTATTATCTTTTATTAAATAATCATTTCTTACAGATCCATACTATCCGTAACAATTCTTTCAAACTATTCATTTACCTTTCTTTGGTGTTTGAATTTTATACAACGCTTACTTTTCTAATTTCTCTAAAACGTATATTAAAATCCAACCGAAAATTCGCTTGAGGTTATCTAGATTGTTTCATAACACAATATGTAAGATAAATACTCACGTCCCGCTAAGTTCGATGTTTGATAAAACTCTGTTGTGTTTTATTGTACATATAAGTTTCTGGTTGAATGCTTTCTTCAGCATCTGGAACATTTTCTTGCCTTCTTCATTGTCTGGTAAACTACAGGTTAGTGTGGCGCCTTTGTATTTATTACCGGGACATGGATGATAAGACTGCCAATGTAGAGTGTACCATATTCCATTATATACCACTATAAATGGGTAAAACATCAGTCGTTTAAAAAAACAGTACAAATTCAATTAATAACGTGTATGTTTGTTGGGTTTTATGTTCTATTGACAGCATGTCAGCCATTTGAAGAATAAGCCAACGTGTGAATGATGTAGTACTGCTGTTCCGCAGTATCATAGAGTGACTTGATATAACACCAAGGCATATTATCCTGAAACGGATATATCTTACTTTTCTGTGTGCAATGCAGGGAGATAACAATTTAGGTGGCATTATGTATTTGCCCATCTTCGTATGGGATAGACATCGTTTGCATCCGTCTAATCGATTCGTTTTTCTCCATTTTTTATGTCTTGAACCGCATGCTAAGCTTCAATAAAATGTGCAGCGGTTAAGAAAAACAAGCGCATTCACCTATCATGATATTATTGTACTTGAAGTAATGACGTTCAAAAAGTATTTGTATTTAATTTAAAACTTAGCTTTACTCGCAGATGTTATGCTTTCAGAGACAACAGTTGCGAAATTATATGATTACCTATGACATTCGTTCATACACATATATATAGAACATTGACCTTTACATGCCGAGTATCTCCCGCCTTAAGGTATTCCTACTCTAATAGTGATGTCTTTGAAACAGCAAATGGTTATTATTTCTAGCAAGTATGTGCTATAACTCACTTATTTTCAAATTTTCAGCCAGATTTACCGTCTGATTCAAATTTTATTCAAAATTGAAGTTTACAACCCTTGATCGCCAAATTGACCAAAAAGTCCGAGCACCATATCAGACAAATATAAGTATTTTTCCTTATAAAAATAAAATAATAAAACAAAATTGCACCTGTGAGTTGCTTTTTAATTGTACAAAACAAATATATACACATAATATTCACCAGACATAGTATACCGGTGTTAGAACAAAATATATGTTGCGGGTGGGCTTTGGAAAAAGAAGAAAAAAACACAAATGCTAAAAACATAACTAAGTTTTTTAATTTCTTAACACTGAAAAATATTAGTGCAATACATTTTAAGCACATACAAATTATCTAGGACATCTAATAAATAGAACAGCAGATTATCAAAAACTTTTACCGTACGGATAGTGAAAAATTGAAGTTTGAAGTTTACAACCCATCATTTTATTTATTAAGCAATTTTCACAAATGAAACTAATAAAAGTTTGCTCAATCATTCAATGTTATTATTTTAGCTAAAATAACCTAAAAATGAAAAAAAGTATATCCAAAGATTGATAATTATGTGTAAAAAAGCAAATTAAATGACCAAATATATGGAATTTGAAGAAAATGTGCATTCTTTTTTATTTCCGAGTCGACTAAAATCTATCGACCAAGGTTGATAAACATCAAATTTTTTATGCCACTAGAATTTTAATTTTCTGAATCAATTCAATAATTATTTCTTTAATATATAATTTATAACAAATTTCATAATTTACATAAGCCAAAACCCCATTACACACAAATTATCTCTGCTATGAAGACTATTTCAGATGTACATGTACACCAATGTCTGATCATCTATATCTAATCAAACAAAACAGGTTTTACAATATTATCAAAGACTATTCATTTGTGCCTGCTCTTCAAAATACACAGTACTCAGTTTTGTAAAAATACTAATATTCATAAGTGTTTTATCATTACATATGATATGCTCGAACATAAATCTTAGTTTGAAAATTTTTTTTTTTTTACAAGACTACATAATCCAGACCCACTTATAAATTTTGTCATACTAGAAAAATGGAAAGGAATTGTGATTTCATCTATTCAGAACAAAAGAAACAATGTTTTTTAACCTTTTCCCTCATGCAAAAGACCATAAAAAGGCTTATGCCAACAGCATAAAACCAGATCAGCATGCGAATACTCGCAGGCTGATCAGATTTTATGCTGTTCGCTGCTTCACAGTGGTCTGGAAATGAGGATTTTACAATTTAATTTGGTAAGGTTCTGCAGATCAGGCTTTATGTGTTATCTATTACATTGTTTTGAAAAAATCTACCAGTTTGGGGATCACAGATTCCAATATCCGTTTTGCTGCTGTAACACGTGGTTGGCCCTCAGAGTTTTTCATTATGAAAGTATTTGTAAGGCCATCCTCACCATCACGCTTGTATATAGCTTCAAGGTGTCTCAAGTTCAAACCAGACCCTGCTATATTTTCAGCTGTAGGTGCTTTGCATATGGATCTGGATAAAGCACTGACAATGTTGGTAGATTTTTTGCTTTCTCCTTGTTGGACAACATGTTCATGCAAATAGCACTAACACTAAAACTTTGAGTCAATACTGTTTTGTTGTCTATGTCCAAATGGGAAATAAGATTGCCCAAAGCACGCACATCTTCTGCAGCATCATGTGCCCCATATGATGTGTTCAAAATGTCATGTACCAGATCTTCTCGTTATACGACTTCCTGCCTGGAATCACCTTTCGGAATAGGACGAGAGAATCCACCAGCACTTTTGTTCCGTCAACAAACGTATCATACAGACCTGCACAGTTCAATGCATGCACAAGTACAGGAAAATCGAATTTTCTTCCGTTGTGTGCAACTAAAACACAATTTGGATTTTTTTTTCACCCAGGTAGAAAATAGTTACAGAGCTGACTGTATATCTGTTGCGTCTACCTGTGTCCATGATGTAACAGACGTTCGCCATCAACTGAAAGGCCAGTGACTGCCCCAGTCCCAGCAGTTATGGGTTCAGATGGTAGAACATACTGGGAAAATGTGCGAGTCCCAGCTAAATCCGACGCTGCTATCTGTGTTATCTGTGGTGTGGTAGGCAATGTCCACGAACTGTAAATAAAAAAAATATTTGGTTTCATTTCGGTGAATATCATTCACTGACAAAAAACCATTGTGTTTTTGTTTTGGGATGTACATCCCATCGACAGTATTTCAGTCATTTGGAGACAATGTCAACTTGAGACAGATATAGTGGTGCCACACTGCTATAGCAATTATATGCACACACATCATATACAAATGTTGCTACTTTATCACATGGTGACTTGTCATTATTTTGTGCGCAAATTTCTTCTTCACATGATATAAATTGATAAAGACATTTGAAAAGAAGTCAATATATACATATCACATGTTCTGCACTTATCAGTCTACTTCTAATGATAATATTATTTTTAGGCAAAATCAATCATAAAATAAAATGAACAAATTTATCCAAAAAAAAAATGCATACCTGTCCCAAGTTTAGTATTAGCAGCATTTTCGTTTGTTTCGATGCGTTTTCCCATATGACACACGGTTCACAGCTGCACAGTCCACATTCTGACACCTGACATCCTTTCTTTTGCTCACCGAGCACATTATATGCAGTTAGCGGCACAGGACCTAATCCACATTCTTGGCAGAATTTCAGATTATCCAACAAAACACCGAATTCAACAACACGTCTGCCTTCTCTCCACTTGTTGTTAAAAAATTTGTTAATCTTAACTTCTGTCCGTATTCCTGGAATATTGTTGTCACCTGAAGTGCTGTGTTTACCGACGACATAGTTATGTTCTTCTAAAATATTCCTATTCGTCGGTATTTTTGTCGAAACATCTTGTTTTAACTTGGAATACCGACCGCATCTGTCTCTAACGGGCGCAGCCATGTCAGTTTTCAAAGCGAGGCTCTGGTCTGGTTCTCGATATTTACGTGTGTATATTACAGCGAAGCCGGGACCTGTCATATCTAGTTTACGCCAGTACTCGGAATGACGCGGAATCCCGACAATGTACGAAATAAGGCGTAATAAGACGAAGATTATTAGAGTAGGAAATCCTTAATACTATGTCATCGATTCCCGACACTACATGTGGCATTGAACTAGTAAATTATATGTTATTAACTAAAAGTATCTCAAAGTTTGAAAGATGTGTCCTTTCAGCATGATTCAAATTTGCTAATTTATTTTTAGTATGATTTCGTTCATTTCGTGTTCCCATTTATAACCTTTTTTCTGTGGTTGTAAAGCGACCGTTCCTCAAACAACCCCCACGATTAAAGTCACCTACTTTGTACATGTATCTTCCCGCCTAATCTATTTATTTTATAGGGTATCTGAACGATAAAGATTAAATATGTGCTGCACAAACCTTCTGTATGCCGTCAGGAAAGTTAAACTCGGCTGTTATATAGTTCCTACCCTCATAATGTTGTTTTAGCGCACGTAATGAACCGGCTGGTTGATTACCTGTGATCAGCAAGAATAATCTTAAACACATTTTTCAAGACAAACATTTTTCAATTTCATGTTAGAAAATATACTGACGAGATAAAGAAACGCCTCACCGAAATTTGGCGTTATTTTCTTTACACTGTTTTAAATTGTAGTGAAATGTAGTAAATGTATATGTGTTGTGACTGACAAGCACGGCAAACAAAAACTCTATACGATTCTATACAGCCAATTGTACACTTCATGTGTCTGCTCATGCTTTCCTCGTGCATGTCATACAACCATAATTTCAGAGATTATTTGACTAAACATCGGTTTTTGATAATGCCTAGGCTAAATTCGGAAGTTTTGGCCATGCTTGAATGTGGGCGAACGCAAAAACAAGTCGCTAGACGTTTTAACGTCTCTCGTTCGACAATACTGCGTCGCGTTCGACGTGTTAGAGACACGGGAACGTTTGTCGATAGGCCACGTTCATGTAGACCACGTGTAACGTCAGTACGACAAGACAATTATATACGTCAACGCCATTTGCGTGACAGATTTGTGACAGCAGAATCTACGTCATGTGTAGTGGTAGGTAACCGAGGACGCCCAATAAGTCGACATACAGTCAGAAATCGACTTAGAGAACGGGGATTTACCTGCCGCAGGCCGTACCGCGGTCTAGTTCTAACGTTACGCCACCGTCACCAACGCCTAATTTGGGCCCGCAACCATCGCGGCCAGCGTTGGCAGAACGTAGTGTTCAGTGATGAGTCGCGTTTCAACTTGTGGAACGCCGACGGACGTATCCGTGTCTGAATCACTAATAATGAAAAATTGTATACCGAGTTGAAATGAGGCGTTTCTTTTTCTCGTCAGTTAAACAAATTAACTGAAATGCAAATTGAAATTAGTTATTATTTCATGGTATAACATAGAAATACCTGTTTAGTATGTCCTTAAAGTTTTACGCAATGATGATATATTGTTTTATTAAACTTGCAAAAAAAATATTCTTAACATAACTTCTTTTCAGGTCGTTACGTACACTCTCAGTAATATGGTGGAACGGTATAAAACAAACTTTACAGAGCTGATGCTACAAATGAGATAAATGGAGCATAATATATTATTAGGAATATATCTGGTATGACCATGGGATCGAACACAAGGTATTATTTTTAGAAGGAATGATTGAAGGAATTAATCCCATTAGAACTTATATCACATTTAGTAATTAGTGTGTAAAATAATAACAAATATAATATGTATATGTCTGCCCATACATACAAAAGGTGATACTTTCACTTTGATATAGTAAAAACCATTTAATCGACCATATAGATCCACTGTCATTTAATGTACTTAGTTATTTCTGATAAGCAGAGACGTTAACAATACGTACATGAATGGAGTCATGACAGGTTTAGGGATCAGCCTCAGTGTTAACACTGCGGCAAAGCTTATATACGTTATACATTCGCGTATAATATTCTTCAGCATTTTTGATCGCTCGGTTTTCACGTGCGAACGATAGTATTTGAGACACTTGTGGACATTGTCTAATTAGACACAAAAAAACCCGTCTCGCTGCTGCATCAGCTCGCAAGCAAACAATCATACACATTAATCCGATATCGAGTTAACCCGTTTTATAACATCCTTACGTGCGTCACGCAAAGAACAGTAACTAACATAGTGAGTCTCTGAAATAATCAAACAAACGTTTTACACACCTGTTATCACACCACAGTCTTTACATGGAGCCTTATTTGTAGTTTGTCGTTTCATGCAGGACACACAAACCAAATGTCTACACGCCAGGGATATGGCTCCTGATTTGTCTACAGTTGTAAGACATCGATTGCACTGAACTGTGAACATTATGGCAGTCGAATGATATATGTATATACATACTCATAATTTTAAAGACTGACTTATTACTGATAATCGTTAAAAATTTAAGTAATTTACAACGATTAATAACAAATGATTACAATCAATTTAGAATACAGTCAAACCTGTGTTTAAGTTCTCCTGTACTAAACAGCCAACAGGTTTTCAGCATTTTTTTTTGTTTAACAGGCTGTAGTCGTATTTCTTCTTCTTCTTTCTCATTATCATTTATTATTAAATGCGTAATATAGCTTCCAAATTTTACCAACAACCTCTAAGTTTGTATGTTTAATACCTGTAACATTCCCACAGGCGGTACATGTTAGTCCTTTCTTTAAAGAGCTATTTGTACAAACACGGCATAGTTTGTGTCCACAAAACAGATGTTGAAATTCTGATTTCGTGTCCATCATCTTGCAGCCGTCACACGTATCTGTAAAATCACTATAAAATCACATTCACTCCGCCATGAATTCCTTAAACTTTAAAAATGAAATCATTAACAGTACAAATTATATTATGTAAAGTAAAAACTGCTTGCTATGGCAGATTACTAAACAAAGATTTTATTGTTCTGAATACTCACACAAAATATAAACTGAAAATGTTGTAGTGCCATATATAAAGAAATAAAACATAAATCATAAACGCAGTAACATCTGGATCAAGCAAAGAAATCATCTCATCATTACCTGTTTTAGTTTCCTCTACTAGCTGTCCTAATTCTTTTGCCTTTGTAATTGTCGCTCTTAGTTGAAAATCTGAGCAAAAAACATAATTTTTGAACTGGATATTGGCATTCATTTCGCGTATCTTATTCTCTAACACTATCAATTGTTGTTCGAGCTGATTAATTAAGATAAATTCTTCGGCCTTTTCTTCGCTGTTTTCAAGGCTCTTTAATTCTTTGGACATTGTTTCTGTGTGTTTCTCGAGAGTGTTGCAGTGCTCTTTGCGCCGGTCTATCTGAGTTTGGTTATCTTGTGTCATTTTCTGTACTGACAACTCTAGCGCGTCTGCAAGCTTGTTGATCGTTTCTATGACGGACTCCTTGTATATACGTATATCCGTAAGAAGCTTTTGTTTTCGCTCTTTCACTTTTATGTGATCATTTTCTGCTGTTCGAAGTAATGTATGAAGCCCCTTGGACACATCATTCAGTCCCAGAGATAAGATTTCTAAATCATTGACAGCCTCATCCATGGGTACATCACGCAATCCGACGATGTTGGCACATGACATGTGAGACAAGGTCATACAAACCGCACAACCCACAATATTGTGATCCTTACAATAGTACTCGATAGTTTCCTTATTATGTACTTTACATTCAGCAGTAGGTACACCGTGGAATGGAAGATGGTCATGTTCCGCTTCAAAGGCAGGCTTTGTTTTAGGCATCTCATCTGGTCCTTGTATATGATGATCTTTTGACATTTTCATGCGTTTGTGATACTGAATACAAGTTTGACACAAAAATTCATTGCATCTGACGCAATATCCTTCTGCCTTCAAAAGACTACCGCTTTCATTACATGGTTCACACACTGTCTCATGACACTGCTTGGACCCATGTGAAAAGGGCGCATTGGCTCCTGGCTCCCCTTCGCAGGACATATTTACATGCACAATCTGTTGATGAACAATACATATGTTTGCTAAACAGAATTCTGAATAACAATGCATTTATCTATACGAGTATGTTTCATGAATCGATATCGCTGGCTAGATAAAAACGGAATAAACCGTAAGTTTAGAAATATCATAAGATTTAACTTCGTATCCATGTGTGTTTGTATGCTTAAATCTAATGTTTCACTAACAACGTTTCGGACATATATACACCTTACAAGCAAACACAATTGAATTAAATATAGTTAATGAGCATGAAAGTATCAGGTAAAAAACAACCTATCGAATGAAAAATAGAGCTGCTGCTTTGTTGTCTGACTGTCTCATATCATTTTCACCTATTAATCTTGATACGAAATCTTCTAGATATTGAAACACTTTAAAGTTGTCATTTTTTAAATTGATAATAAAATAAGATAGGTTGTCAGTAACCACCGAACCGGATATAGAGATGACTTCATCCGTCCGTAATTAAAATATTTGGAAAAACATAGAACTCGTCTTCATTTACACATAGTTAAAACATTGCAAACATACCCTATCTTCCCGTGATATATCTTAATGTCTTACTACTTCTCTATTCATGACATAAGATATCCACACTTTTGAGATAGAGTGCAATTCTCCAGTAACATGTATCAGTATCAGTGTAATACCCGAGGAGATAGTAACTATCATTGATCTGACTAACCCCGTGCATCATTTATCCGTTATCTTGCTCCCTTATTATTACTTTATGTATAGAAATCTAGCTATCTCGCGGACTGTATTTGAATGGAAAACACGTTTATATATTTTTGTTGAATAGAGGTAGGAGGTATTAAAAATACAACCGTGGCTAAAAAGTATATAGTAAAAATGATGCAGTTGTATGACAGCCGTCTTAAAGTCAAAATGTACTTTATTCTAGACAAATATGGGCGGTACTTGTTTTGTATTAATTTAAAGTAACATTTTCACATTCCTGTTGGGGGCCGCCGTGGCCGAGCGGTTACAGTCGCTGTGGGTTCGAATCCCGTTAGGGACTTCGGATTTTTCATGTGAGGAAGCCTTCCAGCTGGCTTGCGGTAGGTCGGTGGTTCTACCCGGCTACCTCTGTGTACTCGGGGTCTTCCTCCACCTGTTATTAGCTGGATGTCGCTATATGATTGAAATACTATCACAGTGACGATAAACCCCAATACAACAACAACTACAACAACATTCCTGTTGATTATTTCAGTATATGTTTAGCTCAAGCATATGCACGAATCACGGTCAAATTTAACATTTAAATGAATTATATGAAATTAAAGATGTAATGATGGGATTTCGTGGGTTTCACTACCGGCCGCGATATACCAAAGTCATAACAAATGATACCGGTACGGCTCAGCTTGTTTGGCGCTCAGAATACAAGCGTAATTCTATGGCTGGTCGGCACGGTGTTAGGATAATGAGACTCAATAAAAAACAATAGAATAACAAAAAATGCAAGAAAATAGATATAAAACAAAAACAAAACAAGATATATACAAAAATCCTCACTAATATGAATTATGAACCTGTGTTTACACTGTTTTACAATGTAGTTTTATCCCTGACAAAGGACTACTTTCCTTTCCAAAATTTGACAAACATTATGTAGTCACAATACCCCGATTTACTTTTATTCAAAAGTATGCATTAAACATTACAATACTGATTAGTGGTTTTATATCTGATATTGAGCAAAAGGGGTCGGATTAAAGATTTGTCGGTATAGTTGGTTATACGTGATAGGGGATGATTCACAATGTATGCTAGAGAAGGAAGGGGGGAAAGGAATGAAAGTAAAATGCTGCATTAAGCTTAAAACACATTTTCCTAAACAATTATATCGACGACACAAACCTCTATTGCTTACTTAGCATAAATCTGTCCATATACTCTCGAAGATAATACTGTATCTAGGTATGATAATCACTTGGCAATCTAAAGCATTATTGATTAGAGTTTTTAAAGGTAGTTGCAAGTATCTTGGAACGGGTATTTAACTTAAGAAAGATGAACGTAATTTATATATAGATATAAATAGTTCTACATGAAATTGTTAACTGAAATTCACTTTACCTGCCAAAATTTGTCCTTAGCCCAATCAAAGATAAAATGGCGACACTATTTTCCGAAAATCAACTTTCGTTTCTGCCCGTCAAGGGAGTGAACACGCGATAGGAAAAAAAAATAATTTTTTATACGAATTACTCTTGATTTTCACCAAGGACTAATGCTACATTTTACGATCGCAATGTTTCGGTCATGTTAACATATTTCGGGTACTCCGATTTAAGCAAGCTGTCACTATATCAGTACAACTACACGTAAAGGGTTGTTTCGCTAGTAAAGGACATCTGTTTGTATATTTAACCTTTCCGTTTCAAAGAGTTCATTAATTTGAAAAGAAAAAGTGTTACGGCCATGGTGACAATGGCGCAACAAAGGAAAGCCAGCAACAAACTAGATAACCAAATATATTTTAATTATTAACAAGTTACAAATAACAATATGAATATCACAATATACAGTGTACAATTACAATTATTATAGCGAATTATTTTGATCCTTGTCTAATTAATAAAATTTATATTTAACCTGAGAAGTCAACAATACTGATCATCCACTCAAACTTCCCTTCATTATATATACTGGAGCAAAATATTTTAGAAACAACCATACACAACTATACTCCAAAAAAGAATGTTCTTAAGAGTAAACATGTTACATAATACTTCAAGAATTGTCCATAGAAAGGAAGAAATTTCCAGTAAACAAAAATACCAGTAAACATGTTATTTTTAGAATAGGTACCTCCTTTAATAGAAGACTCCAGAAAAATACAAGTAAAGAAGTTAGAATAGGGATTTCCTTATACAGTGTAGTGTATACATAACTAGGTCAGGTGTAATTTGTAACACCCCCCCCCCCCCTTCCTAAAGAAAAAAGATTTATGTAATAAATATATTTAGGTTATTATTATTACAATATAAAATACAATAAGCACAAATTAACACAGTATACGGTAAAAAAGAGAAGATAAACTTGCCTAGATAGGATAAGTCCAGATATCATTTAACCCTTTCCCTCATATAGACTCATTTTGACGCACTCAATAGGTACCACATAAAGCCTGATCTGCAGAAAGCCAAACTCAAACCTTACCAAATTTAATTGTTAAATCCTCATTACCAGACTACTGAGGAGCAGCGAACAGCATAAAACCTGATCAGCCTGCGAGTTACTCGCAGGCTGATCTGGTTTTATGCTGTTTGCATAGGTCTTTTCATGGTGTCCTCTATGAGGGAAAGGGTTAATATTATTTAAATGTATATTACATACGTGACAGAGCATCTGGAATGACATTGTCCTTTCGTTTAATAAATTTAACATCAAGGTCAAATTCTTGTAACATCAAACACCACCTTTCCAATCTTTGATTTTTATTCCTCAACTTGTGCAAGAATTTGTCTTTAAAGCATTTTCAATGGTCCGCATACAGTGTGACTAATCACAAGTTCAAATGGACTGAAGCCAAGTGACTCTTGAACTGACTCTCAAGCAGCAAACAGGAGCAAAAGGATACTTTCATCCCAGTTCTTCTCAGTTTCAAAACAGCATGTCCTAGTCATGTTTTTCAATGTCTGATGAAATCTTTCTAAAGCACCTTGACTTTTAGGGTGATAAGCAGGTGACCTATATTGATGGGTACTTAATTCATGCATAACTTGATGAACTATGCCCGACATGAAATATGAGCCTTGATCAGACAGAACTGAATTAGGAAGACCAACAAAAGTGAAAAAAAAATTCACCAGGGCTTTAACAATGGTCTTGGACTTTATGTTTCGCAAAGGTACTGCTTCAGGATAACGATTCGAAGCAAACATTATGGTCAAAACATACTCATTCCCTGAGTTTGTTTTGGGCAGAGATCCAACACAGTCAATAAGAACTCTTCTAAACGGTTCCTCAAATGCAGAAATAGGATGTAACTCTAGCTTTGGGATTTTTTTTATTTGGTTTACCAACCATTTGACATGTATGACACGAGTTACAGTAACGAGACACATCCGATTTTAGACTCGACCATAGGTGATTCAAGATATTATTATAAGTCTTGTTGATACCTAAGTGACCTGACATGGGTGTTTCATGAGCCAGACTAAGTATTTCTTCGCGATATTGCTTTGGAACTACAATCTGATGATTAACCATCCACTCACCATCAGGCTGTCTCCATTTTCTCATAAAGACACCGTTCCTTTCATAATATCCAACTGGAACAGAGAAATCTCGTTTTCAGGTAAAACCTTTTTGAACAAGCATGAAATATCAGGGTCGTTATTGTGATCCTGAATAAGTTGTGATCTTGATCTTTAGTCATGACTTTGCAATTTTGAAGCATGGTCATCTAAGAAAATGTTGACTCATTAGAATGCGATGTACTCACATGATTAAAAATGGGCTATTTGCCTCATAATAAATCTGACATATGAAAGTGTCAGCCAAGTCAACATCAGAAGTGACAGTTTCGTCACAATAGACGTCTTTATTAACCGTGTCACTAATAATTCTTTTTGTCATAGCTCGAGTAACTGCGCATGAAGGATAAAGATCAGAAATTTTCTGCTCAATAAGATAAGGTATACTGTCCATGATAGGTGTGTCAGTTACAAGAGGATTAACCACAACCTTATCTCCAGCTAAGTCATTGCCTAGCGACAAATGAATACCTTTAAATGGTAAGAAAGATCTAAGACCAACAGACACTGGCCCAGTAACCTAGGCGGATGATGAATATCATGAAGGGGTACATTTAAAAATCCGCACTCTACATCATGAACAAGGACACGTCTTCTCAGAAAAAGGCAAGACATCTGTTAAGAGATTGAGAAGCTCCCTTAAAATCTTATTAGGGGTAGGTGGGCATAAATCACTTTCAAGTAACACAAAACCATCAGAAATGAATGGCTTATAAACCTCCATAACATAATCTGATCTAGGTTCTGAAGTCAAAACATCTGGAAGAGGCTCTTTTGCCTGAACAAATGAAACAGGTTCAATGACCCTATCAAAATTGTCACTTTTGACACAAATCTGTGGCCTTGATTTTGAAGTGGTAAGACCCTTGGGTTTTACATTATCACCAGACTGCTTCCTTTTGAATTTAAAACAGCCTGAAATAAGGTGATCAATAATTGCAAACAAGATAAGATAAAGATTTATTTTCGGTAGCTCGTTTTGACTTGTGTAAATTCAACTGACTTGAACCGCCAGTAGAATTGTGGTTCGTGAAGTTAGCGGCCTAGCGTCCTGGCGGCGTGAACCTAAAAGAGTAGCGTTCTTTTATCATCAATTCGTGTTTCTTATGTAAATATGGTATAAATATTACAAAAAATATTTCTTTTCATGTATGATGGTGAATTATCATGGTTACTAAAGAAAGTGATATTTAATGTATTTTCTCGCCTTTCATTTAAGTAAAAAAACAACTAATTTTACAGTTCAACTTGAAATTATTTTTAATGATTTTTCTTAATAACTTTTTGTTTTTAAAGCGACAGAAAGGCTGCTTGAATAATTGGCAGCCTTTTAGGATATAACTTGTTTATTATCATATACTGGTGAAGAATATGAGAAAATGTTCAAATCCGCATTTCAGTGTTGAATAACGGTTAAATTGCACTTTTTAGAAATATTTTCCACCGTAATGCCACTGAAAGGCTGCTAGCGAAATGGCGGCGTAGTACTCAATATTGATTTAAAAAAGAAAATCTTAGTTTTCATCAAATGATGTGTGAACCCCTCCAAATATGCATTTTATGGCGGAATAGATGATTTTTTTTTTATATCTTTCTGTCAAATATATATGTCCTTTGTAAGGCCGCTGAAAGTCTGCTGGCGGCCTGAAACTGATATGTATATGAATAAAAAAAATAGTATTATTTATGAATGAAAACTGTCTGAACCCCTCCAAATATGCATTTTACGGCGGAATAAATGAATTTTGATGTCCTTGTGTGAAATATATATCCTCCGTAAGGCCGCTGAAATCTTTAAAAATCTTCTTCTCGAAAACCGCATTACCTAGAGCCTAGATATTTGGTGTGTTGCATTGTCTTAGGGACCTCTACCAAGTTTGTTCAAATCGTGACCCTAAGGTCAAAATTGGCACCGTCCCAGGGGCACTTGAATTTTCATAGACTTACATAGGAAAAAAATAGAAAAATGTTCCTGTCAGAAACCACAAGGCCTGGAGTTTAAATATTTTGTGTGTAACATGGCCTAGTAGACTTCTACCAAGTTTGTTCAAATCATGGCCATCGGGTCAAAATTGGCCCCGCCCTAGGGATCACTTGTTTTAACATAGACTTGTATAGGAAAACCCTCAAAAGTTTTTCTTATCACAAACAACAAGGAGTATAAATGTTAACTAGTGGACCTCAACCAAGTCTGTTCAAATGATGGTCCTGGTGTCAAAACTGACCACACCCCAGAGTCACTTGATTTTATATAGACTTGTTAGAGCTATAACCTTCAAATTTTGGATGGGGTATGTACAGTTTTGTGCGGAATTTAGATGATCTTGCTGTACTTTTGCAAGGATTATGTATTCAGTATGACTCATAATACTATAATATACAATGAATGCAATGTTTCTCAGGTTAGCGATTCAGGGCCATCTTGTTTTCTTTATTTGTTTTGGATAAGTTCAAATTTCAAAGTAAAATGTGGGAATTCTTTGTATTTTTCGGTTCAATAACTGCCCTAACAAATATTTGCTGGGAATGTAAAACTATAATGCATTGACTCCAAATTGAATTATTTTAAATATCAGATGCATAACACTGTATCAAAATCAAGTTTGGCATCATTTTACAATTAATTTTATTGATACCGCAACTTCGTACTTTCAGGCCCTATTTTTACTTCTTTGGGTCTTAATATTACCTAAAATTATATAATGATATGTAGAAACACATATCACCATACTTGTTCCATGAAGTTTTACTTAACTCGCATGAAATAAATATTCATATCAATTTAATGGCAGAATTCGTTCCTATTTTAATATCTAAGTATCCATATGAGGATGGTGGAATTTGGTCCAGACTTAAGAGCATTTTCCATTCCCCTCCCCTCATGCTCGAAAATATTCTCCTTATTTGAAATTAAAGTCTTTGGTTGTGAATACAAGTAAGTCCATGATTAAGTCGGCGAGCAGAAGTTTGTATGACCCAGTGACATTGTAACATGAATAAATTATCACCTATTATTTGGAGCGTTTATTTGAAGAAACTATTTCAATTTTCATTTATTTATTTCTATCTCATTTTGATCTAAGGATCGCTAAAGGAATTAAAAATAGCTACATTTCTGACTGTCTTCCTTTGACGTTGGTTAATATAAAAAAATCGTGCATGTCCGTTTTGTAGGCAGAGCTAGATTAACTAGATTCAAATACAATTTACACCATTTTCCTTCCCTTTATGTGAGAAGATTGTTCTCCAATGTTTGGATGATGCTTTCAAACACTTAGAGTCTTCTTTACACTTTTCAATTTGGCACGAAAATATATATCAGACACACTTGAACGATCGTTTCTTGCGTCTTGTCATCCGATTTAAATAAACAGATTATTTTATTCAAATTGAAAGCATATAGTTTCATATGGAATATATTTATTTCCTTGGAGCCGAAGTGTCTAAGCTAAACGCTCAATATCAATTGCATGTATTTATACTACTACTATAAAATTGTGATGTCTCACAGATATTTACTAATTTGAGTTATTAACTACATTACAGCTTGACGGTCATAAGAAATTACATATACAAGTTAATCTGGTGCTATAAATACACTCAAAAAGAATTAATGCAGATGAAATGACAGCGTTTAAAATTATTTAACTGGAGGAAATTTGCAATATACGTCCAGTACGTATGTCGTCCCTATGATCATTCTTGCCTTAACTTGTCGGCGAGTCAATATAATGGACTTAAATTATTCTGTCGAAGGATAAGGACAGCCAGTTATATCCAGGGTCTTCAAAACGTCAAAATGATCAATAGACAATTTTGTAAAATGGAAAATAAAGCAAGTCGTGAAGAAACTGTAGAATCTAAGCTAAAATTTTAAATAAATATACACAGAAGAGATCGTGATAAGCTTTTACGTACTGAAACTGCGTCTCATTTTGAAAAAGTGTAAAAAGAGTTTGTTTATTTATTTTTTTTGGTATAAATGGTGTTTATTAAGTATTTAAATTCTATAGCACATGCATTTTTTATTACATTGTTTTGATGTTTCTACATTTGACAATGTGCAATCGTTGTAAAACAAATTACCGAAATTTACGACATATTAATCATGCGTTTCATTTTTAAATAAACTTTAGTGTGATGGATGTTATTGTTTAGGTCTTAGTTGTGAATTGAAGATATGAAAATGATCTGAAATTGCTGTATTTTGTATTTCAATATATAAGCCGCGAAATATCAATTTTAAATGATTGTAAAGCTATTAAATTTTAAGTATTTTTAAATTTTATCTCGTTTGATCCAAGTCAAGTCCATTAACCATATCATATTGTTTCAATCAATATCGTTTTATCCTCGACATAGGTAAAAAATTAGGGTATCAAAAACAACAAAGGATAATAAAATAAGAATTGTTTATTAAAACTTTTACATCTTTAACATGACTACATATTCTGTAAAACGATGGGTAGCTCATCGGTGGAAAATATCATAATCAGTTATCATTCATGATAATTTTGCGGAGACTGGGCAATTTTAAGGTGACTCAAAAGCTATAACACTGCCTCATTGCCCCCACCATCAACCATATATGAGCACAGAGTTGACATTAAATAAATGATCATAAAATGTTTCCTTTATCTTGTTTATTTTATCATAATTCAAATATAGTTTTATAAGAAGGGATACCGATATATATCTCCTGTGAAAACAATGATATATTGGAGTAATATAGGTTCACTTTTGGACGTCTGTTGTTTTGTTTTCCATTTTTACATAAACAAAAGGAATGCATATTTTAGATGATGTAATTATAATTAGATCAAATATGGAATGCTTATAACAAGAAATACCTGTCCAGATGGCCGAGTTTTACGGAAGTCCGCCACGTAACCGTAAAATAATAAGTTCAATTCTCGGCCACCGGGGTTCCTTAGAACTGGTACTGTTGCATTTTCATTGTGTCTCGTTTACTCAGCCGCTCAGCATCAAACAGCTAGAAAATCCAGTGACATGAGAGTACGACTGGGTGTTGTTTTATTCCACTTATAGGACCGCGTGATGTTGCAATGAAGCAGCACTACAACTTTCTAAAGAAATAGGTTTACAAAGTGGGAGTTTAGAAACTACTAGTAATATGTGTGTTTGTTTCGTTATACACAAACACAGCGCCTTTTCCAAAAGATTGTCAGAATAAATTCAAAACATTACATAAGTACGTTGTCATATACTCTTATTCTTTTAAAAAAGCATCATTTAAATAATAAATGGAATATCCATTCATTGATTTAACATAAATGCTTTAGATATATTAATATATAAAACGTATTATTACATTTAAAAAAATCATAAAAGCAAGTTAGCAACACATTGGTGAACACTCACTAGAAGGAATACGATGCGATATTTAAGAACTGGACAGTTTTAAGTGATAAGAACAAGGAAGATACTTTTTTATAATGATCTGTCCATCTCCGCTTTATTGTCATCCAAGTTTTGAGAAGAAAGGTTGTAAAAAGGTGAACTCAGTAAAAAAATAAATCCGAGTTTGATTTGCTGACGGACGCAGGTAAGCTTGGAAGTTAGTATAATCACATACAGTGATATTTAACTTAAGTTTAACGATTTGACCAAAATACTCGTATAACCCCAATATACTTATAACTATATCAAATCTATTCAGTTACTTAAAATGCAATTTTGTGTTGTTGTTTTGCTATTGTTTCTTTTCATTTTATGTATTT
>CM037788.1:45162735-45201926 GCA_021229015.1 Solen grandis | reverse complement strand
TAATCTTTGTATTTTACAAGAAATAAGTCTTACGTCAAATAAGCCAAGAACATTCAACCCTTCTCGAAGTTTCATCAATGCTGGTGATGATGGTTTAGACATCTGAAACAGCTCCTCTAGTACATCAGGCGATAGGAATGAAGGCATATTGCCATTCTGGAGAATGCTCAAGGCTGTAAATATGACAGAATTTTAATCAAAAACAACAAACAGGAGGGACATGATGGTCCAATATTGCTCACCTAAATTCAACTGCTAGAAAGAAAATGCTTAGGTAAAAATAAAATTGCACAAAATATATAGTGGTTAAGAGGCAAAGGGTTAAACAAACAAGAGGGCCGTAAGGCCCTATATCGCTCACCTGAGGGATCTTGATGTATAGGCATTGAAGACAATTATAGCTTGTATTAGACAATGCTACGTACCAAATATCTAAGCTATAGGCCTAATGGTTTCAGAGGAGAAGATTTTTCAAGTTTTTCCTATATAACTCTATGTAAAACAGGTGTCGCGAAGAACGCGAAGATACGTTTATTATGTTATACTCCGTCATTATTTTATTATTTACTTTTTACTCCGTTTTTCATTATGTCATTAAATTGTATTTGTTAATGCTCCGTTCACCATATTTCACATGAAACATGAGATGTTAAAACATATCGTGGCATATCATTTTGCACGTGCTTCACGTTTTATGTTTTATATATAAACGGCCATCACGGCTAGTGGCGAGGCTATCATTCTTGGATATGGTATGTTAAAGATATAAAGTAAAGTGCAGTAAATGTTACGATTAGCAGTTGTTATTTTCACCCTTGAGAAAAAAAAAGTGTTAAAAACCAACATTTCGGTGTGTACGGAGTTTGGGGCAAAATTAAAGTTAAAACTCCACCACATTGAATGGTGCCGGAACCCGGGAAAGCAAAGTTAAATCTCCAAGTGGACATGCTTAAAGTAAATTTTTGTGCAAAGTTCGGATTTGAAGAAAAGGAAAAGGATTGTGATTGTGATTTTTTAAAAAAAAGGTTTTTGAAAAGCTGGGTTTTTTATTCACTCAAGATGTCGGTTACCAACCTGCAGTATTTGAAAGGTGTGCGGACGCGGTTTTACAACGTTTTGGATAAAGAAACGAAAAATGGAATCGCAATATTGAAAGAGGATGTCTCGCTCATGTCTCCGGAGGAGTATACTGCAACAAGTAATGAAGCCGGTGAGTGCAAACTTAAAATTGATACTTACTGCGTTAAGCTAAGCACACAGTCTGATAAGTTGGCAGAAGCTTTAGGGGAGACGGACTCTGAGCTTCTACAGACAATTATCGATGAAGATAATACACTATTTGAAATAGCATGGTCAGTCGGTTATAAGCTCCAAATGTTTCAAGAGATGATAAAGAAAAAAGAAGAAGGTGAAATTAAGAATGAAACAGATGAAGTTGTTACATCATCGGTAGGTGAAAACTTTCAGAAGATGTTTGATCATCAGATAGAGCTTCAACGTAACATCATGTCACAACAGGAAGAATATCATTCGATTCACATGAAATTACAACAGGATTTCCTCGACAAACAAAAGGATAAGAAACACAATCATGTGAAACTACCAAAGATAGACACGATGCAATTCAATGGAAATAAGATATTGTGGCATGAATTTTGGGATTCGTTTGAAACGGCGATCCACAATAACAGCACTTTGTCGAACGTTGATAAATTTAATTATTTGAGAGGAAAATTGACTGGAGAAGCAAGGGAAGCCATTGCCGGTCTCTCGCTGTCAAATGCGAATTATTCCGTGGCAGTGAAGTTATTAAAGGAGAGATTTGGAGATAAACAAGAAATCATAGATCTTCATTACAATAAGTTAATCAACATTGCTCCGCCAAGAAACTCAATGGATAGCTTAAGATTCTTTTTAGACAAAGTGGAAAAGCACTTAAGGAGTCTTGAAGTTCTTGGAGAGAGTGTCAATCAAAGTGTGTTCGTTTCTATGATCCAAAGGAAACTTCCAAGTGATGTACGGCTTCAGTTGGAAATGCTTAAAGAAGCTAACACGGAGTGGACCGTGGTAAAACTGCGTGATTTATTACTGAGATACATAATTGCGAAGGAAAAAGCCGGGAAAACACAAGTGACGGAGCAATCAAGACAATCAATATGGAATAAACACGAAATACAGAAACCATTTCAAAATAGGCCTTTCAGCAATGTTAGGAGTTTCGATAGTGCTAGAAGACCTGCTGAAACATTGATTGCATCTGAGAAAGGAAGAACACCTCAGCAAGTTGTAAAGAAATGTAGGTACTGTGACATGGCTCATTGGAGTGACGAATGTACAAAATACAAGACAATTGAACAAAGGAAGCAAAGACTCAAGGGATGTTGTTTTAGATGCCTTAAAGACAACCACTTTGCAAATTGGATATGGTATGTTAAAGATATAAAGTAAAGTGCAGTAAATGTTACGATTAGCAGTTGTTATTTTCACCCTTGAGAAAAAAAAAAGTGTTAAAAACCAACATTTCGGTGTGTACGGAGTTTGGGGGCAAAATTAAAGTTAAAACTCCACCACAACAGGTGACCCCTGGTGCGGGGTCATTTATCACCTCAGGGCCATGATTTGAACAATCTTGATAATGGTTCATTAGACAATGCTACATACCAAATATTTAAGCTCTAGGCCTTTTGGAATCAGAGAAGAAGATTTTTTAAGATTTCACTTTCATAATCTATTTTTAGCTCCTGTGACCTAATTATGCAATGGACTGAAACCAATTGGACAACTTTGGTAGAGGTTCATCCAAGAAACATTCCTGCAAAATATTTGTGAAATTGGCCCAGCAGTTTAGGAGGAGATGTCATTTGAAGGAAATTGTTGACGCACGACGCACGGACGACGGACGCCGGACAAAAGGCGATCACAAAAGCTCACCATGAGCACGTTGTGCTCATGTGAGCTAAAAAAAAATGTGTTGATAAAGACAACTGGACTTGAACTAATGAGTTACATCAAATTCTGACCATCACTTATGGAGAAGACATCATTTAAAGATTTATCCATTATTACCTCCAGCTGCCATCTTATTCAGGTGACAAGAATAATTTCAGCTATTTTTGTGCAGTATTGGTCGCCAATGATCCTTCCTACTGAGTTTCAACAAAATTTGCAAAAGTTGACAATCCACAATGGATGTAAGGCATTGCATTACAATTAAGGCTGATTACAATACTTCACCTGAATAAAGCCCAAGTTAAAAAACAACAAATGATATATATATTTTATAAAGATTATAGGTTATGTTATTGTCCATCTGTTTTTATAATGGACACTAAGAATGGCAATAAGTATGATACCTGTGAATGTCAGGTCTAAGCACAAGAAAATTATATGGTATCTGCATTTGCTACATATATATAATGAAAAGGCAGAAAGCATGACCAATGTCATGTTCAAAGTTTCAAGACCATGCATAAAGCAGTAGGAAAACCTAGAGACAGACATGTAAATGTCCTTGTAACACAAAGACCTTGAAAGTTAATCTATAAGAAATTGTTCCCATGAGAAAAACTGCTTTGTCTTTACAAGTTACAATATTACAACTGGATTCAATATCATTTTAATTCAACACAAAGACTGGATTATTGAAGGACATACAGGGTGTTTCATAATATCTGCCACCATTACACAATTTTATATCTTTTTTTGTTTGTGGGAATAAAACAATGATATGTATACAATTTTAAAGCTAATATAACTAAATTTCATTTGACCAAATAGTACGGGAAAATGTTAACATCATGACTTCATTATATGACGACATTTTTTGTTATCAGTTTTCCATTATGGCGCCAAGTAAGGATCACTGCAAAGAAATTGATATCATAAAACTAAATTATCAATTATATCCAGATGTAGGTAAACTCGATAAAAACAAATACATAGAACTGTAAAGCTGTTTGAAGGTATGGGCTCAATTGAAGGTGGGAGACACAATAATCTGGGGCGCCCTAAGTCCGTGCGAAATGAAACGACAATTGAACAGGTTAAAGCAGTAATTACAGAAACTCCACAAAGCTCTGTAAGTAAGGTATTAAGATTTAAGCCCACTTGATATTTTCTTGTGGGGATGTCTTAAAGACAGGGTTTATAAGCACTCCCCACAGACTACAGCTGAACGGCAGTTGAAGCTCATAAGCAGTGAAACGTGCAAATGTTATCCGAAATTTCCGGCATAGAGTGGACGTCGTTATTGGCCAAAATGTACGTCATTTAGAATACATTCTCCAACTTTGACATTTTGAAAAAATGTGGAAACTGTGTATTTACAAAGGTAATACCTTCATGTTGTACATCAAATAAAACTTTATTCTATGAACAGTAGAATAGTTAAATTAAGAAAAATAAATAGTTTTTCACCTTGAAGTTTTTTTTATGTTTATAATGGTGGCAGATATTATGAAACACCCTGTATTATAACTTTATTTCAATCTATTTAAAATCAGGACCCTTGGGGCAGGCAAATTTTGACCCCAGTGTCAAGGATGAACAAACTTGATAGAGATCCACTAGGCTGTGTTTTACAACAAATATGAAGAGTTCCACTAATAACTCTAGGCCTTGTGGTTTCTGGTAGTAAGATTTTTAATATTTTTTATAAGTGTAAGTAAATCAAGTGACACCTAAGAAATTTTTAGAAAAGTCATATATATATATACATATATATATATATATATACACACAACAAATATCTAACTTTAACGAAAACTCCATAGTAAGATGATCACAGACATAGAGGGATACTTTGGTAAGCTGTCGGAAGACACACAATGTATAATAACAAAGGACACAAGAGCAGCGTAATTAACACTAAGCAAATGCCCTGGTAAGCTTAAATATTTGCCAGAATAATGAAAATTCAGATCATTTTATTAAAAAGTAGGAAAAAGCCTAGAAAGTGTTGTCTGGAACACATTGTCACCTATTAAATCGTGACGGACAGTCAGGCGACCTGATGGACAGACTAGATTTTGATCCCTATGTGTCACCTCTGCTTGCAACAAGAGGTCACACAATAAGTAGGTAAAGTAGGAAAAAGAATAGCCTTTTCACATATACTCAATTTATATGCCCCCAAAATATTACATGTAGATGGTATAGTTTCCTACAAATTCAAAATACTCAATTTTAGAATATTAAAGTAATATTAAAGTATATATCAAAGTTATTTTAAATACAGTTCTATTTACCACTTTGAGAGTATTCACTCATACATGAAAACAGCTTCAAGTCATACTAACTCCTAAAGGGACCTTCCAGCAGATACAATAAATTCATAATAAATAAAGTTACATACCAAAAATCACACCAATGGTCCTGTAATCATCACTCAACAAATCTCTTAGACCACTATCAAAGTATTTTTCCTTGATTGCAAGGAGTACCAATCGGAAGAACTCTCGACGTGGGCCACCCAAGTCACAGGCTTGCTGAAAAACATTTGTACAGGTCTTATTGTACTGAAGTATTGTTTTATACTTTCAATGTGTAACATTTTCAAAATATAATCTGGAATGCATCTACTGAAAAAAACAAAAACAAAACAAAAACAAAAACCGATGCAAATTGACAATTACAATAAAACCAGAAATAGTATGTGTGAAAAAGTGTGACAGACAGAAAGTGACACAGAAGTTATCTGCTTTGTTAGTCTAGGGGTTAAGAGAATAACTTCAAATTCCTCTGCCTCTCACTTTATGGGTTCGAGTGTTGTTAGATGTACTCTATGATTCTGTTCAAATGGCAAATTAGAATACTATTACCATAACTTACAGGGCTTATTTTTAACAGTACTGTAGATTTTCTGAATTGTCAAATAAAATTTGCAATGAAGTTAACAGTTAAATCTTTTACATGCCAAAAAACATTCCTTCAGTAAGTGTTTATTCTCTCAAACAGTGTGAACTACAAATAAATTACATGTATTATAGGCCCATTAAACCTCCAAAAGCAGGATATATCTGCTCAGGTCCACAAATTAGGACGTCTACTACCACTAGGTGTTCATAACAATAATCTCATTATAAATAACTGATGCCATGGTTCTATGAAATTAATTAGCTTTACCAATACAGCACAGTTTACTAAATATAATGAAAGGCATATAAACTTTTATGTACCTCATTATAGAACTGGACTTCCAGAGTTTTACGCAGGTCTTCAGATGATATATAACTGATTTCCTCAAACGTTGTTTTCAATAGATCCTGTCTGTCCACTGTGATATATGTGGTTTCTCCATCTACTGTGTCCTCCAAATCTTCCAGCTCCAATGGTCTACCAATGACTACATCCTGCTGTATTTTTCTCAACATCTCGACAGGATTGCTGATATTATTTTCTTTGCAGTATGAAATACATTGCTGTACAACATCACCAATTTTATTTCCAGCAAGTTCTTCTTTCATGTACTGTCCAGGGCCAAGTGTCTCATCATTTAAAAACATATCTGGAATCTGATTTGGTTCCTGAATAGGCAAACTTGAATATTGAAGCATTACCTCACTGTGTGAAGATTCTGGAGATTCTTGGTTGACAGGCTCGTTTGATGATATAACATAATAAAAGTTAGAACTTCCACTTGCCTCCTCATCCAGTGATGTTTGCACTACACAGTTTTGTACATGATCTTTTAGCTGATGGATAACAAATTCTTTATTGCATATTTCACATTTAACTTTCACAGTAGACTTCACTTCATCCTTTAATGTTGGTTCAAGAGATAAAGAATGTTGGATAGGCCTGATATATATTCTTGCCTGTGGGCCAATGTTCAATTTCAAGTCCTTGGAGGTCCAGGGGGCAGGAATTGCAACTAGATTTCTACCATTTGCTTGAGTCCTAAGCATTTCAAAACCCCCACTCTGGTTCAGTTTGGGAAATACTTCTTGACTTTGAAGTAAACTTATAAGTTCTTCCTCAGTTAAAGAGTTGTTAAGCTTGATTTTTTTTAAACCTAGATCTGCTCTGTTTAAGATCTCCTTCTCTGAACTATTGGGTGTTTTTTCTTGATCTAAGGCACTTAAACAAAAGAACTGGGCTGTCCAACCCTTTTCTTTCTGCTTACTTTTCCTTCTACCACTGCATAGGTTGCGAAACCCTGGAAACTGATTCATGATGGCACCTGATGCTTTCTGAAAGGAAAACAACAACTGCCTAACTTAGGACAATAAGAGTACATCTTTGGACAATATACATCTAAAGGCAAATTCAACTGAGAATATCATAGAGCATTAATGTATTGGTTTTAATAAGAGCATACTTGGACCCAGGGGAGAGTACCGGGAATACAGACCCCACCAGCACTATGATTTGGCTATTATGCTTAAAGTATGCATAAAGAGGGGAGAAAATCAGAACCCCCACCCCATGTTACATACTGTGATTTTCAGAGTTGGCTCACAATCCCATCATCCCATCCCATGTGTACTGTGAATTTTCTTAGTTTGCAACATATCCCTGTTGGACCAAACACCCCACAAACCCTAGATAAATTACAGGATCAACACAGTCAGGCTTATGAAGAGGAAACAGTATTGTTGCTGTTGCAATCAGAGTTTTACCGGACCCAAGGTCCTGCATCCTATACACATAAATTTAGAGATCAACTTTTGGAACGTATGAAACCTTTGGGCCTATTGTAGTTAGAATATAAAACATAATGTATGAAAAGTATAATTTAAATGCACCTCTGTTTATTTAAATGCGACTCTCAACATTTGGAATTGGGAGTCCCTGGGACACTTGAAATGTAAGTTTGATGTCAAACCCTGTGCAATTGATGATCATCATTGTAAATGCGGAAATATGTACATCATATTATCAGTTTTAGGTCTATAATAACTTATCTATCATTAGTAGAAGAAGATAATCAAGATAACTGGATGATGAATAACTCTATATGTATCATAAATCAGTGAATTAACTTTCTATACTTTATTAACAATGATTTCTTTTACAATATTCTATTACAAAAAAAGTCCTTTGATTTAATAGGCTAAACATTCATTTAACATTAAAACAAAAAAAGAGTGTGATTGTTTGTTGACAAACAAAGGCCAAATCCATAAAACAGTTTAGGAGTTGCGCTGACGAACTTTACTAGGCAAAAAATATTAAAAATTAATTTCTCCCCTTTCCATTACTGAATTGGAAATTCCTTGCTTCAAGCACATCTACATATCATGTGCTATCATTGTGTAAAGTTTGGGCTAAATCCATGTTTTTTTAGGAGTTGCGTTGACAAGCTTTACTAGGCAAAAAAAAAGAAAGAATAACTCCCCTTTCCATAGCTGAATAAGAAACTCCTTGCGTAATGCACACCTACATATAATGTGCTACCACTGGGTAAAGTTTGAGCCAAATCCATTATGTTAGCCTCATAAATCTAAAACAAACAAGAGGGCCATGATGGCCCTAAATCACTCACCTGAGTACCACTGCCACTCAGGAGTGTAAAAAGTGTTAAATCTGACATTAATTGATGGCTTAGATTTGATGATACAAGGGGATTGGTTGCATATATATAATTAATTAACAATTCCATCATACCTATGTACTGTCTGACAAACTTTCCTGATTATCTTTTAAATATAAAATATAAGAATAAGGACTACAAACCACTGCACTCAAAGTTTCCAATACTATATTTAGCAAAAGCAACTAAAAACTTCAGATTTTTTTTTTTTTTTTTTTTTTTTTTTCAAATATTTGCTCTTTGGATAATAATATGTTTGAATATGAAAAAACTTCTCAACAATCCTATATGTACTAAGTTATTTAGAACTATAGTTGTGATTAATATGACAGTGAAAATCACACTTCATAATTATAAACCAGCATGCCCTTTTACCATCTGTAAAGGGCTTTTTAAACCCTCCAAAATATCTGTGTACCTCTATAATAATTAGGGATTCTCTAAATGAAAGGATACAAAGTTCAGGGAAAAATAGAAATTGTACATCCGGTTAGAAAACTGGGAGGGCATCCTATAATAAAATGGAAACTGAGAGTGTGACAGTATTTCTTGTTTTCATTTGGATCATCTTAAATTTATTCTGTGGCACAATGCAGTTATAAATGAGGAACACAGAACTTCACTGCAACTGTTATAAACATACTTTGTCTCTGTATGTTCACCATATATGTGACAAGACTCATTTTGAGTTCATTGTTGAGAAATCAAGTTAAGTAAAATACTGTCTAAGGTAATTTTTAAATATTGATGTTTCAGCCTTCAGATGCCTGTTTGTGAATAATGTAAATGCGATATGAGCTCCAAATAGTTTGTGTTCCATAAATGCACTACTGAAGAAAAATAAACCTTTTAAAATCATAATTCAAAATGTGTTATGCTGTTACTGATTGTAGTTTTCTCTGTTACATTTAAAGGATGCCTTTTTAAACTGTATTGTCTTTGCTTCTGAAAATTGACCACTAATCTCCTTTAATCTTTAGTGAAAAAAAATATTTTAAACACACCCAGAGTTGTCTCCAGTGCAAAATTTTAATTTATAAACCAGCAATATAATAATTCTTGAATAATAAATTCTTCTTATATTTTTCAAGCCAGCAAGTCACAGGAAACTCAGCAGCAGTGATGCATGTGTACATGTAATTACTACATGACAATAAGTGATGTCTCTAGTGCAACATGTTTTGATGTGTGTTTGTCACATATCTCTTCTTAAAAAAGTTGGTAATCCTGAGCTACAAATGTGTTTTATTTAGTTTATTAAGGAATTTGAGCATTTTAAGGACAATTAATGGAATTAAGCAATAATATGCAAGCTAAATAAATGACTTTTTTGTCTTCTCTTAAATTTCAAAATAAATATTTGAAACAGTAATAATTTTATAATCATTATCTGCTGTTTATATCTTGTTAAAAGTAAAATAGTATTAAGAAATAAAATATTTGTTATCTTTTAAGCATTTAGTTTTGGTAAACCCAGTGATGTGTTTCACTAGGGACATGAAACATTAAAAACATTGATCAGTTATGAACAGCTTTTAATTCTGCAGGAAATAGTTAAGTATAAGAACAATATCACAGTTTGTGGTAAAACTTGTTTGTCACAGACTGGCTACATTTGCATATATCACAAATGATGTCACTATGATTTTACACAAATTGGTTTACTGCAGAACAGTTGTGATAAAGAATTAAACAGCTTCTTTTATTGTGCATATATATCTGACTACAAATTACAATGGTAAAAAATCTAACCAATCATGTTTTTTTATGTAATGAGTAAGAAAACAACCTTTTTAGGCTATTAGCATATTACAAAAAAAAAATCTTAAATGTAGAGAAATATAATGAAAATGGTTCGGGAAGATATTTTAGTCTTGGGTGCAACACCACAAAATATTTTACCAGGGCTCTCTCTCAGTTTCGGGGGAAGAGTACCTGTACCTTCAGGAGGGGGAATTTACACGTCATTTTCTCCTGTAAGGGGGATTTTTGCTGCACATACTACAATAATTATATGTGAAAATACACAAAATAGTTATTATGTAGTAGTTTGGTGAACTAAAATGGAACTCAAATGGTATACTACATCACTTTTGTAAATGGATTATATTTGTTATTTATATGAATTTCACATTTCTGTTTGTTTGAAGGGGGAATTTTGCTTGAAAATGGGGGAAAAAAACATACTTTTTGGCCGGGGGAATGGTGCCTTATACAGGTACTAAACAAAGGAGATCGAGAGCCCTGTTTACAGTATGACAACCATAAAAAAGTTAAGCTAAGATACAAATTAAATGCAACTGCATATGCTTCATTTTAATAACTTTTAAAAAAGATACTCATTAGGAACTGCTGAAGTCTATTCAGCCATTTATATCAAATTGATTTGTTATTTTCACTATAGTACAAAGTTAAAATTTTATGGCAAATAAAGAGTTTTGAAATCATAACATGTAATATTTTTCACAATCATAAATTATTTGGATTCCTGTACAGATAACAGGTATTTCAAAGGCTTTAAAATTGGATTCCAGGTCCATTCGACCTAATTCCCTTTCGCCCTAGTCCTTTTCGACCTAATTCCCTTTCGCCCTATACACTTTTGCAATTTTGAATTGTCAATGGTTTCCCTTTAAATAAACATCACACTCGAGGTTAAATATTGCGTTAGTATACATAGCTCGAGAATACCAATATGGCGAGAACACAATACTTGAGGATAATTAGATATCTATTTGCTTGAAAAAGTAATGAAAACTTAAGATTTCTTCTAATGTTCTTCTAATGTGCAATATTGCCCTGTATTGAAAAAAAATTATAGATCTGGATCTAGTCTTTTTTTCTGAATAGGAAATACATACATTCTACTCTCTATTTAATTCAAATTTGATAAGTCTTAGAAATGCACGTCAACTACCGTTTAAAATAATTGTTTTCCCCACCCCACCCATCTCTTTTAAATAATTGCCAAACATAATTGAGCATAATAACGTTAGATCTACTGGCGAAAGAAATAAAATATTAACTTCGCATCTACAATAACAAGTAGCAAAAATAATGAACAAGTCCTAAAATTGGAGAAAAGGATAAAATACTAACCTCGGCGATCTCAGCTTTTGCACTCTCCCTCAGACGTATTCTGTCTCCAATTGTGCAAATTCCGAGTCGAATTAAATCTGCATCTGTCATTGAACTTATCAGTTCAGGCTCTATTTTTTCACCTTCAAATTTCTCTAGAAACATTTGCAGTCCTGCACGAGTGAGGATTTTTTGTAGGTCTGAGCGACGCGGTTCCGCCATTATTTTGTGTTACCGCTTCAGTACCACATGACGTCACATTAACATCATAACGAAAGTTGACAGGATAACACACGGAAAGGGCATCACGTGCTGACTAGTTCACATGATAGAATGCAGTGTAGACAAGTAACGATATTATTACGGCAAAACATCAGATAGTTTTAACAGTAAAACCTATTTGGTGACAAAATAGCATAGAAATTTGAGTAGTTATTACACTACTTGAATAAAACAGCAAGTAGCTTGGACAAGATAGCATGCCATTTTGACATGACTGTATGAATCTTATTCACAAGTCAGTATATCATTTACCGAGAAACATTGCCGTTTTAACAACATACCATGCCGTTTTGACAAGACACAATGTCGTTTAGATATGATAGCAGAACTATAAGACGAGATAGTTTGTCGTTTATTCGAGATATCATATTGTTTTGACAAGACAGCATGTCGTTTGGACATGATATCATGACGTTAAGACAAGATAGTTTGTCGTTTATTCGAAGATACCATATTGTTTTGACAAGACAGCATGTCGTTTGGACAATCTTACAATGCAGCATGTTTCTTTGACGAGACTACATGTCCTTTGGACAAGACATCAAGACATTTTGACAAGACACTATGTCTTTTGGACACAACAGGAAGTCATTTTGACAAGACAACGTGCCCTTTGGACAAGGCATCACGTCATTATGACAAGACACCATGTCTTTTGGACATAACAGCAAGTCATTTTGACAAGACAACGTGCCGTTTGGACAAGACATCACGTCATTTTGACAAGACATCATGTCTTTTGGACATAACAGCAAGTCATTTTGACAAGACAACGTGCCGTTTGGACAAGACATCACGTCATTTTGACAATATACTGTGACATTTATATAAGACAGCATGTCTCTGAAGCATAACAGCAAGTCGTTATGAAAAAACAACATGCCGTTTTGACTATATATTATGTCGTTTTAGTAAGACATTATATAGTTTCGACAAGACAGGAAGCCAATATGACAAGATAATATGTCGCTGAGACAAGACAACGTGTCATTTTAACAAGACATAATGTTGTTTGGACATGATATCAAGACATTTAAACATGACAGCATCTCTGTATGGCGAGATATGAGAACGTTATATGGACCAAGATACCGCGACACATTGACAAAATAACACGTTTGTCCGACATAATATCACGTTATACCAACACGATACAACGACTCTTAGCATAACATTATGCATAATTGACATGATAACACGCTGTTAGAACATAATGAGATGTTCAATAGACAAGATCACACGTTCACCAAACCAGATATCATATTAAGTTGCCGCAACAGTGTAACACTCTGAGAAAATATGCTTAAATTTTAACAAGATAGGACATTAAACGAACAAAACAACTTGAAATCTCTCAACATAAGACAGTTACGGCGTTCCATACAATGGGGCTAGTTCTTTTGCAACTTACTGTTGATAGTTGAGAGGAGTAGTATAGATCATGACAGGAGGAAACATTGACCCAATGTGATTTTCTTAATGAATATGAATTTTACCTCACGGGTACACTGTCAAAAATTTTCCTTCTTTTTTTGACAGGCTCAGAAACTGAACGTCTCTTGGGTGGGGGTCTCACAGGTGTAGACCGAGTTGTCGGGTCAGCAGGTAGAGGATCTGGATGTTTGACTGTTGGACGTCCTTCTTGGAAATGCTTAAAATGACAAAAAAAAATCAAAGTTGAAACATAGATCTCACACACAGACGTACATAAAATGCTGATAAAACACATTTCAATGCTTATATATATTTTTTGCATGTCCTTCCTGGCCTGACATAAAGTAAATTTACAGAGAAAAAGATTTTGACTTCAATAACTTTCTTAACAAATAGAAACTTCTGCATGAAAGGTGTGTGTGTGTGTGGGGGGGGGGTAACTTTCTAATTAACACTTTTAATTTAGAACGTATCAACAAATTAAATATAAACAAGAGTGTTCAGCAAATATTATATCGCAGAACTCTTAGAAGAAAACAGCACGTAATAGAACTAACTGCCATCGCATTCGTAAGGCTCAGATAACACGATCAGTGTCACAGAGAAGGCCATGTTTACACGCTTCCAAATATGGTTATGTTTACAACTTTGCACGTGAATCCATTACAAAAAAGAACTAAAAACCTTGGGGTTTAAAATTGTTCTGTACATAAAATCTGGGGGATTTCGAGAATGGGATTAATATATTTGACCATTTGTTTTTTAATTTTCATTTGTTTTACCCACCTTTGTGCAAACCAACATGTGATAGTTCCCATCTATAACCTCTGTATTCAGCTGGTGATGTGGACGTCCACAAGCTCTGATCCAGCGTTTGCACTTCTCCAGACTCCTCTTAGGTTTTGGAAACGGAATAAATGTCACTCCTCCCTCTAACCGATCCGGATATCTACTATCAGAATTACACAAGCCCCACTGGCAACGTTTCACCATATTTACCGTTTAAGTACACTTTCTAATTATTATTTTTTTATCTTCAAATTAACAAATTACTTTCTACTAATCTCGACACACTTCGCTGCAGCTTGTCGGAGGAAAATGGCGGATAAAAACAATGGGAGGTGTCGTCACGGACGACGCGTTTTGATTGGTCAATGGCCAATTATGATTGACAGTCGGCGTCATGTTAATTAGAAGATACCCAGTCAGAAACAGGCGGAAACCTGATAGATTTCAATACTAACCTAGTTCATCACTGGGTATCTTCTATTTGTCATGTTTTTTGTTTTGTTTTGTTTTTTTTGTTTTTTCTCTTTACCTCATACAGTCGCTTTAATTGAAAAACTTCATTTCATGCTTCACATCAAGATGTTTTTAGCCAAATGCTATGTAAAATGTGATTAATATTGTGATGTTATATACTTGAAAACTACATCAAGATGTTTTTAGCCAAATGCTCTGTGATTAATATTGTGATGTTACATGCTCTTTTCTTTAGACATCAAACTACCTCAGGTTTTTTTTTATTTATAAAAAACTTTAACTTTAAAAAAGTTTATGGATAGATTTTTGTGTCGCCTGCATAGCATGGCAGACACATAGGGATCACTTTGTCCGTCGTCGTCGTCGTCGTCGGCGTCGTCGTCGTCGTCGGTGTCGTCGGCGTCACACTTTCTTGTCCGGAGCATAACTCGAAAAGTATTTGAGGTATCACCTTGAAACTTAAAACATGGATAGATCACATTGAGGTGGAGTGCAGTGCACAAGAATGATAACTCTGACTTTCGTATTTTCTGAGTTATTACCCTTTGTTGATTCTGAGATTTTATTTTTGTCCGGACCATAACTCGAAAAGTATTTGAGGTATTACTTTGAAACCTCACAGGTGGAAAGATCTTTTTTTTTTTTTGGATTTAATTCTTGTGTGGTGCATAACTTGTAAATTATTTGAAGTGTTGCCTTAAACATTTATAGTAGATAGATCTCATTGGTCTGAGTGCAGTACACAAGAATGATAACTCAATAATGATAATGATGACTACAAACTTGCAACATATATATAATTAACGTCATAAGTGCTTAATGACGTCATAATTTTTCTTACAGTTAATGTTTTGAATTCATAGTCATTCTGACACTCCTCTGATGAAGACTGTATAGTCGAAAGTGCTCGGGAAAATTATTACATACATTGCACTGTTTGAATATTTTTTTCCCCCCCCCCCCCCCCCCCCCCCAAAAAAAAAAAAATATATACATATATATATATATGTGTGTGTGTGTGTGTGTGATTTTGGTGTTATTTTGTACCTCACAAAATAGATTATGCTTTATCAATAATTTGTCAAAAGATCGATTTTCTAGTCAATTCTTTCATCAAACATGCTTAAATGCAGGCGACACAAGTGTTCCGAGGAACACCCACATCTAGTTCAACTTTAAAAAAGTTATTTATTTTTTTAAGTTAATTGAAAAAAAAAAAAACTTTAAAAAAAATAAACTTTTTTTTAAGTTTATATATATATATATATATATATATATATATATATATATATATATATTTTTTTTTTTTTTCTTTCTTTAAGCTAAAGATCTTTGTTAGTATATTGCAGTCATTTTATAGTTATATGTTGTAATTTCTAATTTCATGTATACTGTGATTATTTATATTTGTTATTTAGAACTTGTTATTTCTAATTTCATGTATACTGTGATTATTTATATTTGTTATTTTAGAACTTGTTATTTCTAATTTCATGTATACTGTGATTATTTATATTTGTTATTTTAGAACTTGTTATTCCAAATACACTGCATACTTTGATTGTTTTTTATCATTACTACCTCATATTTCATTAGTTTTTTTTAAATAAACGTTTTCTGATTAATATTTACATGAACAACTTTTAAAAAAAGGTAAATACATTTTTTTTTCAACATATCCCTAAACGAAAGCTTTAATACAGTAAATTAAGTTCTTTTTTATTTTTCAAAAACGTCTGTTTTCTTTTAAAGTTAAATTTGATCTTCAAAGCTTTTTTAATTTTTTTTCTAAAGTTTTGTTTTAGATACTAAAACGTTCTTAATCATGCGTTTTTTAGATGTTCTATGAACAAAAAACTCTTTTACTTTCTTAAAAACTTAAGAAAAAGTCATGGAATTATAGTTTCAGATTTGACAATAAAAAGTTGAGTTCAAACATCTCTGTATATAGTTGTTTATTTTTCACCCTTTTAGTTGACAATGTTTTTATGATAGCTTTCATGTAATAAAACAATAAACTACAAACTAAAATATTTGTAGTTGTTTATAATCATAGTCTTAGCGGAAAGTACCTCTGTTCTTTTGTAAATGCATCTCAACAGCTTTTGAAAACATTTGTATTGGATTTATTATCAAAGAGATGTTATATTTTAGTACACTGTCCTAAAGGTTACTGACCTCACCTTTTTTTTGTCATGAAAAGAGAGTGGAAACTCATAACTAAGTATTCGTCATTTTCAAAATGAATCCAGTAATGAACGGACAATGTTTTGAGTGTGGAAACAGTAATGAACGGACAATGTTTTGAGTGGAAATCCATGCTATATAGAATGCAACAAGTGCTACTGTGTTTTATCAGAACAGGGGCAGCAGCATAACTGTGACGTCATGGAGGATGAAGGGTTTCATGAATTTGATATGGAACTCTGTACTGGATGTTATGATAAACAGCATCCCATCCTCGATAAACCACCTCAATCACGGACCACACATTCACCTCATGGGCTCTCCCTTTAAACCTACCCCCCTGTGTGTGTGTGTGTGTGTGTGTGTGTGTGTGTGTGTGTGTGTGTGCACTCGAATCCTACGTGTGTGCATGCGTGCGTGTGTACTTGAATACACAGGGGTATTAAATTCATCTATTACCTAGTTTGTGATAGGTCAGTGGTTCTATGTGAATGTCTCTGTCCACTTAATATCTTTACCCATCTATAAAAATTTGAACATTCCTTTATGATCGAGATACTGTTGGTGGGATGTTAAATTCTCAACAATGACATAAAGAGTGTTTTTACATTCAATTTATTGTTTTCCTATAAAGTTAAAAAACAAACGTTTACTTTTCTGTAAACTAAAAATACATGCATCATAGAATTTATATATCACACATTAATAATTGAAAATGATGTTCTATGTAAGAATCTACAGCTCCTATACTCAAACTTATACATCCACCGTTTTTAAAATCATGCATCCAGTTTATGACAAATCTACCCCATTCCTCAATCTTGATCATGTCAATATTAATATCAACGTGATACTTAAAACATAACTGTGCTAATGTCCTCTTGAAATTTTCAAAGGTGTCTGCTCTACCTAACCACTGTGTAATGCATGTTTTGGACTTAAGGGATATTTTACTGCAGGAATAATAGAGAGCTGCTTTATACATTTCATATCTAAGTATATTTTTCAAAGATATGTATGGCTTTTCCACTAATTCATGGTAAATAAAAGCACACTGTTCCTCAGATAAGACATCCATATTCATTCAAAACTAGTTGAATGATTTGAAGAAAAGTCGTTTAAGCAAAGCACACTAGGATAATTGGATCCTCTGAGATAGCGATTTCAATATGTTTGAAGCATTTTACACACTTCGTCTTGCTGTCGCTATACCCATTGTCCTCTCAAATACCTTAGGATAGACAACTACAGTAACTGAGTGATAAGACATATTTGACCTATTCACAGCTTAAATAAAAGGGAGAAAAATAACTAGTGTGTGGATAATGTTAAAGTCACAGAGTCGGTAATAAGACTGTATACACATCAAACGTATGAACAATATACAACGTACACCTTATCTCATCACTTTATCTGATGAAACAATACCACAGGATCAACACTATTCTCATCCTTTCTTTTGGGCCCACCGTAGAGAACAATAAAACGTTCAACTTATTGTAAAGAGGCAATCAAGAACAATACAACTTTCACCTTATATGATCATATCTATTTTAAACCTGTCAATCAACTAACCAAACCACCAGAACCGATCAATTGAACTGCCGTGCCACCAAGCAAATATGGCGGTTTTACTATATAACGTATACAACCACCAGAAACGAAATGGCCGCGAGAATCCTGTTTTTATACTACTCTTAAGTCTCTTATGATGTATTCAAGACCCGCCCCTCATGCGTACACTGTGGCGCCCAGTGAAACTGTTTCTTTGAAAAACAATTCTCAAAATCTGTATTTCTGTGAAGTGACACTGTTGTAGCACGCGCGTGGGAGGGTCACGTTTGAGATCTTAAATCTCTAAGTGCGTATTCAAGGCCCACCCAGTGAAAATCTGCATCTCTGAAAAGCAATATTCAACAATCACAATTCTTAAGGGGTGACAGTGTAGTGGCAGGTGCGCCAGAGTTGAGATCCTAAATCTCTTAGGGTGTACTCAGTACAGCATCACCTCTCCCTTGTTCACTGTTGAGCCAGTAAAATTCTGCATCAAAACTTACTCACCTAGAATACTCAGCATCGGCATTCCGAAAACCCATAAATCCCACCCCCAACTCTGAAACCTTTAAATAGGGAGGTTGGACCTTTTTTTTTTTTAAATATTAACAAATTTAAGGTTCCAATATACCATTTTATTTAGAATTCATAACTTTTGATTTGAATGAGCTATCTTTTATATTAAAAAAGTAACACGACTTAGAATTTTTTTATTTTTTTTTAATTTTCTGGACAATTTCTGCCTGTTTCCAATATACAAGGATTAAGTTGTATTTCATAACTTTCTTTTTTTTTCCCCTTTAATTTTTTAATTTATATTGTTTTTACAAAGTTATTTTGCATATTTTTCTCATTTTCAGTGCTTTATTTACACAGTATCCTTCAGCAGAATCCGTTCCTGGTTGGCTAAAATTTGCCAACTTTTAAAGTTGAAGCTCATTTTTTTTATCCCCGTGTTTCAAAAAATTTATTGATTCTAAAGAAAACAATGCAATACATGAGTGTGTTTTGGGTTTGTCGTCTCTGCGACAGAATTTCAGTCATATATTTTATAGCGACATCCAGCTTATTACAGGTGGAAGAAACCCTAGATGCACCGAGGCACCCGCAGGTAAACCATCAACCTTCCACAAGCCAGCTGGAGAGCTTCCTCACATGGAAATCTGAATGACCCTGCCATGATTCGAACCCATGTGGTGAGGGGCTGAGTGAGTGTTAAAGTCAGTGACTTGCAATACATGAAAGAGGAATCGAAACAAACAGAGAGAAATGAATACTGGAAACTTTTATAATGACTCCCAATATAGAAAGTTTATTACAACTTTATGTACAAGGCAGTTTCACATAAGTTAAAATTAAGGGAACCACTGCATTACTGTGCATTACAATGTCTTCCTGTTCCCTATCTCTGCAGTATTTAACAAAACTTAAGGCATGTCCTGACAATCCTGCATTCAATATTGTGTTTCATCCAAACTATAAATCTCTGTATGAAAATAAACCGAAAGTAATAAAACCACTTGGTTTACGTTCTGAAAATCTTTTATCAGAACTAGACATGGATATTGATTTGATAAAAAACAAAACTGTTTCAAATATTCCACCGTGGACAATGAAGAAACCTGTAGTAAACCTTAGTCTTCTTAATTCTAAGGAATCAAATACTGATCCAATTGTGTTTATAATCTATTTATAATAATCATTATGAAATTTATACTGATGGCTCAAAAGATGGTAAAACGACCAGCTGCTTCCTGGTTGTGCTGTCATCATTTGAAAAGAAAAAAATGACCATTTTTGTATCAATATTTAATATTGGTGCTGATTGCAGCACACTGGATTTATATTAAGCTGCATAGCTCAGTTATAGAGTGGGTGTCTACACATTAGCTTGTGGTTTCACTCCCAAGAGCAAACAATTATTTAAAAAAAAGACTGTAGGTGATGACTGTTCTCTTTGACACTCAGCAGTTTAAGGTTAAATTGACCTACAAGACATTATGCTGATTTATGTAGTAATAAAAAGACTGGTTGCGATGACTGTTCTCTTTAACACTCAGCAGGTTAGGGTTAAAGCGCCCCACAATACATTATGTTGATTTATGTATTAATAAAAATAAGACAGGTGGTGATATTTGTTCTCTTTCACACTCTGACTCAGCAGTTAAGGTTAAGCCACTATAAAGATTTATGTATTAATATCAGGGTAAAGTAATCTAAAGCTTTCACAATAGATAGGCATGGCTGTGTCAGCATTATATCACGATATGATTCTGATTTGGGTTTGAGAGTAAACATTTGTGATCAACTAAATTGTAAACTGACCTGACAGCTACAATTTAGATGCACAGATTTCTGCTAATATAGTATTTCAATGGATCTGTATTTCTCTTGCAGCAGTGCTGATTAAAGCTCATTTTGTTGTTCTTCATTGAATACGATAGTCCTCAGTTCATCTTAGTTTCTTGCGGTTAGTTTTAAATTCTGAAATAATACTTCTACTATCAGAAAACGGTAAACTTACCTCACAGTTACATGTTTGTACTGAAGCATCCGGCTGCACTATATTGAGGCAGTTGCTCTGAATTGTTTTCGAACAAACGTCTACATCTTCGTGTATCGTGAACTCTACGGTTTGCAAATGAGTTAGTTCTGAAAGATCCAAGGTGCTTCCGGGTGGAAACCGTTGCATGATGACCCGTTTTATCGGTTCTGCATAGTTTACGATGTAACACCCTGACAATTCAATGTTGATGATACATACATCACCATCACACTTTCTCCCATCCAATGTTTCTGTGCACAGTCTTGCACATTGCACAGAAGCACATACTATCATCAATATCATGTAGAATATTCGCTCCATTTTTGTTCTTCGGTCATGTGAATACTGATGTTATTTTAAAGCAAAACTAATCGCCAAAGGAAAGTCCAGTGTCTGTGGAATTTTAAAACGCATCCGTGGATCGTTCTGTCGTCCCTCAAAGCGTGGGTTCGAGTCCCGGCAAGGTCATTCGGATTTTCATGTAAGGAAGCCTTCCAGCTGGCTTGCGGTAGGTCGGTGGTTCTACCCGGGTACCTCAGTGTACTCGGGGGTCTTCCTCCACCTGTAATTAGCTGGACGTCGCTATACGATTGAAATACTATCGCAGCGACGGTAAACGCCCATACAACAACAAACATCAGGAATAGTTTGGAATAGTTTGAGATAACTCATGGATCAAAGTTCCAGCTAAATCTTTTGAAAAATGTGTTCGTAAATAAAGATCAATTTGAGTCTCGTTTGTTTATATAATACGTAATTCTGTGACAATTTGATCCTGAATCTGGGTAAAAAATTAATATTTAACTAAATCGCTTTCTGTTTGAAAACATAGCCATTATTTTTTTAGATGTCCTTACAATACAGAACAAAATGTATTCATATATCAAAGCGACGTACTGAAACGTGTGACTATTCTTAAAATATACATTCGAAACTGGGTAATTGTGTCACTGGATTAACTGCAGTGATATTTTCCATTACCCAATTAACTTCAAATTTATACATTGACACAAATGCAGTGTCCCTAAATTTTCGACACCATATACCTGTGCTTTTTATGAAGCTGTATGCTTCTCCTTTCGCCATAGAAGTAGTATATAAAAGACAGATGGGGAGAAAACGACTTTTTAACTTGGAGCTGGTGGAGCCACGAAAGCAAGCTATGACGTCATCAATCGGTAGCATAATAACAAACTCACGCGCGGTGCCTGCAGCACCGTGCATTGATGTCATCAATCGATACCATAATTACCCAGTTCTTTAACGAAGATTAATTAATCGCGAAGAAAAAATGGCGCTCAGAATGTATAAAACGTGTCTTAACAGCAACAAATTAACTACGTTTCCACAAAGTCACTCTTAATTACGATTCTTAGAGAACAGTTAATGTGAGGTCCTTCTTTACAAAATCAATGAAGCATACTGATATTTCTTTTAGCATTAATTATAAGTACCTATTCAGTAACCTTATATATGTATACAATGTCGATTATGTACAACTTCGCATTTACAATTGTACCGAGAGTGTCAATACAGTCTGGAATCCGCATCCCTTAATTAGAATTTACTCACGACTATTGGAAAACGTAGGTTCGCCCGCGGCGACCCTTGTTGACTTAAACAATAATATTAAAAATTACATGGCCGTAACCGGCTCGATGATAAAACTTGTTAACACAGGTAGTCAGGTAATGTATTGCGTTATCGATTATTGACATAAAACGAATATGTACGAGACTCTCTCTGTGTATATTAATGATCGTTTTTCTTTCATTTTTTTACTGTCTTTCTCGTAATGCGTTCGTTGTGTACGCGTGTATGTTCTGATCTCTCTCTCTCTCTCTCTCTGTAATCATCCTCTCTATTCTGTTAATACTCTGACTCTCCCCCGCAATATATGATTTTTTACTCGAAGTATACTAGATCGGGATTCTACCCATGTCGCTGTTCGAATCCCGGTTATGACTACGGATTCCATAGGAAACATTCCAGGTGTCTTACGGTAAGTTGGGTTATATCAAGGATCCTCTCACACAAAAACGGAAAATTTATTTTCATTTCATTTTATTTATTAATTTTTTTTACAAAATAAACAACATACATATAATTTACAGTAGACGACCACTGCTTCAGTTTCTGAAACGATAAAAATATACACAATAATTATAAAATGATAAAAGATTGAACAAACAAAAAAAAGTTAAATAAAAGCTATCATAGGACCTCGACCGACGGAATGGTAATAAATGAAGTTGGTTAATTTCAGATGTTAACTGATGAACGTGTGAAAAAGAAAAAAAAAACTACGTATATTTCATGCAGTTTCGCTCATGAATGATTATTATCATTATTTGACCAAAAGGTTACTTACAGATTTTTCAGCATCTCCCGAACTGCGGAGAGCTCTTGAATCGTTTTATCGAGCTTGCGTCTCAACTTAGCCTGAAATATCAACAACAATATTATTAACAAGATGGCCCTGTGTCGCTCACCTGAGTAAGATGGCTGTGTTAGGCATAATGACAAAAAATCTGGCATCTAAAAGTGTTTTTCTAACATTTGATTAAGTGACCTACATATTCATCCTACCTGAATTTGCACTCAACTGGGAATTCATGCAGTCATCATTCATATTAAGTTAAATGAAGACTTGGGCAAAAATGTAGGCCTCTAGAGTGTTCACAAGGTTTTTCTTAGATTTGACCTGGTGACCTAGTTTTTCACCTCATGTGACTCATTTTCAAACTCATCCAATATATCAATTAGACAAACATCCTGACCAAATCTATTGAGGATTGGGCTAAAACTGTGGCCTCTAGAGAGTTCACAAGGTTTTTCTTAGATTTTCCCAAGATTTTCCCTGGTGACCTAGTTTTTGACCCCATTCCCAATTTTTTTCAAATTTCCTGGTGACTAGTTTTTGACCCCACATGACCCAATACCGAACTCATCCGAGATATGTAGACATATATCCTGACCAAATTTTATGAAGATTGGGCTAAAACTGTGGCCTCTAGGGTGTTCACAAGGTTTTTTTTCAAGGATTTGACCTAGTGACCTAGTTTTTGACCCCACATGACCCAATTTCCAACTCATATGAGATATCATGTAGACAAACATCCTGACCAAGTTTCATGAAGATTGGGCCAAAACTGTGGCCTCTAGAGTGTTCACAAGCAATTGTTGACGACGCACGGCGGACGAAAGGCGATCACAAAAGCTCACCCGAGCACAAGTGCTCAGGTGAGCTAATAAAGTTATTCGTCATTTAGATATTTTTTTTCTAAATATTATACGATTTAAAACGGGAAAGTGTATTAATATTCAGTTTGTTATATTCTGACGAATCTGCTCGCTTTTGTAAACGAATATATACTTACAAGCTTCTCCCTTCCGGGGGAATCCCAGCTGATACTCGATACCTGAAAATAATAAAAAAAAACAAGATGGCCCTGTGTGGCTCACCTGATTAAGATGGCTTTGTAAGGCAAGATGACAAAAAATCTGGTATCTAAAGTGTTTTTCTAACATTTGACAAAGTGGCCTACATTTTGATTCTACCTGAATTTAACTGGTGACCTAGTTTTTGACCCCACATGATCCAATTTTGAATCATCAGAAATATCATGTAGACAAACATCCTGACCAAGTTTCATGAAGATTGGGCCAAAACTGTGACCTCTAGAGTGTTCACAAGGTTTTTCAAAGATTTGACCTGGTGACCTAGTTTTTGACCCCACATGACCCAATTTCGAACTAATCTGAGATATCATGTAGACAAACATCCTGACCAAGTTTCATGAAGATTGGGCCAAAACTGTGGCCTCTAGAGTGTTCACAAGGTTTTTCTAAGATTTGACCTGGTGTCCTAGAGGGCAAACAAAGTGAAATCTGGCTTTTTTCAATTTTAAAAGGGGCGTAACTCCTGACCTAAGGGTCCAATTTCAGCCATAATCCAACTTAGCCAAAATTTGATGGTCATAAACATTGTTATAAAATTTAGACAATGACCTAAAAAATAAAGATGCTAGAGTGCAATCTGACTTTTTTAAATAATATAAGGGGTGTAACTCCTGCCCTAATGGTCCGATATCAGCCAAAATCGAACTTGGCTGAGAATTTTGGTTATAAACAATGGTTATAAACAATGTCATTTAGTTTGAATGCAATTGCTAAAGAAATGAAGATGCTAGAGTGCAAACAATGTGAAATCTGGCTTTTTTTAATTTTAAAAGGGGCATAACTCCTGACCTAATGATATGATATCAGCCATAATCGAACTTGGCCGTGATTTTATGGTTATAAACATTGTTATCAAGTTTGAAGATAATTGCTCATGAAATGAAGATGCTAGGGTGCAAACAATGTGAAATCTGGCTTTTTTGAATTTTAAAAGGGGCATAACTCCTGACCTAATGGTACGATATCAGCCATAATCGAACTTGGCCGTGATTTTATGGTTATAAACAATAATATAAAGTTTGAAGATAATTGCTCATGAAATGAAGATGCTAGAGTGCAAACAATGTGAAATCTGGCTTTTTTGAATTTTAAAAGGGGCATAACTCCTGACCTAATGGTACGATATCAGCCATAATCGAACTTGGCCGTGATTTTATGGTTATAAACAATAATATAAAGTTTGAAGATAATTGCTCAGGAAATGAAGACGCTAGAGTGCAAACAATGTGAAATCTGGCTTTTTTGAATTTTTAAAGGGGCATAACTCCTGACCTAATGTTCCGATATCAGCCATAATCGAACTTGGCCGAGATTTTATGGTTATAAACATTGTTTTAAAGTTTGAAGATAATTGCTCATAAAATGAAGATGCTAGAGTGCAAACGAACAAATTGTGGACGACGGACGACGGACGGACGGACGGAGGACGGACATTCATCGATCCTAAAAGCTCATCCTGTATTTTCAAAATTATAATACTCACCTCCATTCGAGGGGTTGAAGTACCTACTGGCGACCATAGCATTCGTCGTGGCTGAAAAAAAGGAAGAAAAGAAAATATAATCAGCTATCTTTCATACCCAAAATAATTCGTTGAATAACTGTTCATTTGTTACAGTAGTATGTTAAATACAATTAAATATCGTGTTATAAAGTTAGACGCGAATTCTTAGCTCATTATATATATATATATAATAAGTTTAATCAAATTCTGTCCAGTGGTTTCAGAGGAGATGTTGTTTAAAGGTTTCTCTATATACATATAAGGCAAATAAGCCCCGCCCCTGGCGGCCATGTTTTTTTACGGATCGGAATAATTTTATCAACTTTGGTAGAGGTTGACCCAAGGAACATCTGTACCTAATTATTTTGAAATCTGGCCAGTAGTTTTGAAGGAGATGATTTTTAAAGTTTTCAAATTATTTTTCTTTTTGTAGCCATGGCAACCAGAGTTCTCCATGGATCAACTTTATTTTAGCAACTTTTGTAGAGCCTCACCCAAGGAACATTCTTGCCAAGTTTCATTAAATTCTGTCCAGCGGTTTCAGAGAAGATGTCGTTTAAAGACTAGAACTGTGTCCAAAGGACACGGATGCCCCCACTGTGCAGATGTGCTCGTAAACAAGAGCAGCTTCATTTAATGTCTACAAAATTCTGTTCTTATTATAGCGTTTCAGTTGAAATTTCCTCAATTATGTATTAATGATAAAAAAGTTACCTAACTCTTGAGGCATCATATTTGGTTTCTTTACAGATGGAATACAATATTAGTGTCTGAATAAAACAAAACTTTGAAACACATGTCTGGTCTCCTAAAACGCTGTGATCAGAGAAATATGTTGGGTATACAGTTACTTTTGGCTGTGGCAACTCATCTTTTACATAGACAAGATCAATAATAGATCCACTTAAGTGTGTTGGTAATGTCACACACTGGCGATAATTAAGCAGAGATTCAGATAGTCTTCTGTACCAAACTGAATCAACGTTGATGTTGAAATCACCTAGGATTATGTCATGTTGCGTATCGTATACTGTGCTGGTAAGATCTGTAATAAATGTGGCAGGTGCTGTTGATGTAAAATTTATATGTTCAATTATTTATATGGTATATAGTGAACAAATCAACAAAGGGCCATAATTCTGTTAAATTTGGTCGCCGCAAAAAATTACTTCCTTTTTCCATCTACACATTAAGGTTATTCATCACGGAATTTAAGCAAAATCTGGTTTAAAAATAGTGAAAAAATCAACAAAGGGCCATAATTCTGTTAAATTTGGTCGCCACGAAAAATTCCTTCCTTTACTTCCATCTACACATTAAGGTTGTTCATCCCTGGAAGTTTAAGCAAAATCTGCCATCCGGTTGAAGAGGAGTTGCGTTCACAAAATTTCTATATGGTATATAGTGAAAAAATCAACAAAGGGCCATAATTCTGTTAAATTTGGTCGCCACGAAAAATTCCTTCCTTTACTTCCATCTACACATTAAGGTTGTTCATCCCTGGAAGTTTAAGCAAAATCTGCCATCCGGTTGAAGAGGAGTTGCGTTCACAAAATTTCTATATGGTATATAGTGAACAAATCAACAAAGGGCCATAATTCTGTTAAATTTGGTCGCCGCGAAAATTCCTTTCTTTACTACCATCTACACATTAAGGTTGTTCATCCCTGGAAGTTTAAGCAAAATCTGCCATCCGGTTGAAGAGGAGTTGCGTTCACAAAATTTCTATATGGTATATAGTGAACAAATCAACAAAGGGCCATAATTCTGTTAAATTTGGTCGCCGCGAAAATTCCTTTCTTTACTACCATCTACACATTAAGGTTGTTCATCCCTGGAAGTTTAAGCAAAATCTGCCATCCGGTTTAAGAGGAGTTGCGTTCACAAGATTTCGGGACGTACGGACGGACTGACGGACTGATGGACTGACGGACTGACGGACGGACGGACGGACGGACAAGTGCAACGCTATATGCACCCCACTTTGTGGGGGCATAAAAATTGTTGACGACGGACGAAGGGCGATCCTAAAACCTCACTTAATCACAAGTGCTAAGGTGAGCTAAAAACTACTCTATTTAGGCTATATTTATTTATTAGTATCTTTTCGTTGATAACTTATTTATGCATAATTATAGCTCGGTATTAACCTTTTTGTAGCTTAGTTTATCATTTCTTAAACTTATATTTCTTAATTACGAATAAAATAGACCTTTTCAGAAACTAAATTATCTCCCTTGTTAAATTGATCGCATTCGGAACCCCTCGGGCACTGGGTAGTAAAACAAATCAAAATGGCGGACCGTGACAAGGAAAACGAGCGTTATCTGACTGATTTCGGTATTGATAAGCTAAATGTGTCAGAATTGATGGAATATTTACGATTTCACAAGCAATATGTATCCGGCAAAAAACATGGAACTTGTTTTGAGGGCTAAAGGTGTGCAAAAATTGGGATTAATCGATCTCAATCGTAAGCAACGGACCACGGAGATAAATTTTGAAAGACGAAAAAACTGAAAAACTTGTTACGCCGCTTGGTGAAAAATTACCGGATCCTGTGACATTGAAAAATTGAGGGACTTCCGATTTATTGGATATTCCAAACTTCAGTGAAAGTGACATTTACAACTACTTTGTTCTGAAAATGAATACAAAGAAACAGCTCAAATCAAAAGTGTACTACGCAGACAGACATGTGCACAAAACCATGTACCATTCAATCAGTGAAACATGTAGACACTGTTTTGTGAAATGTAAAGTTATGCCCTCTCTGCCAAGTTCTAAAGAGATCATCCAGGATCACAATGTTTGGATTTGTCTATCTAAAGTAACTGGCCAGGTCCATTCTGCAGATTGTGATTGTACAGCAGGGTAAGTGATTAATTCGCAGAATTGTATAATATTTGGCAATTTAAATGTACCTTTATATATATTACCAGTACCATTACAAATTTAAATGAATAGCTTCACCAGTTACTCCACCCATTATTTTACTCACCAGAAAAAAAAAACCCTGCATGTTGCCTCTGAACATAAAGATTTCTTACTTCATTAGCCAAGAAATTAAATTCATGGATTATAAAAGCAGTCCTTTCCATATCATGTTAAAAACAAACCAAAAAAGGGCTCCCAAATGATACCCTGTTTTCTGGTCATTTCATATCATGTGAATTGTTTTATTGTATCTTACTGCATTTCATTAAGTCGTTAATATGTTCATTGAAAAATGCAAAATAGATGCAAATATTAAGAAGTGATTCTTAAAATAATTAAAAATATTTGTTTTCAGGAGTGGTGAAGCCTGTAATCATGTAGGAGCACTGATGTATGCACTAGCAGACAATACGGCCAAGAACGAAAATGGAACACTTTCCTCCACTTTCAAAGTGCACATGGGATCAATTCAACAATCCAAGAAAAAGGAAGCTGACTCCAAAGAAGTCGTGTGAATTGACGTTTAGGAAACAAACATTTGATTCTGATTTGGAAAGTGTGAAAAAGAAGACAGCAAAGGAGCTTTTCACGGCCTCTGTCAATGAAGAAAGATTTCGTGCAAAACTTTCGAAGTGCAATCCAATAGCTGGATGGCTTCTCAATTATGTGGAAGGCAAAAAGGAAGAAAAATTCCGAAGTTCATGGACATAGATTTTCAGTTTAGAGACAGTGTGGACTTAAATAGTGGTGTAGTGCAGCAGAAAATGTCAGAACAAATGGATAAATTTGTATTGACTGAGGAAGAGTGTAAGACAGTTGAGAAATTAACAAGGGGACAGGGAAAAAACATCACATGGGATGATGAAAGAAAAATCCGAATAACTGCTTCGAACTTTGGTGAGGTGATGGCAATGAAATCTGAAACACCCCCAGAGGGACTTCTGAAACGAATGTTATATTCCAACTTGAAAAACAAATATGTCATGTGGGGAATAAAGCATGAACCTGCAGCTAGGAGGAAATATCTAATGACAATGAAAACAAGAGGGCCAAGATGGCCCTAGATCGCTCACCTGAGAAAAGTATCATTCATTGCCTGTACAAAAAAGATTGCTTTAGAATTAAGATGATGAGGTGAAACAATGTTCAGGAATTTTCTGACCCCATCCACAAAAGATATCACCAAGACAAACATTCTGCCAAAGTTTGAGGAAGATTGCATCAAAACTGTGGCCTTTAGTGTGTAAACAAGATTTTTCTAAGATTTGACCTATTGACCTACTTTTCGGTCCGCCCTGCCCATTTTCGAAAGGGTTCATGATATCATCAAGAAAAACATTCTGACCAAGTTTGAGAAAGATTGGATTAAAATTGTAGCCTCTAGTGTGTAAACTGTACACTTACTTTCACAGCAAAAAAACAGCTCTCCTCACCAGCTTTATGTTGGATATTCACACTAAATTGCTGTCTTTAGCTGTTGTCTCCAAAAAGATAATTTGATAATACAGTGAAATAAAACCAAAACTTGAGGGTGTGCTTGCTGCCTTGCATAGACTTCGTCAAGGTGGTGAACACGTCAATGAAATGCATAGGATTCTTGTACAGGATGGTGGATTGAAAAGAATTGAACTGGCTGGAGATCTTCCCAGAGCAAAGACTGAGGTCACAAGGATGATGGATAGATACATTAACAACCTGGATGAAAACTTGAGAAATCGGTTAACAGAGCAGGATGGTGATGTCTTGTGTAATTTGTCTGCAGTCTTTTGTCCCACTATTTTTGATGAAAACTTGGCTGATGGTGCTATTGATGACCTTTGTAATTTGTTTGGAAGAGAAAAGATTGTAAAACAAGTTGGTGAACATGATCAGATTACAGAAACACAAGTGAGACCTTTAGTTGATGAAAATGGGGTGAAAAATGAGTGGCCCAGGCTAAAGGCCATGATTAAGGGGACATACAGACTTATGAACATGAAATCACTTATTAGAAATATCATACTGTTGCATGCTGATATATTTCCTAACATGTCACTGTTGTGCAAAATAGCTTTGTGTATTTGTGTAACAAGTGTAACATGTGAAAGGTCATTTTCTGTTCAAAACAGATTAAAATTAAGGTGTTCATTGAAACCTGAAAATCTTGATTTGCTGATGAGAATCTGCATTGAAGGACCAGAGTTAAATGATTTTGATCCCTGTCCAGCTGTTTGCCTGTGGAGGCGGGTTAAACACAGAAGAGACAACAGGCTGTCTCAGCCTTACAAACCTAGGAAAGAATGACGTGTGTTCATGTTTTATCACTGTTTTTAGATAGTCCAACTGTAATGGTTGTGCAATGTCTTGAATCACTTACATATTGCCAATGACAAAATATTAGGAAACCTTGGTTAATGTTCAATTTAAGTGGTCCAAGACATTGCAGAGCTATTACAGTAAGACTACCTTAAGTTTTAACCCTTTACAACATATATGCCTTTTAATGCTTTCATAGGTAACACATAAAGCCTGATCTGCAGAAAACACAGTTAAGCCTTATCAAATTCAAGTGTAAAAATTCTAATTTCCAGACACTTTAGAGAAGCTAACAGAAAAAACCTGATCAGCCTGTAAGTTACTTACAAGCTGATCATTTTTTTTTTGCTATTCACATTGGTCTTTTCTTGGTCTTTTTATATGAGGGAAAGGGTAAAAAAAGTATGATGCTTGCTTTTATGTTAATATTCATGAAATAATTCAGTGCATGCACAAAATTAAAAGCTTATGTATATTCATAATACAAACCGTGTAACATGTTTGTTTTTATAATATATGCATTACAGGGGCTTGTGATCAACATGGTGTTCTCTCTGTTGTACTTATATAGTGGTACTGATGGAAGTTGGCCGGTACTGATGTGTTTTGATTTTAATCAGTACCGTACTGATAGGATGAAAAATTATCTGGAGCACTGATCCTATCTGGGTTTGGGCGTATCCCACGTTGGGGGCAGGTATCCAGTAATCCTCATATGCAGCCTGTTGTTTGGATGGTAGGAGCGCATACACTGAGCTAACACAAGAATCTCCTAGCGGTACACGAATCACAAATAGCTGCTCAAACTGTGCTGGTGAAGTTGAATGTGTCCCATCGAGAAACCTGGTTTCAGCACTGTCCAAGAGTTGAAGACCATCTTTTGTGCATGCGCTGCCCCAAGCTTCCATTGTCGTATGAGTTTACTCCCAAATTCCTCAGGAAAAATGGAGAAGGGATGTCTTTGATTGTTTGCGGATTCTTCAGAGAAGTTGCCTTCTTCGATCGTCTAATTGTCTGTTTCAGAAGTCTCACTGGCCCGGCAGCAACAATCGCCTCTTTCGGCTGATGGGATAGCTTGTCTGTAACTATCTGACCAGGTTGACCACGGTTGGAAGAGACAGAGGACTTGATCTCAGACCTGACCTTCAAAGCCTCTGTGAAGAAGGAGTCCGGTGCATGGCTATGCTCAGTAGTCGACTTGACGAGTGTAGCTTGTATGTCCGTGTTTACAGATCCTTTGCATTGCCGATTCTCTGGGAACATTCCCACCGTGTTGAGGACTTAGTAGAATATTTCTTGGTGTAGGCATAACCCTCATAAAGAAGCTTACGGGAAACCCTTATTACTAGGAATAAACTCCATGATGGAATAATGATATAAGAAATAAGTGCCTTTATATATACCATATTGTAACAGTTTGGAAAATTATAGTCAAATTATATGGCTAGGAATCTTTCGTAATCTACAAACTGTTAAATTCATTGACATATATTAAATGCTTGTAAAAACCCACCAAGAAAGTTAAAAGCATCAGTTGGTTAAAGAGCTAATTGTCTCCATTAGGCATTCTAATTTGATTAATAATAGCAATCAGTAACCATCTCTAATTGTTAAATTAGCACCTCTGTTAGATAATAAAACTGTGAAATTATTTATACAGAATAAACCAGAAGTCCATGTATACAAACTGCAACTATATTATTTTCTTGTGATAGAAACAACAATATTAAATTTATTAATAAACAATGGAGAATTTTGAAATTTGAATCTATGGTATTTTGACAACCTAAATACCATTATAACACTTAGGGGATTTTGAACCTAGGGGATTTTGAACACTTTATTAATTTTTGGCCTAGGGGAATTTGAGTCAAGGGGATTTTGATATACACTCGTTAAACAACTGTGTCCAGTCTACAACGATTTATTACATATTCCTACGCACAGCGCGGGAAACCGGAGTCCAAAGTCAATATGTTTTATTTAATGTCTCAAAATACCTCAAATAAATATTTTTACCTCAATATCTTTAATACCTAAATATACCTTAATATGTTTAATTATGCAACTTTTGATCTGCAAACATTTCTGATTCTTGGAACGCCGACATTAATTTGGCACACTTTTGAACGCTGACATTTTCACTTCGAAAAGCAGCCTTCAATTAGGTGCTTAAAGCACGCCACCATACCGCCGATTTAAACACGATCGGAACTAATAATACAAGACCTTTGTATAACCTAAGTTCATATTATTTAATCTAATGTTAAGTGTTGGCCACACAGGTCCATTGTATCGGCTCGTATGGAACGCCGACATTTATATGTTCTATTCATTTGGGGCGTGCTTGATTCGCAATCTTCCCTACCTTCGGATTGTTCCGCATGAACCAATACGAATCAAGTGCGATTTGTAAACAAATATGGCCGAATAAGCAGCATTAATGCTAGCGACAGTATTTGAAATGGATAGTAGTTCTTCTGAGGAGGATTCCGAAGAGGAATTCCATTCATTTTATGCTGTCCCATTACTAACTTTAACATTGTAAGTCACAGTATACATATATCGGTAGGCCTAAAATACCCAGTGAGCGAAATGGAAATTATTATTTACGGGGCATACCAATTACTAGTGGATGTATCATATGCCTGTATTTTATAAACAAAAGAGAGGCCATATGTATGCATGTATGTAATGTTTTTATCATTTACTTATGGCCTCTCTTTATTTAAGTAAGTAATTCTCGGTAATTTTACCACATAAACTTCTCTTTATCCTCCAGAGGCTGTGTTTTCACGTGTATTTTATGTCGTATAAATAAACAACTTTGTTATGGCACTGATAAAGTTTCATATCAGACTACAATGTTACGGGTTGTCATTCTGAACGCACGCCAGGTTTCGAATCCCGTTGGGAGGCACGAAAATTACATAATCTACCAAGGCGCAAAGTACTGGTCCAACCCAGGAACCGTTGAGAGGGATTAGTATAAGTTCCCAGTCGACGTAAATCAAATATATTTAAACTGAAGTTGTTTCTAGTCCAAAAATATGCTACGTCATTTGTTTTAAGTACCGCAGACTGCAGACAACTTTACCCCCGAACAATTGCAAAGTAAGCTAGAAAATTATGATGCGTAAAGGTCGATTGTCTATGCACAATTTACGTAATGTATTTTGTGTGTGTCAGGTTTATGCTTTGGTGCATGAATTTAGATGATGCACGTTAAAATGCTCTAATTAATAGACTTGGTGTTTTCTTACTTAATTTAAAGTGTTATTACCTTTAAATTTTTTTCAGGGAGAGAGATAGAAGTAGTCAAGAATTGAAAACTATGTGGAAGAAGTCATTTCTATGTATGCTCTCGATGACTTTAAGCGCTTCTTCCGACTTTCAAGAAACACATTTGAGACAGTTTGTCAGCAGTTAGGCACAAGGTGGACGCTCTCCAGTTAACCTAAGAAAACAATTTTTAGTGTTTATGTGGTATGTTGGGTGCCAGGAAACACTCTGTCGAATAGCAGACAGATTTGACATTACAGAATTTTCAGTTCTACGAATTCGTAGTAAAATCTGTAGTGTTATTGTTAGACATTTTATGCCTAAGTATATTATTTGGCAAGAAGGCCAAGACAGACAAACAGCGATCCAAAAGTTTCAAGAAAAAAGGGGCTTTCCAGATGTTGTTGGGGCTGTTGACAGTTCACATATACAGATTCGCCCTCCACCACAGCACCCACAGACCTATGTAAACCGCAAAGGCTACCATTCAATTGTGCTTCAAGCCGTATGTCGAGAGGATTTAAGATACACAAATTGTTTTGTGGCTGGCCTGGGAGCTGCCATGATTCCAGAGTAATGAAAAACTCAGACCTTTAGGATAATGGATTACTACTTTGCGGTAATTGTCATGTTATTGGTGATGGTGGATTTCCTCTGCGACGTTGGTTACTGACACCATATAGAGACAATGGACATCTCACTTATCAGCAGCGCAGTTACTATTTTTGCTTGTCTTCCACTCGGCAAGTTGTTGAAAGATCATTCTCCCTTCTGAAGGGACGGTTATTGCAACTTCTAGATGTACAGGATGTGAACACAGCTGTTGAAATAACTATTAGTTGTTGTGTTCTGCACAATATTTTTATTTTACAGGAAGACAAATTGGATGAATACTTCAATGAAGACCAAATCGTGAATATTCATGCAGCATTGCTTGTTGACAATGATGCAGAAGGTGTTGCCAAAAGAGATGCAATTGCTCAGCAACTGCCTTGAATTTAGACCAATACTATATAATCTGCAATGCTATAACACTTTGTTTTTTTAATTACCGGAGTGTATCAAGAATATAATTGAAATACAACACAAGACATGAGCAAGATAAATGGTCTTTCTTGTATATATTCCACACAGGGTATCGTTGATCGTATAACCAATTTCTGAAACTGGCTCAAATTCCACCAACAAAACTTAGCACTCAGTAATACTTAAATTATTAAACTGATTTGAAACATACTCCGTCGTTTCTCAACAAATGACTAAGTAAAATCAATAATTACCCTTCAAAGTAGTAATATGTGTTAAGAAAATTAAATATTTAGTTACTTTTCTATAGGAAATAAAAAGAATAATAATATTTTGACACTAAGTATTTAAGTATTACTTAGCACTAAGAATTGTTGTTGGAATTTGACCCTGGTTGAATTGTAAACCATAATTTCTTAGTCATTGCAAACTAAGATTTTCCAAGTAAATGTTAATGGAAGCTTTCTGCTTGGCGCTTAACATATAAGGGTAGTTGCAGGACTGGCTGGCCCAGTTTCAGGATAATGTTACATGTCTACAGCCAGATGCTGCATTGTGGCAGCACTATATCTGTCTCAAGTAGACATGGTCTCCAAATGACTGAAATACTGTTGGTGGGATGTAAATCTCAATAAACTAACAAACTTATGTAATAAAACATTTGTGGATTACACATGAAAGTAAACAACTTCTTATTTCTTAACTTTTTAATAGCCTTACCTCGGTTCAGTAATAAATCTTTTTTTCAACTTAACAGTAATTCTTTTACACAATAACAAGTACATAAAAGCATGAAAAGTTAAACGGTCATGACTAGCTCTCTAGTTCCAATTAAATGCATACTCTATACATTTAAAGACCCTTTAAAAGTTGCTAACGTGAAAAAATAAAATTACAAAAAATATCCATATAGTTAAATGATAAATTGAGTACTTTGAATCAAGAAAATGAGAAATAAACTAAAACTTGTTCATTCTAACAAACATGAATGATACCTGAGTTGAACTATAATACACACATACATCAACAAATTATCAGTCATTATCTGCCTTTTTATGCCCCCCCCCCCCCCCTTTTTTTTTTGAGTGGGAAAGTACTTTGACTCAAGAAAAAAAAAAATAAACGAAAACATTTTGCACTCAGGTGAGCTAAAACAAGGTTTTCTATCTCCTACCTCTTGCCTCTTATCTAACTTTAAAGAACGTAAGGGCTGTTTAGGAAGAAAATAGTGTGAACCATGGGAAAAATGATTGCCAAATGTGCAAAATAAACAAAGTGGCTTAACTGCTGCCAAAAAACTGGGGCACTTAAATACAATAATCCTGTAAAGAATTTGTTAAATTCCTTTAATAAATGTAGGAAAACAAAGTTAAAAACGTTTTCAAAATAACACAAAAACATTACAAACTCTTCATATGAAACTGAAATATTGGTTTGCTATTTAAACCAGTAATGCTGACAAAGTTAAATATTTGTTGTTAACCTTAATAAGAGCTGTCACAGACACAGCAGGCAGGCAGACATATTATTTTTGTTTTTGAAAAAGGTCCAATTCAATAGCCAATAACTGGATAAAATGGATTATTAATGAAATTACATGTATGTTAAGAGTTATCTTACATGAACAACAAAAAGCATGTGAGGTGATTATAAAGTCTTGTAATAAGTTTCATTGCCATACATTAAGTTCTTAATATGATATGAAAATAATCAGAATAACCAAATCATAATAAAAACACAAAGGGCCATAATTTGAATAATATGAAAGACATAGTTATCTAACATTAATATTTATGAATGTTTGATGAGTGGGAAGTGCTGAAATTCAAAGAACAAAAATTAAAAAAGTAATGAATACTAGTAAATGCTTAATACTACTCTCCTTAAATATCTATTTCAGGTTTTCACTAGATTTAATTTAAATAATTGAGTGAAGTGTTAAGCAAACAGTTCACTGAATAACATCTTGTAAACTAATAACATAAAAAACCTGACTAGTAAGTTTTAACTAGAAACACTTGTCCAAATTAGTGCACAGAACTCCAACCCATCAATTTGAAATCCTTAATGCAACATTAGCTGTAACAACATCTGTATTACAAATAATGCCCCAATTAAGTACATATATTGAAAGTGAATCTGTTTATATTTCTTATAAACTAGCACTTAAAAATTCTAACACATTTCTTTACTGAAGCACGACGAATTGGGCAAAGTTTCATCTTTTCACCACACTGAAGACAACAAAGCATATGCCCACAATCCAAGAATACTGATATCACTTTCTCCATACAAATTTTGCATGAATCTTGTATATCTGCAAGGATATTAAAAATCAAATAATCATGTAAATATAAAGCTGAATAAAAACAAAAAACAATTTAGAACCTTTTTGTAATATTTGTTTACCAAGTGTCACTTAAGATTTTAATGCAGTTGTAAATTAATTATAATTTTTACAGCCGCCTATAAGTAGAGATCCTACAAAATGTCTTTTATTGATTCAATGAAAGGCAAAATATGAGTTATACAGTGTTTTTTTTTTTTTATACAAATGAGAGATCACAATGGTACCAGAAATCTTTCAATTTCATCCTTCCTATTTTTTACCTTTAAATGCATTAATCAAAGCACTAAACATTAACATCTTTTCCTTGTGCCTCTCGTCTCTCTTTTTAGCTCACCTGAGCCAGAGGCTCAAGGTGAGCTATTGTGACCGGTCTTCGTCCGTCGTCCGTCCGTCCGTCGTCCGTCCGTCCGTCGTCCGTCCGTCGTCCGTCCGTCCGTCGTCCGTCAACATTTTGCTTCAAACGACATCTCCTTCTAAACTACTCACTGGATTTTGATAAAACTTCACTGGAATGTTCATTATGGGGCCCTTTTCCAAAGTTGTTAAAATTATTTTGATTGGTCAAAAATCTAGGTCACAGGAGCTAAAAATAGATTTTAAAAATGAAAATTTTAAAAATCTTCTTCTCCGAAACCACAAGGCCTAGCCTTTTGATTTTTGGTATGTAGCATGATCTTATGACTCTCTACCAAGATTGTTCAAATTATGGCCCTGGGGTCAAAATTGACCCCGCCCCAGGGGTCACTTGATTTAACATAGGCTAATATAGGAAAAACTTGAAAAAATCTTCTTCTCCGAAACCACAAGGCCTAGCCTTTTGATTTTTGGTATGTAGCATGATCTTATGACTCTCTACCAAGATTGTTCAAATTATGCCCTGGGGTCAAAATTGGCCCCGCCCCAGGGGTCACGTGATTTAACATAGGCTAATATAGGAAAAACTTGAAAAATCTTTTTCTCAGAAACCACAAGACCTGGAGCTTAGATATTTGGTGTGCAGCATTATCTAGTAGATCACTACCAAGTTTGTTCAAATCATGGCCCTGGGGTCAAATTTGGCCCCGCCCCAGGGGTCACCTGATTTTACATAGGCTAATATAGGAAATACTTGAAAAAATCTTCTTTTCAGAAACCACAAGTCCTTGCCTTTTGATTTTTGGTATGTAGCATGATCTTATGACTCTCTACCAAGATTGTAAAAATTATGACCCTGGGGTCAAAATTGGCCCCGCCCCAGGTGTCACTTGATTTAACATAGGCTACTATAGGAAAAAACCTTGAAAAATCTTCTTCTCAGAAACCACAAGGCATGAGTTAAGATATTTGGTTGTAGCATTTCTTTGATCTCTACCAAGTTGTTAAATATGACCCTGGGGTCAAAATTGGCCCCGCCCCAGGGGTCACTTGATTTAACATAGCTAATATAGGAAAAACTTGAAAAATCTTCTTCTCAGAAACC
>CM037788.1:45121013-45162635 GCA_021229015.1 Solen grandis | reverse complement strand
ATCGGATTACGTTTAAGGGAGTACATTACCATACTCATAATGGTCACATACTCACTTAACCAATATCCATTGTACAAATATTTTAGAATAATAGAAACATCTTTCAGTTTTCTATTACCAACACCTGTTCTTTTAATAAAGTTAAGGGACTCACCTACACAAACGTCATGAAACATGATTTCCATTCCCAGATAAATATAAAACGCAAAACAAAAGAGAAAATAATCCAAATATAAATTTCCAGCACAAAAAACCTTAGACAGTCTTACAGACTCGAAAAGTTGTTTCACACACGTGATCTTGTCTTTTGTTATAATGTTTGAGGCATTTCTCGCAAAAGTATCCTTCACTGAAGAAGCCCGTGATACTAGTGATGACATGAAAATTGTCATCGTCTACATGGTAAATGTAGATGCATGGACGTTCATCGATACTGGGTCTAGTGATAAATTTATTACCCAATCTAGCGCTGACCACCATCACGCGTACACCTAGGAGTTCTTCAAAAGCCACCACGTCATTTAAACTGGCTGGTCGGTCTGAGGGTACGCCTGCTAACTGACACAGGGTCGCCGCCACTGTCCTTGCTCTTTACGATTTTTCATGACCAGGTGATTGTAATAGCTGAGGGGTACTTTATGGTGTTCAATCGCAAGTTTCATGTTACTTTTTCCCTCTCTCGTCTTGGTCACCTCCTTCCATTCTTCTGGCGTACACCTTTTCAGTTTGGCCCAACTCACACCGATCGCTCTCGCCATACATAATTGGTCTTCGTTGTCAATGGTGACGACTTTTTTAATTGGAGCGAATTTTTTTCTCCTTTAATTCTCGTTATTCGCGTCTAGGGAATCCGCTTCCTTTGGGCAAGTCAATGGTACCGATGGAAATGTTGAAACTCATTGATGGAAAGCTGTTGGTTACTATTTAATACTTTTTCGATGGTCTCCAACACTGTCTCTGCGTTTAATTGGTCCCAGGGTTGTAAGGGAACGATGATGGGGTCATGTAACCCTTCATGCTGTATCACAACACGTCCGAAATCGTTCCCCGCCAAATCACCCCGGGCCTCCTCGAGCACTTCCTGGAACATGTGATGAAGACCACCTTTTATATCCATTAACTGTTGACCGTGGTACTTTTCATCTACCTTAATTTGATATGTCCTGTCCACGGCCGCTGTTTTCTTGAAAGTCTTCTCTGATTTTTTCCTCATGGTATATTTTAATTCATGAGATGGGCAAGGCTGGGGCTCCTCTCCACTTTCGGTCTGTATGGGTAACATGGGATCCCAATTTCCATCCTCCTCGCACGCATGTGTCAGGTCATTCATTTCTTCGTCAAATAGATAAGCTCTGACACATTCCTCTATCTCCTCCTGTTACTTGATATACTCTAATACTGTGGTTATATTTTCTTCATAACTATAACTTTCCAAAGGTCCTCTTAAGTTTTCAAGTATATTATAGAATTGTTGAATGATGAAATTATCATCATATTGTCGATTCATCAATTGAAACAAACGAAATCTATCGGAAGGAGATTCTTGAATATCCCACGTGACAGCAAATTCCAACAGTTCGTCAACATCGGTGAAAGAATTCACCATCATTTCTAAGGTATTTTCCATGTTGTCGGATTGAGTTCTGTAGTCAGAATGACTGTATATTGTGCGCGACCTTTCATACTATCTTCTAAGCCTAAATGTCAAAGAGGAGGCTGATTATTTTTTAGACATATCCTCTGATTGGCTGTTTCCTTTTAGACACAACGTCATAGTTATTTGAAGAAATGGACCACCCGTTTCATTGGAAGTCTATGGTGGCATGTTTATGATCATACAGGAGTAGTATTGTATGTAGTAAAATACCACCTACCACATTTTTGACCACCTACCACATTTTTGTGGATGCAACATTTTTGTGGATGTCACATTTGAGTGGAGGTCAATATGTTGGACGTTCGTGTGCGACGAGTGCACCCATTGGTTGACGGAAACGCCCAAGTCGAAACTTAAAACCAATAAGTGACCACTCACTCACAAACAGGTTTATCACCCCACACATACCAAAACAATGGAATGGTCAATGATATGCATGAGTACACATGTAGTTTGAATAATATTCAGGGCTGCCACAAGCTAAAGGTAATACTATTGAGAACACTAATCTAAACCAGGGTTACATACTCCCTCCCAGGGGAAAATGGCTCCTGACATTTTAATAATTCTGAAAGTTAAATATAACGACAATTACTTCAGCTAGAAAACTAAACTAATACTATTTATACTTTTACATGGCAGGTTGCTGAAACAAAAATAGAAAGAAAATTTTTTTTAGAGACATCTTAATTTCATTGATCAACATGGTCACTTCATCTAGATGAAATAACTCTTCTCATGTCCTGTAAACAAGACAAAAATAAAACATACCAACAAACAATAATAAAATCATGATACAATATTTGCTACTACATAGTGTGCAGTTTGATATATTTATCTATTTCAAAAATAGTCAATCAGACAAAATATTCCTCAGCATTCCAGAATTGTATGGAAGAAACCCATTCCCCATACCGAACTGGTGGTCTTACATTGTGTTTAGGTCTGACATGTATGGACGGCTCAAAAGATGGGAGATTCCAGAGACCTTGAAAAATTGGAGTCTGAAGGTACATCTTCCCTAGCAGACATATCGCTGCTATGAACTGAAGGCGGAACAGTACTATGAACTGTAAAATCCTGATCAGCTTGTTGACTGTTTCTTATTGGTGTTCTCACACCTCGCCTCATTGAGATGATACATGTCTCAACAGTATTGCTGTCTGAATCGGAGTTTGAATCAGAACTGATATCTACCTCCACAGGCTTGGTCCTGGTTTTATTAGTCTGAGTCTTTTTTGACTTGTGACTATATCAGATTGAGGTAGGTCCATGGGCAATGCGCTAAACTGCAAGAGCATATTTCTGTGGAGTTTGCGCCGTGGACCTAACCCATCCTCTCTCTGAACCTCAAACACAGGAAGGTCAGGATTTGGTTTTTGCAAAACACAACATGGGGTCTCCTCCCATCTGTCTTTCAGTTTGTATTTTCGTTTGTGCCCAACTGACCTCACCAAAACCCGATCACCCACTTCCAGCTTTGATGCAGTGACTTTTTGGTCATGTAGAACTTTGTTCTTTGCTGCATTTCTGTCAGCCTCCTCAGATGCATCAATGGCAAGCCTGGGATGCCACCCAAACATCAAAAAATGTGGTGAATACCCAGTCGAATCACTCCGAGTTGAATTGTACGCTTGGACTAGAGGTCCAACATACATATGACTTCCAGTCATGTTTCTGGTTTACATCCAGGGTTCCTAGCATCTTGAGCAAGCTCTGATTCATTCGCTCACAGGATCCATTTCCGATCGGATGGTAGGGAGTGGTTCGAGACTTTGTAGTGCCGGCAATCCTACAAAGCTCCTTAATTCCTACCTTGGTCACCATGTAACTTCTCCGGAAATGAATAGTAGCGGATGAAATTGTCGTATAAGGCTTTGGCTGTAGTATGAGCAGTTTGATTACGGCACGGTATGGCCTGTGCATACCTGGTGAAGTGGTCTGTTATAACCAGTTTATGCTCATAACCTCCTTTGAATGCTTCAAGAGACATAAAATCCATACAGACAAGCTCCATCGGCCTAGAAGTAGAGACCGATACAAGTTCAGCTCTTGGTATTTTAGCCTTACGACGAATGCATCGCCCACAATGCTCAACCCTGGCATTCACATCCTGCTCCAGACCAGGCCAATAAAAGCGCTGCCTAGCTAGCCAGAGGGTCTTCTCTTTACCAGGATGACCGACATCATCATGAACACCCTTAAGGGCCAGTTCATGATAAGTCTCAGGTAGAACAAGCTGTCTAACCTGTTCACCATTCTGCAAAAAGGTTCTGCAAAAAGGTTCTGTACAGAACTGAATCATCTACAAAGAGATGATTCCATTCCCGAAGGAGTTTCCCCCCTTGGGCGAAAACCACCTTGCAGAAGGTCAGTTACTCTGGCAATAGCTCTGTCCTTGCCCTGCTCAAGTTCCCAACTAATGTCAGAACTGAGTGACTGAGAAGGCACCTCCTCGGCCGATGGAGGTGAGACCCCAGTCACAATGCTCTCTGCCAAGGGAATATCAGCTGATATCGCTTGACAAATTGCATCGACAACATCTGGGAAAACTTGATTAAGTCTAGATAGACCATCAGCATCAGCATTTAACTTTCCTGGCCTATATTGTAGGGTAGTTATAACTTGCTAACGCTGATACCCATCTATGACCTATGGCATCCAATTTGGCCGTAGTCAGGACATATGTAAGTGGGTTGTTGTCTGTAACAACTGTAAAAGAGCTTCCACATAAATAATCATGGAATTTTTCTTTCACAGCCCACTTAAGAGCAAGAAATTCCAGTTTATGTGCTGGATATTTCTTTTCACTAGGCCTTAAGGCTCTACTGGCATATGCGATAACTCTCTCCCTCCCGTTTTGCTTCTGGTAAAGGACAGCACCTAAGCCAGAACCAGAACTGTCTGTGCGAAGAGAAAAGGGAAGAGAGAAATCTGCAAATGCCAGGACTGGGGCAGATGTGATTTTGCCTATGATGGTTTCAAAAGATTGTTGCTGGGAATCACCCCAGATTCAGTCTGAAGGTTTCTTGAGTTTTGTCATCTTACGGACTTGGACTGAGGACCAGTACAGTGACCTTTGAGTAAGGAATAAAGTGGTTCTGCCAGAGAAGCATAATGAGGTATAAACCTCCTGTAATACCCAGTAAAGCCAAGAAACTTATTTTTAAGTTTTTATACTACTGAAAATTAAGTCATACATTTCAATGTGTGCTCATATCAAAGAGGTTAACCAACACTCTTGACATATGACTGGATATTTGAAATAGTGTATAATGGCCTAAACAACAATTAGCTGACATGATTATGATTGACATTACTAGCATATTGAATTTTGTGGGGTTTTGTTTAAATGATATCTCCTGTTAAATTAGGCAAATGACATGAATATCAGTCAACAACATGGTAGTTTAAATAGAAAAAAAATACCTGTGAACACACATCCGCTGTATTAAGCGATTCTTGCATTACTCTCAGTCTGTGAGCCCATAACTCCGAGAACATATGATTTAAGAACAGAAATATATTAATCCCAGATATTAATAGAGAAAATGTTTTAAGACACATTAATTATAACATTAAAGTTTAAGCAATAAATAAAAGTATATGGAGAAGCTTCACTGACCGTAGGCGTGTCCATATTCGCATGTTTCCAATTATTTTGTTTTATTTTATTTTAATATTTGTTCTCTATAAAAAGCTTTGGGATGTATAAATCAAGTTGTCATCAGTACACATTTAAAACATATTATAAAACGACCAATGTCAAAACTGTCAGTCCTCCCCTTAGTATATCACTCTGTACTTGTTAATACATACGGACTTGCGATGTTTAAATGTATGGCTGCATGGTTAACTTTACACCCAATATTACCTCGTATTTGCTGACGCAGGACCATGTCAGTTATCATGAAGATGAAAGAAGACATCCTCGGTATGATATTCTATTCTGGTTCAATGTCAATCAAGTTCAGGTCACTTTCTGCATGTCCTTCAACATATCATGTCTCTTTTTTTTTGTTTTTGTTTTCTTCTAGATAAAAGTATGATTTAAGTATTTAACATTTATAAATATTACGAGCTATTGTGAAGATGATTCGTTTTTTTTTCCTAAGAATATTTAATATGTTATTATTCAATTAAGATTAAATGTGACATCATATACATAAGTATTGTTTGTCGACATCTCTTTAAGCTACCGAAAGGCTCAAAATTAATAGGTTGTAAATACTTTAATATTTACGATTTAATAATCTCACTTTAAACTTAATTTAAACAAACTTTATTTTAATGTTACAACGATTTTAAAATTAATTCAGAGATCCTACATTTCTTCAAACGAATATTGAAATTGTATAAATGTATCATTGATTCCATTCAATCCCAACATTCTGTCGGTACAGGCCATTCAGGTTTTTCAGCATTATTTTATTATTATCATTTTTATTTGAATATAAAATTGGATCTTCTCTTAAAATTTCTGTTTTAATGTCTGAATGATATACGGGAATTGGTTATGCCGATATAATCTCCTGTTTACTTTCGTTTTAAATAACTATAACGCCATAACACGGTTTGCCATTTATCGTTAGCGACAGTTCTGTCACATATCTTTTTTATAATGTTTAACAAATTCGAGTCAACGAAAGGGATTTACTATAATAAAGTTACACTTCGTCACAAATTCACACACTAAACATACACATACATGTACATTAAAAAAATAATCATGAAATAGTATAAAATGTCGTATAGATTAGTCATAACTTAAAACAGTTCAGATCCACTTGGAGAAAAATCCTGTGAAGTGGATTATATCGTAAGCCCTTCCGTTAGTTAATCGACATGTCCTATTGTGATCCATTCAGATTTTTTTTCAGTGGCTTTCTACACCTTCAAATAAGGTCAGATCGTTATCGTGTTTATGTGCGCTCATTTTGTAAATACGTTGTCAATGAATCTAGATTTCTCTTTCACTGCGTGAGCGACGGGTTTCGTTCTCTCCTTTGGATAGGTGACTGACTCTCATCTTCTTTCATTTCCGACTTGGCCAATTCGACAGCGTGGGCAATCGATGTAACAAAATCAATTTCATGTTCACTCGTTTTACCCTCTCCAGCTTGTATATCTTCCACGATATAGTGACCTTTGTGAGTCGGTTCGACCTTTCCCTCCGCCATACGTTGAAAATGTCTCCTCCATTTGTCTACTTCCATTTTTTCAGATGAAGGGTACAGCGTACAGTCGAATCCGTTACGTTCGTCCGCTTAAACTGACTCCATCTTACAAAGATTCTTAAGCGATTTAATACCGTCGGCTTGATTTTCACGTACATTGGATCTTCGAAGAGAAAAAAGGTAACCACTTGTTTTTCTCTTGGATTTTGTAACGCCCGCAGCACGGGAAGCATGGTGTTCTCGGCGTAGGATTCTGAGCAAATGTCAGAGCACACATACAGTATATCTTCTCGAGCCGAAATCATTATTTCCTTCAGCGCGCAGGTCCACTGGCCTTTGAGTTCGTAAGATCGTGGTAATTCGACGGTGAAATCCCCCGGTTCATTAGATGGATGCCGATCTGTTGACAAGCTGCTTCTCAGGAACAGGTAGTGCTCGTCCATGTCTCAGTGTCGGGGACGGCAGCGCGTATCCTATGGCGCTACAAAGTAAACTGATCTACAGTTCCGGATTTCCGTTCTTCAGAGATAAATTCGCGATGGAAGTGATAATGATCATATAAACGATGACGATCTGACAAATGTAGACAATTTCGGCTTTCGGAACTCTACTGCCGAAGAAACGCCACTCTTGGCTGTCTTCCCTTTCCATCGCGTTTTGACGTTACCGCTCAACGGCGCCTCTTATTAACTATACTGCTGGAGGTCATCTTCCGGTATCCACGAGTCATATTTCTTAGGCCAGAGTAAGTTTACATGCGGCGGCGGCGGCGTGTCATGTAAGTATACATGCGTCGGTGACGGCGTCGGCGTGTCATGTAAGTTTACATGCGGCTGCGGCGTCGGCGTGTCATGTAAGTTTACATGCGGCGGCGGCGGCGTGTCATGTAAGTATACATGCGGCGACGTGTCATGTTCATCGTTGAGCCCTAAGTTTCTTCATCAAGCAAGCTTTCCAACATAGTAATATGTTTCCTCTATTTTCTTGAACAAAATATTTTATGCAAATCTACTGAATGCGATTTCCGAACTGTATCTTAACAGCGTTAACATTCTCGAGTTTCTTTTATACTCTTCCGAAACCTACAAGGCGAATTACTAGTTTATATATAATTGCAATCATCATTACAAGAAAAATCAATTCAAACTCATATTCGAACATCGATTAGAACTGATGATTTATTCAAACTTAAACAAGATAGTGGAACTTTTACAGTTAAGGTGTATGGTTCTAGAAATGCTCGTATGAAGTGACCATCTCGATTAAGGACCAATACGGATATTGACCAAACCAGATAATGACCAACCCGGATATATTTATAGGGGCTTCAAATATATCAGTGCGTAAACTTTCTTCCTCTGGGGTACACGATTTCAGATCTACAACCAAGTAACCGTACGGTTTGAAAATCTTTTCATAAAAAGGTTGTTATATGTGGGATATTTTCTTGTCAACGTGGCCACTTGCTGTCTGTCAATCGGGTTTTTGAACAAAACCAAATGCTAGGTATTTAGCGCGATGTATCGTTACTGACCGGATATTGATCTTGACTTGAATTCAGGAAATCCTTAAACTGACCAACGACTTAAGTAGTAATTAATAGGTGGGAGAAATCCTCACATTTTTTTTGTGCGTAGACATACCTATACAGGTGAGAGAAGTCCTCACCTTTGATTAGCTCCAAAGGGAAATAACTCGTAGAGTTATATTCACATGTGTGTTACAATAAAAAGTACGGAACGGTCAAAGGGAAATAACTCTTTGTTTTTTGGGTTTTCCATCGCCGCTTCAGTATTTCAGCCATATAGCGACGTCCAGCTAAATACAGGTGGAGGAAGACTTCAAGTACATGAAACAACTGGATAGAACCACCGACCCACCGCAAGTTAGCTAGAAGGCTTCCCCACATTTATGGACTCCAAATCTATAACGCGACCTTCAGTGATTATAAACAAAAAACAAACGAACATGTATATATATAATGTTTATTGACTACAGGATTTACTTTAACAAAGTGGTATATAGTTCCTGTAGAGAGACTCAGACATACATATATAAATCTCTTTTTAATAAAATAATGTATATAATTATATACTTTCTTCTATAACCACAGAATACTGGAGTTAAAAAACATAAAAAAACATTCATTTGTTTTTTCCTATAACAAACTGATTTCAAAAATTTAAAAAAAGTAAGCAACCTGCGCATTTCAATAATAATGATACAAACAGGAGATGATAATGTTTCTGATATCCAGATTTGATGGTTATGCTCAACAATTTGTTAATTACATCAAATAATAATGTTTTATATATAATTTGTTCTAAACTGTAATAAATACCCCTGAACATTTAACAATAAGGATTATTCATGGGTAGGTTACACATTTTTAAAGTAACATCATGTTATATTTTTTTTTAGTAAACGTTGAAAATCATGTATGGTATCATCAGGTTTTCCTATTATTTTCTTTTGGTTTAACCAATTTAGAACCATTAACGGATAAGTTAAAAGCTATTAAAACTTATTTAGAGGTTTCATAAGTTAGAAATTCACACTGAAATTCTAGAATAACATTTTTTAAAAACAAGAAGAGATAATGATACACCATTTTAAAATAAGATAATTAACATATACTATCAACAATGAATAAAATTGGAAAATACTTAAAAAATCACATCTGTGGGGAATGACTAGGAGTTTTTAAATATTGGTTTAAAGATTAGAACATATTTGGAATAACTTTGATGGAGAGGGGGGAATACTGGAGTATTCAATAACAGAGGTAGGATAATAAATGGATAATATAGTCTATAAAATGATGACATTTAAAAAAAGAAATGATGTAATATATGAAATAGGGTTTTCCTTTATATGCAAAATTGAACTTAAAACTTTAAGAATATTACAAAACCTAAGATTAAACTACAAAATGAAAACAATACTATCACAATATTTAAAAAAAATGATAACAACATGAAATGATGATTATGATGAGAATATATGAATGAAAATGAAGTTCTTTTCTTACATATATGTTGAGACTACAACTTAAGAATTGTAAACCATGAATCTAAAATTATCATAATTGATTATGATGATAGATATTAAGCTAAACATTCTATAGCAAAGATAAAGGACTTGCATTATGCTGAATAATTGCAATGAGAATTAGAAGAAATAATGTTACTAAGTTTTTATGAACCATGAGTGTCATAAACATGAGTATCAGAACCTATATCATTTAAATTTTTTTCCAAAAGAAATTAATGTTGAATTAGTATAACTCTGATTTGAAATGGACTTTTTATATATACTGATATGTTATCACCATAAGATTAAAGTAGATAAAATATTTTACAATGCTGAGGTAGTGTAATAACTCTGATATGCTATAACCAAAGTATATAAAATCTTATACATTAAAGCACAACCTATATCAATAAAAACATCTTGGTATTGTATTAGAATAATACAACTTTATAGATATAATGTGGTATTTAAAAAATACTAAAAAAAACACAACCTTGTTTTCTAACAGTACATTTTGATTTATTTCAAAGTACATTAATACTTTCTTACTTATTTCTTCTCTTCTTTTTCCCTTGATGCTTTGCTCCGCGTGTAATACCCAACTCTATTCTGTTCTGTTGAAGAAGATGGAAGTGTAAGAGGATACTGTGTAGGTCTAGAGGGACTATGTGGAGTTGGTGCAATTCTGGGAGGAGAAGCTGAAAGGACTGATTGTGTCGATGGAGTAATGTTTAGAGCAGAGTCACTATAACTTCGTCCAAAAGATGTTTCTTCTGTTGAGATTGACCTTAGTTCGAACGATAAATTCCCATATTGAACTTTTCTTACTTCTCCATTTTTTCAATTTCCAAACAAGAATGATAATGATGATAATTGTCACAGCAGTGGAACCAGCAAGGGTGTAAACTGTAAGAGGAAAAAGTACTTATTGATTTCATAATTATATGCCTAATTTCTATTTATAGAGTATAATAGGATTACAGTGCAGTTGTAGTAGGTGAATACACAGGTTCATAAGTTGTATCAAAGGATGAATCCCATTTTAGTTCTTCATTAGATGTACTCAACTCATCTAGATCTATATTTGTTTGTCTTGGTGATAAATAAGCATTATAGTCAGAGTTTCTATTTAAAGGAAAGGTCATATTTTTAACTATTGGATGTTGTAAACTATATATTCTTTTCTTTACTGCATTGATTTGATTTCTGAAATGTAAATTAATAGCTATAAAAAGAAGGGTAATGGGAAAGAATAGTGCATATAAAATCATATAATGGGGGAAAGAGTTTATGGCAACCTTTTTGATATCATCTGAAACATAAACAAAAATAAGAATAAACACAGTGTTATTAAAATTATACACAATTGGTATAAAGTCACCTAGATTTTTACCTTTCCAACAACTGAAGTAAGAAAAAATGTACTAACCAGCTATTCCAGCTATTCCTTTTACATGTGTACTATTTTCTACCACTGGAACTGGTGGTGAAGTACTTGGAGCTGGTGTCGTACTTGGAGCTTGTGTCGTACTTGGAGCTGGTGTCGTACTTGGAGCTGGTGGTGTAGTACTTGGAGCTTGTGTCGTACTTGGAGCTGGTGTAGTACTTGGAGCTGGTGGTGTAGTACTTGGAGCTGGTGTAGTACTTGGAGCAGGTGTTTTACTGCTTTCCGTTGTTGGAACTGACAGTGTAGTCTCCATCCCACCATACTAAAATAAAATAATGAATTTCACCCCTAAAAAACTATATAGCTGAATAAATTTTCTGCTTAATTATCTATCTGCTGATACTGTCAATCTCTTGTATTAGTCGGTGTAAAAAGCTCATCAGAGCTTATGTTATCTGTTCTATGTATCCGACTTTGTAAATAAATATAACTTGACTTGACTTGTTATAGACAAGCTCTACACATCAAGTTGTTCAAAAGTTGTTGCTTTAAGATTTTTGGTCACATCTTGGTGGACTGGGTAGCCTGGGAGTCCTGGTTGTTGCTTATTTCATGCTTTAGAATTAGTCAGTGAAGACTGGATTTGTAAGCTTTACTGCACAGGTAAAATGAGAATTTGTTGGGAAAAACAACAAACTTAACTCTGAGTAGATCTAGGTAAGAAAAAAACTTACAGGACAAGTCACAGATTCATTTTGACCGATCATTATTTCAACATCCTGTTGGTTGTTTCTAACAGACCCGTAACCGATTTGTTGATTCTCAGTAACGACAGTTTTCATGTTTGGTAGATTCTTCAAGTCGATCATAACCGGTGCTCCTCCAGATTCCCCTCTAAATGATAACCTAACGGTATGTAGATCAACGAAACCGTTTTCGTATATCACAGCTACATTGGCGTGTTGCAAAGTACATTCAACCATCTTTTCTACAATTTGTTCACATACTTGGTTTATATATTTCACAGTATAATGAGCAAGAGATGGTGAAATTAGTAGAAATACCATTAGACCTACACTTGCTACACGTCGCGAGGCCATTTTGTAGGTTTGTAGATAACTAGCGAAATGTACGTAAAATTACAGGAAATATTGGGAAGTGTATTCAAGTTAATTGAGTCTCTGTAATAAAGAATGAATAAAAAATATACATATTGATCTACATAACTTTTATTACATAAAGAAACGCTAAAAATAACACGACATCGACTTTATTTGTTTTAATATTGCAAATGATTGGTTATTTAATTGTATACGAAGTAGTTACAAGGAAGCCACTCGCAAATGTTACAAACTCATAAATACAATCGAGTCTGATACCAGAGACTGTAAATTCGATTCCAGCTCAAGTTTCCCTTTTTAGCTCACTTGAGCACGTGTGCTCAGGATGAGCTTTTAGGATCGATGAATGTCCGTCGTCCGTCGTCCACAATTTGTTCGTTTGCACTCTAGCATCTTCAGTTTATGAGCAATTATCTTCAAACTTTAAAACAATGTTTATAACCATAAAATCTCGGCCAAGTTCGATTATGGCTGATATCGGAACATTAGGTCAGGAGTTATGCCCCTTTTAAAATTAAAAAAAGCCAGATTTCACATTGTTTGCACTCTAGCATCTTCATTTCATGAGCAATTATCTTCAAATTTAAAACAATGTTTATAACCATAAAATCTCGGCCAAGTTCGATTATGGCTGATATCGACATTAGGTCAGGAGTTATGCCCCTTTTATAATTCAAAAAAGCCAGATTTCACATTGTTTGCACTCTAGCATCTTCATTTCATGAGCAATTATCTTCAAACTTGATAACAATGTTTATAACCATAAAATCTCGGCCAAGGTCGATTATGGCTGATATCAAACCATTAGGTCAGGAGTTATGCCCCTTTTAAAATTCCAAAAAAGCCAGATTTCACATTGTTTGCACTCTAGCATCTTCATTTCTTTAGCAATCGCATTCAAACTTAATGACATTGTTTATAACCAAAAAATCTCAGCCAAGTTCGATTTTGGCTGATATAGGACCATTAGGTCAGGAGTTACACCCCTTATATTATATAAAAAAAGTCAGATTGCACTTTGTTTGCACTCTAGCATCTTTATTTTTTAGGTCATTGTCTTTAAATTTTAAAACAATGTTTATAACCATCAAATTTTGGCTAAGTTGAATTATGGCTGAAATTGGACCCTAAGGTCAGGAGTTACGCCCCTTTTAAAATTGAAAAAAGCCAGATTTCACTGGCTGGACTTCATTCACCCACCCGGCGTACGCCGACATGCGCCGTTTAAGATCTGGAACCCGGCGTACCACTTGATTTGATTCGTTTTTAAGCCGAATGAGCAAATCGGCGTAAGCCGAATACGCCGCTGTGAAATGACCGGCGAGCGGCGAATCAAAATGGCGGAAAATGGCAACTTGGTAAGTCGCGGGAAAACATTTCAGGACTTTACTTCATAAATATTTAATTTGACTAAGTATTAATGACAATAAGCGATAGCGTACAATGAGGCTTTAATTATATTTACATTACACAAGCAATTGGTGTTGTTTTGACGCATTAATTGATGTTAGAAAATAATGATAAATTCGTCCTCACTCAAGTTCGTCCGTTATCGTTCGTCCTCGTTACAGTTCGCGTGTCAGCGTATTGCTAATCACATTTTTCGATATTAATTGCATTTTGCCCCACAGTTTACTAATTTTAGACAACAATTAAACATTTAAATTCTGTTTCAGTAATTTTGGCAGGTGGTCGTGTTATATCTGCCACATAAAAGCGCCGGAACCAAGCATTGCTAGCCTAACTGCTCAGGAAAATTCAAGGCAAACCAGTATTTTTGTTGATGGTCAGTATAGGTAAGTAGAACCGTTTTGATTGTTTATATGGTAATTGTATCTAAATTAATGTGACCTACAAGCGAATAAATTGTTCAAAATGACCCACATATCACGTATACCTAACCATGGAGGTATATTAAATACATGTCCGTGCGTAGACCATGTATATTTAATTATGGGCGAAAAAAAAATACATACTATGTCGCTGTAGTAATAATTTAATGTATGCATTAATTAATTTAATTTTGTAATTTTACCAAACATTTTTTGTGCTCAGCACTTTTCAACTGTAGTAAGTATATACACATGAGATATTTGAGAGATAATTAGCCTTGTTCCATTATACCCAGGGGTTGACACTAAAAGGTATCCCGAGGACACCAACATTTTAGAAGGGTCTCCTGAAATACAGCATTTTAAAGAGTAAAGTTCCCAAATGTAGCTAAAATGTGCCTTTGGACCACCTACCCAAAACTTTAGTGTACATCACCTATACCTTTTTTCAGAATTTATCTTAGATGTTCTGCGTGTGAGCTTGTATTCCATGCTGACTGTGCTGCTGTTGATTTGGAGGATATCATTACTGGTCAAGATCAAAACGTGGTGTGTGATGTCTGCGCAAACAGAAGAACTGTATGTATTTTGTTTTGTTTAAACTTGCTTATTTTACATAATTTATTTTTAAAACTCATATTAATCACTCTGGATGACAGTTCTGGATAAACCTTCTATGTGTACTAGTACCCTTGCCAAGTTCACTACATGTACTATTACTATTTCCTAAATAGGAATCCATTGTGAATTGTTCTTTTTTGCTTCAGTCATGAAGTCGAGGTGACAGACAATGATGGGAAGGTGGTGCGTGTATCATGCTCCCAGCATGTTATAGATCTACTGATGAGTACTTCAACAGGTATAATTGTTATGTAGCAGGTACTGTTAATATGGTATTGATATGAGGGTAGTTTCATGACTGGTTGGACTGGTTTCAGGATAATGTGACTGGATGTGGTATCATGCCACATGCCTATGGCATGATACTTAAGTGTGGCAGCACTTTATCTGTCTCAAGTAGACATTGTCTCCAAATGACTGAAATATTTTCAGTGGGACATTACGCCCATCAAACTTAACAAACAAATATGTTATTGACCGACAGTGATTCAAGCATATGTTGACACCCATCTGCAACAACCATTTCACCTAAAACGTGTAATTTTTCATAATGATTTCATAGCCTTGTACAGTTATTCATCCTGGTAGGGATACTAGGATTTTTCAAGTGAGGAAGCCTTTCAGCTGGCTTGCAGTAGGTTGGTGGTTCTACCCTGACGCCCCTTTGTACTCGGGGGTCTTCCTTCACCTGTAATTAGCTGGACGTTGCTATATGACTGAAATACTCTCCCAGCGATGGTTAACTCCATCACAACAACAGTTATTCATTTGTAAAAAAAACAGTTATGAAAAATAACTTCACTTGGGGGTTGATTTTAAACAGTAAATCCTTACTAGAATTTACTAGAATGTGTATTTTGTTGGATTATTCAGGTAAGCTGCTGATAGTGACGGCATTATGTGACTAGAAAGTATCATGTTTTCAGGTTCTGATGTGAAGCAGATGATATGTGACAGTCTTCTACAGAATAAGCCAAGCCAGGAGTCCAAAAGCTGTATAGCATCAGGTGACACAAGCAGAGATAATGGTAAGGGAATTTATTTGTAGAAAAAATAATGTGCTTTATTTTGTCATTTTACAAAATTATATGTCTCTTACATTGTTTGTATAGAGTTTAATGCTACATATTAACATCTTTGATCATATTACGGCAGTTAATCCCCAGAGTCATAAAAAAGGGTACTTGTATAGCTCTCTTGTTTGGCCCTCAGCATATAAGGGTAGTTCCAGGACTGGTTGGCCCATTGTTTCAGGATAATGCGACTGGGCGTGATACTACAGTGTGACAGCACTATATCTGTCTCAAGTAGACAACGTCTCCAAATGACTGAAACGTTAAAAGCAACAAACGGCAGTCAGTGCTCTCAACTCATTTGGTTTGGCAAACCAGTATGTACCAACCTTCCTTCCACCTCCTACTCTTTTCCCACATTATTATATAAACATGATTAATCAGAGGTGAGAGGTGAAGAGCCAGTTTCAAAATCAAATATTGTAAGTTTTGATAATAAAAAATAAAATTTATCTGGTTTTATTAATTTAGAAGTCTAGAAATGTAATTTTAATTAAAACAAAATGACATTAAATTTGCACAACAATGTTTTCAGCTTCTAAGTGGAATCCTCAGTCAGAGAAGTTGGTCTTGGAGAAATTCTCTGACTTGGAGAGAGGGCAATCCAAACGTCACAAGTGGAAGGTAATGGCAGAAGAGATGAATAAATTGGGCTATAACTTCACCAGTGAACAGTGCAGATTGAAAATTAAAAGTCTAAAAGAAAAGTATGATCGTAACAAAAATAAACAAAAAAAGTCTGGCGAATCACCCCAGATTCAGATTGTGAAGAACTACAAGAAATATTTGACAAGTGCCCAGACATGAAGCCCAAATACATAATCGACACTGGAGACAAAGCGAGTGACAATTCACCTCTATGCAGTAGCCCAAAAGAATCGCCCACACCTACACCTGAACCTTCAAAAGGGAAAAAACGCCCTGCCGAAACCTCTTCGCCTCCTTTGTGCAGTAGTGATGATGGTATGCATATTTATATTTGCAAACAAGGAAATGCATTTATTTACTTATTGCCTGTGAAATATGCTGTGGTATTGAGAGAAATCAGTCAGGACTTTGGATAGCCTTCCATCTGGCTTGCCATTGGTCGGGGATTCTACTTGGATGGCCTCTTATATGACTTAAATATAGTCAAAGAGATGATAAATACCAACACAATAACTGTTTTGTTTCTTCAAAATTAGGTGTTGACACATATTAAGCATCATTCATTCATAGTATGATATTTTTTTTACAGTAACTTTAAACACTATTTTTCGGTTTTTTACAATCTTCGTAAAAATTTCTCCTACAGGGAGGATATATCTCCTACAAATATATAATCATTTTATTATAATAACATGCCGGGCCCTTCAAGTTTAAGGTCACCACTGGGGCTTGAACTGCGTCAATGGGCTTGAACTGCTTCAATGTTAGGGAATTCTAGTAATATTTGCATTACAACATTCACTTGATTTCATTATGTTTACAGAAACTTCGAGTCAGAGAAAACGTCCAAAACGATCAGTGGATGTCATGAAAGCCTTCCTTGGAGACGTTCTAAGGAAGAGAGAGGAGGCGGTGGAGAGGAGGCATCAGGAAAATTTACAAGCTGTAAATGCACTGGTAGACGTTCTGAAAGAATCTATTAAGAAAGATTAGATCATTCTTACAAACTGAAATTTACATAACATTAACATAGCACATAATATTTATTTAGATTTATGTGCAAAACTGTAATGTTTACATATTTAACCGGATATCTTTTTTGTAAGTGTGGCATATGGATTACTATTTCATTCACTTCAAGCCGACCCTGTTTACAAAGCTGATAAGGGCCTAATGGTACATATTTTCATAAGAAATACATGAAGTCACTTCATGTGTTTGGCATTTTGAGCAAAATATATTTCCTTTGCTTCAACAAACATATGCAAAAATGTACCTTACAACTATTGGCTTCGAATAAACAATGTTTATTTTTCAGCAGCTCTTGTGCATCAGCTTCTATTACACATAATTGCACAGAATGGCATATGGTACTCTGTCATTGAGATTTGTATCACGGACTGAGTAATTGGCACCTTTCATTTGATATTGGAGTTTTGTGCTTTAATTACAAGTTTAATGTCCACAAATTGAATGGCCACACAGGGGTTATTTTATACATCATACATGTATGATAGTTTGGACCAGAAAATTTGGTAATTTTATCATTTTGTAGTGATTTCATTTCTTTATTCATTGTGCTCACATGTTCATCTTTGATAAATGAGGAACATATATGTATAGACTACTTTTATTTTTATTGTGTTATGTGAGGAACATATTAATGTTCATACTTGTTTAATTTTACTGTGTTATACGAGAAACATATACAGTTAGTAATGTATATACTTGTTTTATTTTACTGTGATATATGAGGAACATAATTGTTAATGTATATACTTGTTTTATTTTACTGTGATATATGAGGAACATAATTGTTAATGTATATACTTGTTTTATTTTTACTGTGATATATGAGAAATGTAGACAGTAATGTTACTTGTTTTAGTTTACTGTGATATATGAGGAACATATTAATGTATAAACATACATTCCCCTGCAAAAGAAAGTACACATTCATGTGTTAAGCCACACATCCTTATTCCAGTGTGCAAATGTTTAATCCATCAAGAAAATTGTGTAACGGTAACCCCAGATTCATTGGCATTAATTTTTTCTTTATTCTTTCGGACAATTTAACTGTAGGTAGTGTATTGATGATAGAAAAAATGTGACAAATGATTATTTTTTTATTGAAATGTACAAAGAACACACTGATATTTTGAAATAATTTCAATGTTCTTAAAATAAAAGAAATACAAAAACACAAGCTGTTTTTTTTTCTCTATACACTCGTATTTTTATGTTTTCACATGTTGCAAGCAATTCATTTCTTGTTTGTAAAGAGTTTGCCTTCACCAAGGACACTTCAGTGAAAAACCCAGTGTCACTCATGGGATTTGAACCACATTATTTTGTACATATACATATGATAAATCAGAGGAGAGAAGCTGAAAATCTCTTAGCTTCTCACTGCTCTGGGTTTGTATCCCGGTCAGGACTTATGATTGTTCATATGAGGAAGCCATCAAGCTGGTTTGCAGTAGGTCGGGTTTTGCCGAGGATGCCTCTGTACCTTGTACATGTGTCCCCCGGGGTCTTCCTCCCTCTGTAATTAGCTGGATGTCATAAAATTTGTATGACTGAAATACTGTCAAATCGAGATGCAACACCAATAGTGATGCTAGTATACGTACATGTATATGTTCTGTCTTATTTGTCAAACGAGAGTAAGCATGTTTCCAGTATTCAATATAATGTCTTAGACGAGTAACCTGTTTGTAATAGCAATTCTTTTCAACTGACCCTCTGCATCATTTTCCACAAACATCTGAGCATCATGACATGGGGCCTGGTTATTATCTTCCTCATTGTTCAAGATTTCTTCAAAGACGTCGTTTTCCATCATACAAATGTTATGTAGTGCACATGAAGCAACTATTGTCTTACATATTTCTTCAATGGATTCCATATTTACATACTTCAATCTCCTAAAGCGCCCTTTGAGCAGACCAAAAGCTCTTTCTATTACTTGACGCTTCGATGACAGTGAAATATTGTAGCGGATCTGCTGCTGCGATAAATGCCCATTATCTCGGTAAGGAGTTAACAACCACTGTTTCAACGGATAGGCACCATCCCCTAATAAATGATATCTTCCATTATCTGTCTTTTGAAAGCCAGATTCCCACAGACTTGAATTCCGTAGAACTTTAGCATCATGTACTCGGCCAGGCCAGCCCACGTTGATATCTGTAAATGTTAAATCTTGAACACAAACACCTTGCAGAATCACCGAATGGAACTGTTTTCTATTAAAATAAGCATTTGGATTTTCATGTGGTGCTTTGATTGGTATATGACATCCGTCTATACACCCAAGAACATTTGGAAAATCATAACCACCCATATCATCAAACTTTTGGGCTACGTCTTGAAAAGAATTTGCTTTAGGCCAGGCCACAAGCTTTGGAAAAAGATGATTGTTTACTGCGTTTATAACCTGTCTTTTGCTTCTTATTAAACTATGTTCAGTTATACCAAAATGATCACTGAGTTCTTTTATAGTTTCTTGTGATACTAGGTATCTTATTGTCATTAATACTTTCTTCTGAAGTGGAATAGGCTTCCTCCCTCCTGGGACAACTCTTTCTGATAATTCCGGACAATCTGAAAGCTTCCGACACAGATGTTCCATTGTTACAGGAGTCACTTTAAAAAACTGTTTGAAAGTATCTGGTAGATACTGCTGAATTGTGACCTCGTAGTACTGTAGCGACTTGGGCCTATCATCTCGGGTACTAAAACAAAATTAACAAGCATGGGTATGTATAATTCCATGTGTAAACAGAACTGAAAAGAGGAGAATAAACTCTAGAATATATAGAATGATTATTTAACTTCACCTATTTCATAAAAGACCTATACACTACATGTAGTATCCATATGTCTTTGATAATTGGCACACCATATAACCAATATTGTGTTGTGCCTTAGCCCTTAACCCCTATAAAGGACATGAAAATATTAAGCAAACCGCATAAAACCAGATCAGCCTATACATGTATGAGTAACTAGCAGGCTGATAAGGTTTTATGCTGATTGCTGGTAAAGCTTATCTGTGGCTTTCTGTAGATCTGGCTTTATATATAAGATCATCAAAGGGCGTCTATATGAGGTAAAGGGTTAAAATATAAAACAGCAATCGATCAGGGCCTAAAAATAATCAGTCAAACGTGTGAGTTTAAAACTTGGAAATGTAAAATATTATCGTAGATCTTCGTTAACTTGGGGTTCTGCTAACCTTTTTTACATTTAGCATAAAAAAAAACTGGTGAACATCTTTAAAGGTGAATTTAGAATCAGATTTATAATAATGACTTACATTCCCGCATTTCCTAACAATAACAGATCGTCATCGTCATCGTCGCTAAAGAGAATGCGGTTGATGAGCACGTATGCTCCTATCGCAAGTGGCACCAGTTCCGCCATATTACAAATGTGCCGGTTTCACTTGTTTCGCATGTACCCGGCTTATTTTTAGTCACATGACCGGCCCACGCCGATTACTAAAACGGCGTACGCCGTACTGTGTGAATGAAGTCTACCCACTTTGTTTGCCCTCTAGGTCACCAGATCAAATCTTAGAAAAACCTTGTGAACACTCTAGAGGCCACAGTTTTGGCCCAATTTTCATGAAACTTGGTCAGGATGTTTGTCTACATGATATCTCGGATGATTCGAAATTGGGTCATGTGGGGTCAAAATCTAGGTCACCAGGTCAAATCTTAGAAAAACCTTGTGAACCCTCTAGAGGCCACAGTTTTGGACCAATCTTCATGAAACATGGTCAGGTTGTTTGTCTACATAATATCTCGGATGGGTTTGTAAATAGGTCATGTGGGGTGGGGTCAAAATCTAGGTCACCAGGTCAAATCTTAGAAAAACCTTGTGAACACTCTAGAGGCCACAGTTTTGGCCCAATCTTCATGAAACTTGGTCAGGATGTTTGTCTACATGATATCTCTGATGATACAAAATTGGGTCATGTGGGGGTCATGTGGGGCCAAAAACTAGGTCACCAGGTCAAATCTTAGAAAAATCTTGTGAACACTCTACAGGCTACAGTTTTAACCCAATCTTCATGAAACTTGGTCAGGATGTTTGTCTACATGATATCTCGGATGAGTTCGAAATTGGGTTATGTTGGGTCAAAAACTAGGTCACCAGGTAAATTCAGGTAGCATCAAAATGTAGGCCACTTACTCAAATGTTAGAAAAACACTTTAGATGCCAGATTTTTTGTCATTTTGCCTAACACAGCCATCTTAATCAGGTGAGCGACACAGGGCCATCTTGGCCCTCGTTTCTTTTTAGCTCACCTGAGCACGAAGTGCTCAAGGTGAGCTATTGTGATCACCCGTCGTCCGTCGTCGTGCGATGTGCGTCGTGTGTGGTGCGTCGTCAACAATTTTCTTTAAACGACATCTCCTCTGAAACCGCTGGACATAATTTAATGAAACTTGGCAGGAATGTTCCTTGGGTGAGGCTCTACAAAAGTTGCTAAAATAAAGTTGATCCATGAAGAACTCTGGTTGCCATGGCTACAAAAAGAAAAATAATTTGAAAACTTTAAAAATCATCTCCTTCAAAACTACTGGCCAGATTTCAAAATAATTTGGTACAGATGTTCCTTGGGTCAACCTCTACCAAAGTTGCTAAAATTATTCCGATCCGTAAAAAAACATGGCAGCCAGGGGCGGGGCTTATTTGCCTTATATGTATTTAAGGAAACCTTTAAACAACATCTCCTCTGAAACCACTGGACAGAATTTGATTAAACTTGGCAGGGATGATCCTTGGGTCAACCTTCACAAAAGTTGCTAAAATAAACTTGATCCATGTAGAACTCTGGTTGCCATGGCAACAAAAAAGAAAAAAAAATGAAAACTTTAAAAATCATCTTCTTCAAAACTACTGGCCAGATTTTAAAATAAATTGGTACAGATGTTCCTTGGGTCAACCTCTACCAAAGTTGCTAAAATTATTCCGATCCGTAAAAAAACATGGCCGCCAGGGGCGGGGCTTATTTGCCTTATATGTATATAGAGAAACCTTTAAACAACATCTTCTCTGAAACCACTGGACAGAATTTGATTAAACTTGGCAGGGATGATCCTTGGGTCAACCTTCACAAAAGTTGCTAAAATAAACTTGATCCATGTAGAACTCTGGTTGCCATGGCAACAAAAAAAAAATTAAAAAAAAATGAAAACTTTAAAAATCATCTTCTTCAAAACTACTGGCCAGATTTTAAAATAAATTGGTACAGGTGTTCCTTGGGTCAACCTCTACCAAAGTTGCTAAAATTTTTCCGATCCGTAAAAAACATGGCCGCCAGGGGCGGGGCTTATTTGCCTTATCTGTATATAGGGAAAACTTTAATCAACATTTCCTCTGAAACCACTGGAAAGAATTTGATTAAATTTGGCAGGAATGATCCTTGGGTCAACCTTCACAAAAGTTCCTAAAATAAACTTGATCCATATAGAACTCTTGTTGCCATGGCAACAAAAAGAAAAAAAATATGAAAACTTTAAAAATCATCTTCTTCAAAACTACTGGCCAGATTTTAAAATAAATTGGTACAGATGTTCCTTGGGTCAACCTATTTATCTCAGGTGAGCGATTTAGGGCCATCATGGGCCTCTTGTTTCTTTTTGTTGCCATGGCAACCAGAGTTCTACATGGATCAAGTTTATTTTGGCAACTTTTGTGATGGTTGACCCAAGGATCATCCCTGCCAAGTTTAATCAAATTCTGTCCAGTGGTTTCAGAGGAGATGTTGTTTAAAGGTTTCTCTATATACATATAAGGCAAATAAGCCACGCCCCTGGCGGCCATGTTTTTTTACGGATCGGAATAATTTTAGCAACTTTGGTGGAGGTTGACCCAAGGAACATCTGTACCAATTTATTTTGAAATCTGGCCAGTAGTTTTGAAGAAGATGATTTTTAAAGTTTTCTTTTTTTTCTCTTTTTGTTGCCATGGCAACCAGAGTTCTATATGGATCAAGTTTATTTTAGCAACTTTTGTGAAGGTTGACCCAAGGATCATCCCTGCCAAGTTTAATCAAATTCTGTGCAGTGGTTTCAGAGGAGATGTTGTTTAAAGGTTTCTCTATATACATATAAGGCAAATAAGCCCCGCCCCTGGCGGCCATGTTTTTTTACGGATCGGAATAATTTTAGCAACTTTGGTAGAGGTTGACCCAAGGAACATCTGTACCAAATTATTTTGAAATCTGGCCAGTAGTTTTGAAGGAGATGATTTTTAAAGTTTTCAAATTATTTTTCTTTTTGTAACCATGGCAACCAGAGTTCTTCATGGATCAACTTTATTTTAGCAACTTTTGTAGAGCCTCACCCAAGGCCTTTAAAGCAAATTGTTGACGACGGACGAAGGGCGATCACAAAAGCTCACCTTGAGCACTTTGTGCTCAGGTGAGCTAAAAACTGGTTATCTTGTACTGTCAATATTCCGTTTTATAACCCATAAGTTTTTTATGAAAACATTTATCATTCAAAAGAAACATGTTTGTTTTATATTTGTAAAAAGCGGGGCATATATGGTTCATATATTTCGCCCCATAACTCAGAATATAAGTGATACATTTACATGTATCTATACATATAAATTGTAGAATTTAGAATCAATGCAAGTTGCGGATTTTGTATTTGTCCCTTATTAAGAGTTCAACATATATTACTTCTTTAAAATACCATGTTTTTGTGTTGCTGTTATCCGTTTCAATGAATGACTTTTTTTAAGATGTGTAAAATTTACCACCTCAACTAGAAATTTCAATAATGCATTTTACAAAATACAAGTAACTGGTGTTGTATGCAACACATAAAGTCCCCTACCGGCTCCACCTTGACTCAATATGGTAATCAATCCCATTTTTTGCCATATTTTCACTATTTCCGTTACCATAGCAACCACAATTTTAGTCGAAGAACAAAAATAAAATGACGTGCATAATCTACACATTGCCATCTAGTCATATACCAAGTTTCATCAAGTTTGCTTGCTTAGTTATCGCGGGATCCCATTTTTTACCATATTTTCACTATTTCCGTTACCATAGCAACCACAATTTTAGTCGAAGAACAAAAATAAAACGACGTGCATAATCTACACATTGCCATCTAGTCATATACCAAGTTTCATCAAGTTAGCTTGCTTAGTTATTAAGTTATCGCGGGATCCAGATTTGAGCGGACAGACGGACGCACAGACGGACAGACGGACGGACGGACAGACGGAGGGCAAACCTATAGTCCCCTCCGGTGTGAACACCGGTAGGGGACTAAAAATGTTCATTATCTGTTTCACAGGGCCAATGACTGTGTGTAAGAGTAAAGCAATGGGTATATAATGCTCCAGTAAAGCAAGTGAATTTTCTGACAGTGACACAGGTACGGTTTGATAAGCAAAACGTAAATATTGCGTTTTAAAACATAGATACAACCTATCCTTTACCTATACGTTGACCATATGAACAATTTGGTGATATTTTACATGACAGAATGTTAGAATTCGTTTATTCTAAATCAAGTTTTTGCATAATTTACATTAAAACTTACATAAAATCATTGATGATTCTATTGATATTCATATATCCTTGATTTTCAAATTTATATGGCGTTTTCGTTTATTTTGTTTTTTAGAGGAAGAAAACGAAGATGGCGATTCCGACTTTATACCCTCTAGCACTGGTACACTAAATATAGAATGCTCTATATAAAATTTAATTGTAACTTGTGATTTATTTTTCAAAAGAATGCTAAATAAAGTTTTAAAAACAATATGAATAGATAAGTGAAAGATTTAGGCTGCTGGAAGTGAGAATCAATTAAAATATGCATTGTTTTGGCATTCTAAAGATGATGACCTGGATGAAACACGCTGAGCACAGTTGTATTCCATTAAGTAAAGGTAAATATATTATGTGTCAACACACGGCGTTCTTGGATAAATTACCATTGACGGAATCAGAAACAATATATTTTTTCTTGATAAGTAATATCGTTTTTGTATTAACGTAATCACCTATGTCAAAGACAGTCAAATTGTATTTTAATGTACCATCTAAAACTTCAGATTTATCGAAAAGATGGTGTTTTGAATGTAATTCTAGCACTATATCTACATATAGCATTTATCCAAATCGTAAATAAGGACCTACACTGATGTAATTTTACGGGTGTTTGATTTTATACTTATGGTCCAATAAAAGTACTTAAAAACTGTGTTCCAGTCTTCGCAAACGCGTATCAGGATAGTGCAGTAAATAACACAAGAAACACTTACATAGCAACGATGTGTGAAAATAACGCTTCAGGTAAGTTTCGATCGATACTTCACTTAAACATTTTTCTTTGTGTGGGTGGGCCATTTTGTCATGATGGTGCCCTAAAACTTGACCATGTCTGCAGTATATTTTCTTTGAACATCGCTTTAATATATATAAACTGATGTTATTCAGTTTCAATTACAACTGGTGAAAAATAGAATGCCCGAAATAAATACTTTATATTATGTATATTAAATTTTATTTTTGTAGATGAAGATGATACAGATGATGATTCCGACTACCTACCTCCTAGCAGTGGTAAAAATCTCATAATTGTGAACTGTTCTACTATTATTGAAATATGCACATTAGATACCAAGTAATAATAACAAGAATATTGTGAATTTCTGTTGGAACAAAATTTGTCTTTCCTATCACATTATGTTAATTTAGTTTTGCCCGACGAAATGTCTGAATATATTCGCTTGACATTTCAAGGGATAAAAGAAATGACATTTTTTAACATCTATTACTATCTTATAGATGGTAATAAAAATAAAACCGACGAAGAAGATGATAATGGTGATGGTGAAACCAAGAATCAAGGTATTTATGATAGCAAAGTACTCGGTAGTTTGAGTGTACGATTAGTTTGGTTATAAACCCTTTCAAAATATCAAAACAACTCCGTTGATGCTGTAACATTCTCTTAAAACTCAAAATTAATTTCTTTTCAGACCAGATTGTAATACTTCATCGTTTATTTAGTCTTAAAAGGTCGTCTATTAACCTAAAGGTATGTAATAAACGGTGCTTTATGTGTAATGCGTGTTAATTGTTAACTTATTTCAATTAACAGGACGAATAGCAACAGACGCATATAAAAAAGGTGAAGCAAACCGCAATAAGTTTGTGCATATTGATGAAGCATACATACGTCAAATGCTGAACGGTAAGGTTTTGTGACAACTTGTTAAAAGTACATAAAACTATGACATTTCTTAGAAATTTAATTTATGATGAATACGGAAACCCATATATTTCATATATTTACACCAGTCTTAAGACGAAAATGACGAAAGTTTATCATTTTAAATATGAAATTAAGAAATTAATTTTACGTGTTTAAATGAATTATGAAAAAAAAGATATTTAGTAAAGTATATGTTTTAAAAAAAAATCATTGTCCTGATAGCATATTATTCCTATCTTTTCAGTTACCGTGCCAACATACACTAAAAAGGATAATGGAAATCGAGACTACAGAAAAATAAATTACTGTCTATATTGCAAACGTGCATTTACTTCAAAAATTGCACCACACTACATCAATATTCATTCCGACGAGGCACTTGTAAAAAAGATTATACTGTCTGCCCCTGAATCGGAGATGCGCAAGACTCTGCTGATAGAACTTGAAATCAGAGGAAATTTCGCACATAATACAAAAGTAGGTTTTTCACTCACGTTTAAATGAGATAGATTTTTGCCACTTATTATACAATAACAACATCACTTTTATACCTATTCGACATGTAATCGAAAACGGCGAGGGGCAATTAGTTGTTGCAAGGAGACCAAACAGCAAACAGAAGGAAAAGTATACAGCAGCGGAATTTTTGCCATGCGAATTTTGTTTGGGGTTCTATTTGAAAGACACTTTATGGCTTCATATCAATAACTGTCGTTTGAAACCAACGGATAAACAACCTTCCACAAAGAATTTTTGCCGTGATGCAAAAGTAATGTTATCGCCATTTCTAAAGGAGATGAACGAAGAAGATGCCTTGTTGGAAACATTTTTTAATGGAATGAAGGAAACGACCGCTAACCCAGGAATACAACTGTTATGTAAAAACGATGCGCTCATTCAGGAGTTTGCCAAGTCCATGTTATACCGCTTAGGCGAAGAAAACTAACAAAGAGTGAAAGACCTGGACAATGCCAGAACAAAAGTTAGAACCGTCATTAGATTACTTAACAAGAGGGCCAAGATGGCCCTAGATCGCTCTCCTGAGAAAAGTATCATTCATTGCCTGTACAAAACAGATTGCTTAAGAATAAAGATGATGAGGTGAAACAATGTTCAGGAATTTTCTGACCACATCCACAAAAGATATCATCATGACAAACATTCTGCCGAAGTTTGAGGATGATTGGACCAAAAATGTTGCCCTCAGAGTATAAACAAGATTTTTCTAAGATTTGACCTACTGACCTACTCTTCTGTCTAGCCCCACCCATTTTCAAACTGGTTCGAGATATCATGACAAACAATCTGACCAAGTTTGAGGAAGATTGAATCAAAACTGTGGCCTCTAGTGTGTAAACAAGATTTTTCTAAGATTTGACCTACTGACCTACTTTTTGATCCAACTTGACCCATTTTCGAAAGGGTTCAAGATATCATCAAGACAAACATTCTGACCAAGTTTGAGAAAGATTGGATCAAAATTGTGGCCTCTGGTGTGTAAACAAGATTGTTCTAAGATTTGACCTACTGACCTACTTTTTGATCCAACCTGGTTGCATAGGGCAGGTCACAGCTTATTGCAACTTATAACACTTGATGAAAGCTATTCAGTTTACTGATGTGTTGTATTGAGCAGTATCCTTACCACAAAAACATGGGAAGAGTCTTTTGCCATGGCTTCCTAAGATATGGTTCTTAAACACATATATCTGCCTTTTTTGCAGGCGACCTGTTGAGGAAGCCGACACCGCATGCAACTTGGAAGGACTCTTATCAGATTTCCAAAAGACTGCAGTTTTAAGTGATACACAAAAATAATTGTCTTTCGGAAAAATGTTTTAGAGAGTTCTCTCAGAGCACTTAGCAGAAAATCTCTTAATTTAAAGACCAGGCTATATGTCAAGTTCAGCGGAGAAATAGGGGAGGACTACGGAGGGCCAAGAAGAGAATTTTTTAGGTATATGGTATGGTTTGAAATTTTTACCACATACAATTATTTGAATAAAACTGTTAGAATATATCTGTAGTGATCAGCTCACCTGTACTTCTGTACAGGAAAGTCAGTGTCATACACCTAATTTTTATCCCCCTGCCGAAGGTGGAGGGATATGGTAATGGTCTCCGTCTGTCCGTGCTTACATTCAGCCTTTATGTGGCTATGAGAACAATAGCTAACAGTAAATTCTCTTTGATCCTATTCATTCCGCATAGCTTTTATGTGGCTATTTTCTTTTACATGACTATGAAAACAATAGAGAACAATAGGGTGGCCACGTAAAGGCTGAATGTAAGAACTTCCGTCCGTCCCAAATTTTTGTCCGGAGCGTAACTCCAAAAGTATTTGAGCTATCAACTTGAAACTTCATAGGTGGATAGAGTGTTAATAAAAGCATTACACCCAAGGACTTACAACGTTTATGGTTGCCATCACATCTGTGTATATGTAGGTAGAACAAAAAGTAATTTCATCTATGATAAATTTGGAACATGTTTACTAATCAACAAGAGGGCCATGATGGCCCTGAATCGCTCACCTGAGTACCATTGCTTCAACTGATGTCAAGGTTTTTAAACAGACAAGGATTCTGATATAACTTAATCTAAAACATTTTACCCCTGACAATACTACACACCAAATATCTAAGCAATGGGCCATATGGTTTCAGAGAAGACTTGGGCGCAGGGTCATTTATCACCGTAGGGCCAAGACTTTGAAAATCTTTGTAATGAACCATTAGATGCTACTACATACCAAATATCTAAGCTCTAGGCCTTATGGATTCATAGAAGAAGATTTTTTAAGATTTTCCTATATAACTCTGTGTAAAACAAGTGACCCCTGGTGCGGGGTCATTTATCACCATAGGGCTATGATTTGTACAATCTTGGTAGTGGCCCATAAGATGATGCTTCATACCAAATATCTAAGCTCTAGGCCTTATGCATTCATGGAAGAAGATTTTTTAAGATTTTCCTATATAACTCTATGTAAAACAAGTGACCCCTGGTGCGGGGTCATTTATCACCATAGGGCTATGATTTGTACAATCTTGGTAGTGGCCCATAAGATGATGCTTCATACCAAATATCTAAGCTCTAGGCCTTATGCATTCATGGAAGAAGATTTTTTAAGATTTTCCTATATAACTATATAATGTAAAACAAGTGACCCCTGGTGCGGGGTCATTTATCACCATAGGGCTATGATTTGTACAATCTTGGTAGTGGCCCATAAGATGATGCTACATACCAAATATCTAAGCTCTAGGCCTAATGGATTCATAGAAGAAGATTTTTTAAGATTTTTCTATATAACTCTATGTAAAACAAGTGACCCCTGGTGCGGGGTCATTTATCACCATAGGGCTATGATTTGTACAATCTTGGTAGTGGCCCATAAGATGATGCTACATACCAAAAATCAAAAGGTTAGGCCTTGTGGTTTCGGAGAAGAAGATTTTTTCAAGTTTTTCCTATATTAGCCTATGTGAAATCAAGTGACCCCTGGGGCGGGGCCAATTTTGACCCCAGGGTCATAATTTGTACAATCCTGGTAGAGAGTCATAAGATCATGCTACATACCAAAAATCAAAAGGCTAGGCCTTGTGGTTTCAGAGAAGAAGATTTTTTAAATTTTCATTTTTAAAATCTATTTTTAGCTCCTGTGACCTAATTATGCGATGGACCAGAACCATTTATACAACTTTAGTAGAGCTTCATCCAAGGAACATTCCTGCAAAATATTTTTCAAATTGGCCAAGCCGTTTAGGAGGAGATGTTGTTTGAAGCAATTGTTGACGCCGGACGCACGCACGGACGACGGACGACGGACGCCGGACAAAAGGCGATCAGAAAAGCTCACCTTGAGCACGTTGTGCTCATGTGAGCTAAAAATGTGTTCAATGACTATTCCAAATGACACCCACATCAAACAAAACATCCAAGCCCAAGAAAGAAATGTTGTGTTTCAGTGGGTTCCAGCACATGTTTGTAAACACAATAATGAGGTTACAGTTTTGCCAAAGAAGGCTGTAGTCAGACACGGGCAAATTGCAAATGTTTGAAGATCTTTACTTGTTCATGTATTCTTTTAACAACTTCTAATTTCAGACTTGCAATTGGTGCTCTACATGAATCAAGATTTTTTGAAGGTCCTGATAATTCGAAAATTTTCACCCATGACCTTAGTTCAGTGGAGAACCAACATTATCTCGTAATTGGGTATGTGTAGGGCAAGAACTGAAATAGATTTCAATTGATTTACCAAAACCATTTTTAATAGTCGAGATCTTGTTTTATAATGCTATAACATCTTTCTTCTTCATTGGATTGCTTCAATATTTTGACAGTTGCTTAAGTGGATGAACATTTACATTATGCATTTAACCTTGTCTTTTGACCTACTTTTTTATGAAAAAAAAAAGCAGCATCTGGACAGTTCTTATGATCCCGAAAAACCCATCCATAATACCATCAGGTCTTGTTGACTTGTATTGACATCAAAATTGTCGTTTTATAAAATAGGGTATTGTCATTGCAATGTTCAAATCTGAGAAAACTTAATCATTTTCATATTATGATCATCACCAACATGATGTCTTTGTCATGTTCCATCAACAGCAAGAACCATGATGGAAATTTCTTGATATTATCAAAACCACATTTTGTTGCATTCCATATACATTTGTTGATAACTTGTAGGTTAATGAGCTTTAAATCAAAATGAATTATAAATAACTTGTGGTTGATTACCAGGCCGACAAGGAACCCCCAGGCAGCCACCAGAGGCAATGCAAATCGGCAACCCAGGCCTTCAAGGTATCGGCATCTTGTTACGTAGTCAAACAGGCATATCTCAATTTGAACACATTTTTTGCTTTTTATCCTTCTTGAAGGGAGAGCATGTAGTTGTGGCTTTGTCTGTCCATCTGTCATTATTTTGGTCCGCAGCTTAACACAAAAACTATTAGAGGTATCAACATGAAATTTAATAGGTAGATATATCTAAATGAGGAGAAGTGCAGTGTCCACAACCATAACTCTGTTTTGCATAATTTAGGAGTTATTGCCCTTTGTTATTTTTCAAGCTTAATTTTTTTCCGGAGCATAACACAATAACTACAAGAGGTATCGGCATGAACATTTATAGGTAGATAAGTCTCCATGAGGAAAAGTGCAGTGTACAAGAACTATAACTCTATCTTGCAAGATTTAGGAGTTGAATATATACTGCCCTTTGTTACTTTTTCATTTCTCATGATTATGGAGTTATTAGATGGTATACCAGTGTCAGCAATACATTAAGTTGACAAATCAGGTCAAAATAAACATATACTGTGCCTGTTGATAACAAGGTATGGCACGCGTCATTGTTATGAAATGCAATTACCTTGGTTAAATATACATATACACATTCATACATAAATGTACAGAGACATGAGGTAAAAAGATCAAAGATATATTTAAAGTGAACTATCATGTAACATCATGGAATTTATAGATTTTTTCCCCTCTAACTTTTATCATGTAGTGAACTTAGTGTTTTCACAGATAAGGAGAGATCGCTGATTTGACTTAAAACACATGCCTCTATTCTCAAAGGCAGGCAGTATGTTAATATTCTGTTGTAGGGGGGCCTGTTTTTTGTGTCGCCTGACTAGTCAGGTGACATGTAGGGGTTTCTTTTGTCGGCGGCGGCGGCATCGACTGCAGCGGTGTCAGTGGCGGCGGCCCCATCTGCTTTGTCCAGAGCGTAACTTTGTCACCATCAGTTGGAATGACTTGACACTTGATATGTATGTTTCTTGCAATGACCCGGAGTGCACTGCGCAAGAACCATAACTCTTCCTTGTGTTCCTTTTGAGTTATTCCCCTTTGATAGATTTCTTTGAAAATTCTTGTCCGGAGCATCTTACTTGATATGTATGTTTCTTGAATGACGAGTGCATGCCAAGAACCATAACTCTCCTGTGCCTTTTTGAGTTATTCCCCTTTGATAGATTTTCTTTGAGAATTCCTTGTCCAGAGCATATCTTTTTCACCATAAGTTTAAATGACTTGAGACTTGATATGTATGTTTCTTGAAATGGCGCGGAGTGCACTGCTCAAGAACCATAACTTTACCTTGTGCGCTTTTTGAGTAATTCCCCTTTGATAGATTTTCTTTAAGAATTTTTTGTCCAGAATTTTAGAATTGTTTAGAATGTTATTATAACTAAGCAAATAATAAGATTATACTACATTATATAATTTATGATGCATAATTAATACACATAAGTAAAAAGTTGAATTTAGAGATATAAAGAATAATTATTTTCTAAAAGAAAATAAAGAAAATAAAAGGTGTCCCGTAACTTAGCCAAAAAATTTTGAGTGATTCGATACTATATATTTTACGCGATGTAGGATTTACGATATACCATTGCTTTACGATACGATGGGTTTCATGATTATGGTTGAGTATACAATGCGATACGAAATGATGAAGTACAAATGAAATGCGCTATTTTTGACAACTGATGCATTAGCACCACTGTAACTCAAAAAGTATCAAAGTTATTAACTTTAAACTTCACATGGATAGACCTTATGATGGAAAAGTGCCATGCACAAAAACCATAACTCTGAACATCATCATATTTTTTTTAGTTACTGCCATTTGTTCAGTTTTATTCTTTTTTAAAGGCATTTCTTATGCACTACGAGACATAAAACTTGAAACTACATAGGCGGATAGACCTCAAATAGGAGAATTGCAGTGCACAAGAACCTTAATTCTTCAAATTATATTTTTGGAGTTTTTTCCCCATTGTTTAATTTGATATTCAATTAAGTTTTATTCCAAGCATTAACTCATGCACTATGAGACATATAACATTGAAGCTTTAAAGGTGGGTAGATCTTATGGACAAGAACAGTACACAAGAGCACTAGATTTGCATACTGCAAATGCACCGGTTTTCGTGATGAGAAACAGTTTCAAACCTGATCAGCGAAGTTAAAATACCAGAAAAACAACAAAATGCAAAATGCTTTATATATCTTAGTGTTTTTCTTCATTGGTGAATTCAGCTGTGACCAAAACTTAAATTAAAGGCATCTCGAAAGGAATGTGATGTCCCACTGAGCCAGGCCTCCATCTGCTGTGATCAGACCTGTTAATATCTGGTCATCACTGCAGGGAGTCTTTAGCCAATACAGTAGCTATGTGTGTAAAACCTCTGATGGGTTGATGCATAACTAAATTACCTGCTACAATTGAAGTGAGATAGTAGGCTAGTTTTACACATACATTCATGACCTGTTACATCCCAACCTAAAGAGCAAAGCTAGCAGAGCAGAGTTCTAATTATAGAACATAGGTATCAAGTGATGCACATTCTGTCAAATTTTCTCAGTTTTTATTCTGGGTCATGTATTTAAATTCTCTATAAATTCATCAATTCTCAACAGATTTGCAAAATTCTTTTTTTGTTGACGAGGTAAGACATTCTTTTTTCCAATGATGACAAAATATATCACACATTTAAACTTTAAAGGCTTTGAAATCAGTTCAAAGTATGACCAAACTTCAAACTGCCACCAAACAACCAAATCAACCCCGATCTGAAAAAACTAAATTTCTTCAAAAAGTACTCTTTAGAGGCTTTTGATTTTACCCAAATTCTTTCGATAAAATATTTTTAGATTTTGAGATATTTAAGGTCAAAGAAATAACCAATAATCGCAATATGACCTAGACCTTTGCATTTTTTGAAATTTTGAAACTGTGAAGTCCCTGGAAACAACAAACAATACAATCTGTGAAAAATTCATAAAGATTGATTAAAAAATAATGGCAGAATCATCAAAAAACTAAAAAAATGCCTATTCTCAAAAAAAAAAAAATCCTCCATATTTTAGTGCACTTTGACCGCTTATTGAAAGCCTTTTTATGCATTTTCTGAAATCGCCACCCCATATATTTTGTGCGCAAAGATCTTCGGAATCAATTTCAAAAAACAATGAGCGTATCTAATCTCTAACAAAAATGGGCATGTTTTTCGTGGACACACCATACTTTGCCAGATTTTTTCAAAGATTCAAACATTCAACCTCTTCTAGCTCAAAATTTTCAAAGATATGGATATTGCCACTCATCATTTTTAAAGGGGCAGTTGACAGAGAACAGAATGCAAAAAACTGCATACAAATAAAATGTCAAATAACAGAGTTATCGGCAAGTATATGTTTTGATGCTAAACGCCACCTAGCGGCAAAACTTAGTACTAAAATAAAAAACAAACTTAATGGTGCACAACTTCAGATACATGTGAGTATGCATGGAAATTTTCATATTTGTAGCACTTCTAATCATGCCGCAACAGCGGCCACAAAAAAAGTGCAAAGAATAATAATAATGGAAACAAATTAAAAAAAAAAAAAAAAAAAGGGAAAAAGAAACACAAGAAGAACAGTAGGTTTTCGCGGCTGCGTTGCAGTCCACGAAAACCTAATTATTCATTTCCAAGGTTTCTTGTTGGAGTTTTTCCCCCTTTTATACAATTTCGTGTCCTCAACATAACTCCCTTTAGACTTATGCTATTGAAATTTCATTTCATTTTTGGAAAGAAATTAATGAGAGAAAGTGTCCTGCACAATATTTCTAACTCTGGCCTCATTATTTTTGTGTTATTCCCCTTTTTACAATTTCTTGAAATTAAATTAGAGTATTCAAGTCCCTTAATTAGCATAGTAAATTTGCTTTAAGCTTAGCTGGCAGGTGCGGGTTTGAAACCAAATCGGGACGACTGTTTTCTTTAATTATTTATTTATTTCTTTTCTTTTCTTTTATCTTCTCTTTAAACATGTATTAAAAGCACTATTATGACTTGTGACTAATAACTTGTGACGACGACGATCATTAATCACTAGCTAAAAGGAAGATAAGCCCTACTTACGTCTGTGTGGCAGTCTTTCTTCTCTTTAATGGTCTTTCCTGGACTGGGCTGCAATGCTGGACTGGGGTACTAGCCAGTGGAGGATCTGCCACGACTCCAAACACCTGATTCACGTCCAGCCCTCCGGTCGCGGCCATTAATGAGTGCAGTCCCGCCCTGAATGCGTTTTCTACTGCAGTTATTGTCGTCATCCCCCACTCCGTCTCGAGTTTTTTTATAGCCTCCTTCAGCTGCCCGTTTTCCGCCTTTAGGAGGCTGATTTCTTTCTTGTACTGGGCCTGCTCGTCTTTCAACACTTTTATTTCTTTCATAATCTTTGCGATTTCTTTTCCAACTAATCGCTCATTTTCTCTGAGCATTTTAAGTACGAAGTCAGTGTCATCGACGAGACTCATTTTCTACTAATGCTATGGAAAGAAATTTTCAGTTCTGGAAAGAAATCGGTGAGAGAAAGTCTCACACTTAAGTTCCATAACTCTGGGCGGAGCTTTAACAATATAGTCAGCCCTTTAACTATTTTCAAATGTCACTGTGTGTCTTAGTGTATTATGTGTGTGTGAGGGAAGGGGGAGACATCAGTTTTATACAGAAACAAATCTCTCATTATAATCTGCTTCTCAAGGAACAGTTAGGGCCTGTATCAGGCACATTGGCCTACCAGGTTCAATTTTGTAAAATGTTTCAATATCTTTTCATATAGCTGAACCAGGAACATTAGAACAAAATGAAGAATATCCAGTTCCTGATTTGTCGCAGGTGAGAATAGAGATGAGGGAAGAGAGAGAGAGAGAGAGAGTAATATATACATGAACGTCATGACTTCAGAGATGATTTGTGTAAAGGGTTTTGGGGTGCTGGATGGATAGGACAAGACGATCATACTGAAAAAAGAATGAAAGGGTTATGATCAAACCAGGGATAAATCTTGGAAGGGAAGCAACTCTTTATTGCCAAATTAATTATATTTTCTTTCCCGAAAAATACAAATTGTACTTGTATCAATCTCATTAAAATCATATCCTAATTTGCGCTCCTCTACTATCTGCGATTAGGATCTGACAACATTGCATTAAAGGTCACATCAGATTGACTTTTGAAGTTATTTATATACATAAGTGCTCAAGTTTAAATTAATTAAATAGCATGTTTCTTACTGATTTTGGTAAAATATTTGTCACAGTTTGAGAAAAAAAGTTTGACCTGGACTCTAACCTGGGGCCTATTGCGTACAGGGCAAATGCTCTACCAACTTTATATCTCTACCCTATTATGAGTAATCAGTAAAGTGACACATTAAAAATGGATGCCTAAACAACTGCTGATCTTACTAAATTATGGATAACAGAATTAAAGCACACTTGAAAGGTCATTGCAGTTCAGGAATCATAACCCATTTCCATAATTTTCTTGTATCTATCTGCCACAAATTGTTAATGGATGGTTTTCACTGGTGGGACACCTGATAGTATAGCTTGCTATACTGACAAAGCCTTGTTATTTATATTTTAAAAAAAATTAAAAAAAGTCAGCTAAGACTCCTATATTTGAGAACATTGATACAAGATTTGTATAAAATTTTTTTAACACCAAAATTACTAATAATTATCTTGATAAATATTTAGAACAGAATGAAATGATGTTAAACATAATGAATAAAGTATTGTTTCTCTTATCTTTCAAGGTACAAATAAACAATCTTCTGACACTGCAGAGAGAGCTGGCAAAAAATCTGTTGGTGAGCGCATGCCCACCCATGGACATTTTAGGGTCTTTCTCAAAGGCAAAATCCGTACATTGGGTAATTGTTTATTATTGATTTGTTCATTTCATGATTATTTTGACCTCATTTGCTATGATTTTCAAAGTAATAAATATGAATCACACCCATCCCAACCCCACTAAGTTAGGGGAGGTATACAGGAGTCACTGTGTTGGTCAGTCTGTCTATCTATAGCTTTCTTTGTCCACACTATTTCTCATAACTACAGGATGGATTTCAATCCACTATCAAGCACAGATGTCTAGTTGTGTCTAGCAACCAAGTTAAGCTGTGCATATTGTTGGCGAAACATAACTGGCTTAAATTTATTTGAGTTAGGGCCCTTTGTTGTATTTATTAAATATACGAGGGTCATCCGTAAAGTTTGTGAAGAGTTGTTTTTATACAAAAAAGAAGTGACATGTTAACAAAACTAATTAGGTTCCTTTAAGGTTCATTCCAAGTTTAATTTGTTTAGAAAATTCGTTTCAGTACAGCAACAAATAAAAATACTGTAATCAATACAACAATATAACCAACTCACTTATGGAACACTTCTGAGTTCAAACGACGTTATGACGTCCCTGACTTGACAAATCAAAGCGTACAATGCGCTGAGAGACGGCGACGGGATTAACTCTAAACCCAGTGTTTCTGAAGTTATTGAAGCAGTCACATGACGACAAAAACTCCATCCGCTGTTGCTACAGAAGTTCTGTTTGTAACATAATAATCCGGAGTAAAGGTCATGAACCTTTCATTCACTAAGAGCTGCATACCTAAGTAGGTCATTCTCTTTCTCTAGTGCTAGCGAATTCTATCTGTTGTTTTGTATGTGTAGAAATTGACCAGGTATTTGATTATTTAAGATACTAGAATGTTTGGCTATCTATTTCAAAGTTAAGAAATGCCCTGGGAGGAACCTAACTCGCCATCATGCAAAATATTGTGTGGACTACTTTAGGTCAATTACATACATACGGAGCACTACTTTTTCTTTTTACAGGGGTAGATCTTCATGTTCGTAAGATGGGTTGCTGTTCTGGTTAAGAAATGTCATGGATATTTTTTTCACGCTTAAAATTGATGTTTCCAGTGCAAATTAATGGCAAAAGAAAACATGTTAACAAACAATAATAACACACTAAAAGTGGTTACGGTAATGATTAAAACGTCTATGTAACATATTCCATTCGTATTCGTTAGTGCAGAATCGCATTGCATGGATCCTCACTAAGCGCGGAGAGGTACAGTTAAAAATGTTGTGGAAAATATGCAAATTAGCAAGGCCTGATTTCGTTCTTCAGCATTAGACGGCGATAGCTATCGCCGTCTAAAAATCATAATTTCGCAAAGTAGTCACCACTAAATGAAACGCACTTTCCCTGCCTGATAACCCATTGATGGTAAATGTCTCATTACCACTCATAACACTTTTTTGAGAGCAATTTTATGACAAAAAGCTGTGTGGGGGATATTCATCACCTTTAGTAATAGCTCTAGTTTGGTATTATAAATCCAATATTTCCATCCGAATATTTGTCACATCTTTAATGTGATTTCCAAGCTCATATCAGAAGCATGCATTTCAGAGCTAGCACCATAATTTACCTTGAGATAAAAAAAATCCCTTGTTTGAAATTGCATGAAACTACACCAAATTGATCAGTACCAAGTCTAGCTGTGCCATATTTTCTCTTTAGGTTGGAATGTATTTGTCTTTTAGAACATAATGTCTTATACAAATTCTTGTCCACACTTAGTCTCCATAAGCTACATGGAATTGATAGGTACAAAGTCTTGTTGCGCATATCAAAGCATGTCAAATTAGTATATTTTATCACCGAGTTATGGTCCTTTTTTATTAAAGTGCCTTATCAACAGATCATAATGCTGTCACATGATTTGATTTTATAAATAAGATTGCATGCAGGGTCTCTTAATGATTTGGTCAATGCTTTTTTTCTGTGACAAGGAATATGCAGTGGTATTCAATCACCTTCACCTTCTAGATTGCTTCTCCTTAGCATAATTCTAAAACGCACATGTACATATTTTCCTGAAGATGACTTATTGGGGTAATCCTGTATTCAGTGTCATCTTTTATTTTCAGCATTGTGCTTTGAATGACATCTTGGAAACCACTTGGTAGAATTTGAAACTTGGCATGCATATTCTTGGATAGATTTTCAACAAAATGCTAAAATCACAGTTGTGTACAAAGTCAGACTGTACTCTTATAAGAAGTTGGCACCAAACAGGCTACAGACATATTTATTGTTTGCTTGCATGTTGTTAAAATGTAGATTATCAAATTAATCTTCAATATCAAGTATGTAATGTAATTCAAGAAAGAGAATTAACAGAGAGGTAATTTCTCAATTATTATCTTTCTTAGAAAAAGTAAGTAAAATTTTGAAGTAGCATATATTTTCTTTGATGCTTAATATTAACATCACCAGCTCATGTATGGAACATTATTTGGGAGAGATTTTTCTATATCCAATAATTTTTCTCATATGCGACTGTTAAGACTGAACATCTAATCAAGAACTGTATGCAAATCACAAATTATATATACTCAAGGGAAAAAGAAACGCAGGGTAACTAGAATCTGTAGTAGCCAGACTCAAGTTTTTACCCCCTAATCTTGCAATAAACCTCATCATCTCATTCTAAAGCATTTATTTTGTTTCAAAACAATTTAAACTGTAATACTGTCAAATATTTCCTTTTTACAAATGTTTACCCTGCGTTTCTTTTTCTTTTGGGTATATTTTGATTGTATGCTTAATTGCACAAATGAGTTTGGAAATCTTAATGATTCTTCAAGTTTTTTTTGTTTTTTTGCCAATCCTGTCTGACTTCAAGGAACCACTTAAACAAGCAGGTGTAATATAGGTATCAGGTTTTTACTCAATCCATCTGTCTACAAATAATGTTAATATCATTCTAGTGATAATAATATGTTATTACCCCTTGGAATTTGTCAACTTTTATTTCCACGTGTTTGTTTAATTTTAAAATTTGGCTGCCATTGCAGATCGACTTATGATATTTAAATAGGAATGTAATGCATGGAAAGTAGTTCAGTCACATTCAAGAATGGTACCTCTCACTTAATATTTAGCTTGTCTGTTTTTAAAAAAAAAGTGGAATTTATTGTCTTCACTCTGGGGTCTTTGTTAATGTTTTTGGCATTGTCATTTTTCATGGAAAACTTTATACTTGGACTTAACTTCAAAACTATTAAACATTCTGTCATCAAACTTCACATGCTTGTTCACAATCACAAGGACTACATTTTCATCAAGTTTTAGCCATATTTATATCCCTTAAAAAAACAACAGACACCTATTGGCATCTGCATACGGTGCATTTGTTGATAGTTATGTTGATAGTAGTAGTATGGTCGTCGGTTTACCCCCAAGACTGCGCATGCGCAGGAGTGACGTCATCAGATTATTTGCGCATGTGCGGCGGCCATATTGGTTTTCTATATTTAGAATGACATCATGATCTATAGTTAGAAATGGCATCATGATCTATATTTAGAATGACATCATGATCTATATTTAGAAATGACATCAATGTACAGAGTTGTACATTTGACCTAGGGCTAAGGAGATTGAAGGTCAAGTCTTAGGCGGAGACACATGGTAAACACCAAAGAACATGAGATACAAAAGAGGTATTGATAGTCCCAATAATATACAGAGCTGACTTGTATATTCAGTCATAAGGCTTAATCACGGACATTGAGGGTCAGGTCCTCAGCCTTAGACGGGGACTATACAAAATCTTAAAACCAATAATGTTATCAACATATGATCATCATACAATAAACATACAATATATAAAACTATATCAAATAATATTTAGAAAAAAATAATAACGACATTACTTACGATGTGAACAGCTCCACGTTCTGTTATAAAATGAACTCAACACTCATGTCTTATGCGTGATCTGCCCTTTATGGTCATAATACTTCCGGAAACTATATTTAGAAATGTATTTAGCACTGTTACAACTAGAATGAACCAGAATGAACCAGTTTTTATCTAAAAATATCTTTGATTTTGTTCTGTTATCAATCTGTTA
>CM037788.1:45070913-45120913 GCA_021229015.1 Solen grandis | reverse complement strand
TTCCTAAATAAACTTCTTCCATGTAGAACTCTGGTTGCTAGTCAACAGAAAGAAAAAAATATGAAAACTTTAAAAATCATCTCCTTCAAAACTACTGGCCAGATTTCAAAATGTTTTAGTACAGATGTTTCTTTGGTAACCCTCTACCAAGATTGCTAAAATCATACCCATCCATTAAAAAAAAGCAAGGCCGCCAGAGGCAAGGCTAATTTGCCTTATATGTATATAGTGAAAAGTTACACATCTCTTCTGAAACCTCTGGACAGAACTTGGCAGGGATGATCCTTGGGTGAACCTTCACAAAAGTTGCTAAAATAAACTTGACCCACTTACCATAGCAACAGAATAAAATGAAAACTATAAATCATCTTAAAAACTACTGGCCAGATTACACAAGAGAATCGATAGAACCGATGAATGCTAGTTCCAAGAGAGCTTTTTAAAATATTTCTTTCAAATATGTGTGTTCAACTAAATATTATAATACAGAATTACAAAGGAAAAAAATAAATATGACAAAGGGGAGCGAGAAGGCATCAGAGATTAAGGTTTTTTTTGTTGTTTTTTTACTATTAAGAATTTTACTTTTGTGTACTGCACATCACCTCAGGTTATGCTCCGGACAAAATTTATGTATGAAAAATAACAAAGGGCATTAACTCCAAAATTATTCAAAACAGAATTGCGGTTCTTGTACACTTACTTTTCCTCATTGAGATCTATCTACCTATTAAGTTTCATGTTGATACCGCTTATACTTTTTGTGCTATGAAGATTCATATCGATACCTCTTAAAAGTTTTTATGCTCCTCGAAGGGAGAGCATAAAGTTGCCGCTTTGTCCGTCCGTCCGTCATAATTTTGTCCGGAGCATAACACAATAACTATAAGAGGTATCGACATGGAACTTCATAGGTAGATAGATGTCAATGAGGAGAAGTGTAGTGTGCAAGAGCCACAACTCTGTTTTGCATAATTTAAGTGTTATTGCCCTTATTTTTCATACTTAAATTTTGTCTGTAGCAAAGCACAAAAAGTATTAGCGGTATCAACATGAAACTTCATAGGTAGATAGATCTCAATGGACCAAAAAGACTTCCTTGCGTTACACCACCATCCACTTCTATTTCTATTTTGAATCATTACTTTTAATTGAAACACACTGTCTTTTCAATGTGATTAAAATCAACACCTACATGACGCTTCGCTACGCTACGCTATTAGTATCTGAATATCAACTCTTTGCAGTCAATCTCTAAAATTTATATTTTAGACCGCTTGGAGAACAAACTTTCGTACGTGAACACTGAATGAATTTCAAGACAGAAAAATAATGTGACTTTGCTTAGATTTAGTCAGTAGTACCAGGAATTCAATAATGTCTGTGAAAAGGGCAGAATCGAATACATCACGAACACAACATTTAAAAGATCAATGCATTGAGTGTTTTTTGCTATTTCAACTGTCAAATCAACACCGTTCTGGGAGAGAAATTAAAAATGATTAGACTGTTAACAAGAAATTAAAGTCTCCTCAGCAGATTAACTATACTGTTGGGACCGATGTGGACATCACTACTAGTGATAATACGGGAATATGTGTGAAATGCCGTCGCCAAATGGGAAAAGGGGGTATTGAAAAAGGAAGGTGACCTGCATATAAACAAAGGGGTGTAAGAAAATCTGTCCCCTATTCTTAAATGGCCACACCATCAACACAACCAGAAAAGCAAGTCTTCAACAAAAAAAAATGTTAACATTTTAAATTGTAAACATTTTAAATAAAAATGATTAAAAATTAACTTGTTTAATTGTATTTCATTTTGTAAACAGATAATACCAGTACTGTCTGATCAATAAACATAAAATATACATAAACCTACACACAGGAAGAAAATTCATAAAATTGCTCATGGAATTTTTAGCATTCTTTTTGATACAATGGTATCGCGCAATTTTGCCAATTCAAGCTTTATGACCATTTTAGAAGAATTGTATAATCATTCTAATTTTAGAAGTTTTATTTAAAATTTATGTTGTTCTGATGATTTCAATGGTCTGGGCATAGAAAAATCAAAAATATCAAAACCACAGTCATTACGGAACAAAGTTTGTGACGTTCCGATCTTCAAGTACATGTAAGAAGATCTAAACTCTGGTCAGACTGGTGTTCTATTACACAAATATTCCCCAACTTTCCAAATACCAAAAGGAAAAAACTTTCTTAACCTTACATGAAGCGCTTTGTCAATTTATCCAAAATACACAATGTCCCGGCTCTAAACTAATTCCAATCCTCAAAGCATTTTGGAGCTGTACTGCATATTAATATCTCTGAGAGTATTATGATAACCAATATGTTTACGTAAAATCGTTTATAGGATTTTACACACACCTGATGTAAGACTGACTGGGAGATACGTCACTATAGTCCATCTTATTTCCCTTTTTAAAATGAAGGTGAGATTTTTGCCTTTGGCAAAGTCTGCCTGATTCCGTGGATTCTTAAATAATCGAAGTCTGGCTTCGCTAATGTATTAGCAAGGCTTTTCAACATAAATGGGTGAATACCATCAGTTTCCATGGACTTTCTTGTATCAAGTTTCTTAGCAACTTCAAAGTTCCACCTTCACTTGTATCTATAGTGTCCTGTAGTATCCCTAGCTCATACGTTCTGAGCGGCCACTAATTACTGAACAGGGTTGCTTGCAACATAACTCAACTTTCATGAGGAAAACATGGCTGATACTTAAATAAAAACAAAACAAACATGATAATGAAAAAATACTTCCCATGCTGGTCTTGAACTTAGAACCTTTCAATTATAAGACGGCTGTCATCCCACTGCGCCACTTCGTTTATGTTTATATTTACACTACAGTTCGAAAAACTTCCATAGGTTAATGAACCCACTGACTGAACAGGTAAAACAAGCTACAATGACTGACATTTTGTTAAAATGGCCTTGAAAATGATTTTAAGTGGGTCATGGTTAATTGAATTTCCTTCATGTAACGAATCGAAATGCAAATATGTTACCGATATAATCAAATAATTTGGTATGTTTTGCCTCTTGGCACTTTCAGCAAGATACATTCTAATAAATCAAATCACCTTTATTTGAAATCAATAATGTTTTAATTTTAGCAGAGAGCAGAGAGGGCATGTAAAAAATGTCATAAATTGAATTTTATCTTTCTAACAGTATGTAACGTATGTCTATGATTATAGTGTCTTTTATATGTCCGATAAAGCAGACGGGTGTTATTAAATTACTGAAATTATAATAGCTATATAATGTTTTATAAGAAAATAATTTCCAACATAGTGATGTCATATGTCAGGGATTGTTATATTACATGAAAGAGCAGTTTTGTTACAGGGAGGAATAAATAATACTTCATTGGCTTGAAACTTTTAAAGAATTTTAAACTATCCCATAGAATAAAATTAACGGTTAATGCTTTATTCATATTTCAAAAATACCGATCGTGTTTACTATGATAATATCATAAGTTTCTTCAATTTTCTAACTTTAAAGTGATATTTGCAACATCAAGGAAATGCTTGTTATGGCAAAGAATTTTTAGAGAGTTCAATAAAAACAATGAGTATAAATCATGCAAATGAATGTTATATTTGACTTAAATGCATATTTAACTTCATATAAAAGCAAATAGGAACAGACTTGACATTTTTATCAGGTTAGTCTCTGATCATGCCAAGAAGTAACAGTCAAAGTCAAAGAAGCTTAGTGATAAGATAAACAAACATTCAAGCATGTTCTTGTTTCTTCTAGAACTTCAGTCAAAAAAGTCATTTTAGCCTGATACCGATACCAAAACAAATTGTGCTTAGAAGGGGCATTTTTGTTTATATTGCCTGCCGTATGCAAAAAGTCGACAAGAAAGTTTGATGAATGCACTTCCTTCACAATGCAAACGTATTGTTTCCTGCAATGTCGTAATTTCTTATGTCAAACAATCTCTTTTCTTCATCATACCGGCTTTCCCATGATATCTTCTGCAATAATTTGGCTGTCACATTCATCCTAACAATTATCACTCTTCAACATTGTCACCATCAACATCATCATCATTGTCCTTCAAATCTGCACTCAAGTTTTAAACGTTTTCACCATCAACGGTTTCCTTTACAACCAACATACCCATTACCCTGTTTAACATTGTCATCCTCAACCATAGTGCCATTCACATTCAATATTAATCCACTTTTAAACATTGTCACCATCAACAACATTGTCCTTCACAACATCTGCACTCCCGTGTTAATTTCCCTTTTTTCCATCCCTTGTTCAACGTTATGCCAATATCAACATTGCATTTCACGACATTGACACCATCGTCAAAACTGTATGCACTCCCATGTTCAAAATTGTCGCCATCACCATCATTGTCCCTCACAACAACTGCATTGATTTCTTCAACACACTCTATCATTTTAAAACAGCTCTAATCCTGTTCAACTTTACCCCCCCCCCCCCCCACAAACCCCCATCGTCTGCATGGCATTTCACGAAAACTGAACTCCCCATTTCAACACTGTCACCCTGTCTAACACTGTTTCTCGCAGTATCTACGCTTTCCTGTTTTATATTGCCGACATGAACACATTGTCTCCTCAAAGCAACAAAGCAGCTGTGTTCACCTGTTAAACATTGTCACTTTTATTAGCATTGACCTTCACGACACGTTTTACAATGTCCCTATAGCATCTTTTCCTTTAACATGATTACCATCGCCAACTGCATTCTTGGTTAATATTTTCACCATTATAATATTTTCCATTTCATCTCCCCTGTACAACATGTCACCATCATTTATCATCATCATCAACATTATCCTTTACATTTCCTTACATCATCTTCATTCCAATGTTCAACAATGCCACTATTATCAGCATTGCATTTTACAACATTTCCTTTCTAACTTCGATTAGTGTTGTCCTCCATAACATTTTTACTCCCCGCAAATTATTTTAAAACAACAAAACTCCCTTGTTCAACATTATTACCATCGCTAACACTATCCTTCGACGTATCTGTTCTTCCCAGTTAAAACATTCTCGCAATTAACACTCTTTCCCTCAAAGCATCTGTATTTACCTGTTTAGCATCATCTTACTGTCCATAATTGTCGCCGTCACCAACAGTGTTATTAATGTCATCTGCATTTATCTTTTCAATATCACTACCATGATCAACACAATCTACAACAGCATATGCCCTCACTGCCATTTCCTTCATAGTTAACCTGTACAACATGTTATCCTCATTGATACTGCCCCCCCCCCCCCCCCCCCCCATAGCAGCTCAATTTCCTCATCAACATTGCCACCATCATTTACCTTGTCTTTTATAACATCATCATTTCTGTGTTCATAGTTGTCACCATCAATATTATGGTCATTCACTGCATTTACTTTCCCTTCCTGTTCATTTCCACCATCATTCAAACTATACTTTAAATATTTAAATACCCTCAACGACATTCCCAACATTTTCTTTTTCACCATCTACATAATTAATGTACTCCAATACATCACTGTTACTTTCATGATTGTATGAAAACTGACTTTTATCACATACATGTTATGGTAGGTACAGTCGATCCCATTATTTGTTTTCAGTGTGTATTCATTTACCAATTTATCATAGATATGAATTGTAACTTTAATATTATTGATTCCTTTGTCATTTCTTTTCTTCTTTAATTGTAATGGCTCCTAATCATTTTCTGATTATTATGGCCATACTTTAGACCTTACCAAGGATTTCCAACGTGTGGGTCCTATTTTTTGCTGCAGAGACAGCATCGGAAGCAACAGTTGTTGGATACAAGGGAGTCCGGGTGCGATACCCTAGCCCGTTTGCAAAAACGCCCCTTGGTTCTTTTACGTGCCCGGTGTATAGCACCGATACACGGGAGACAAGTTCCAGGGTAGAACAAGTACTGAGTACTCCGAGTTCCCATAGCAACCCCAATTTGCCGAGTCCTTGGTTTGATGCGGTAACCGAAGGAAGTGCCCCGGCATGGATTCGAACCCAGACCTCCTGAACGCAAAGCTGACACTCAAACACTGAGCTATTGCGCCGGTTTTGTTTGTTGTTTTTTTCTTTAGCAAAGACACTATTTAGAAATTAATTCATCATATTGTTTTGATATTTCTATAGCGTGGCAACAAAATTATCCTTGTTTCAATTCATATTCTCTTATACGAATTGCAATTCTATTACATTTACCATGTCTTTTTCCTTGATGTAACAATACACACTCTTCAATGTAACAATACAGGAAACTGGGATCTCCAATGTACATAAGTGATCATAAATAATAAAAAAAGTAGATACAATGTAAGTTACCAAACAATCGGAATCGCATCAATGTTGTATTTAAAGAAAATATCAAAACTTTTATATGATGATTTCCATCGTGTAACAAAAAGAATTTTCCTTGGTGTAACATTTTTTCTTTGAAGCTTGAAACCAACTAAAACATATCTATATCATATTGTTTTATATACCAAGATGTTAAGCTATGGGCGCATATAGACTGATTTTTTTTTTTTTTTTGCACAGATTTGTGTACAAAAAAAACGATTTTGAGAAGGAAGTTTGACATTTTCCTCCGCCTAACAAAATGTGTTGCTTGATGTAACGCATTTCTGAAATAATTAATATTTCCTGCATGTAAGTAAGTACAAAAAGCTGTTCTTGTCCATAGGAATTTGACTTATATAACATGTTATTCATGACTATCAGCAATATCAAAGACATTATATATGAAACATTACTAAACCATTTTCTAGAATTATTTCCTTGATGAAATGTCCTTGAAACATTTATTTTGATTTTTGTCTGAAATCATTTACAAATTACTCAATGCATGTACGCTTTTTTAACTCACCTGAGCACTTGTGCTCGGGTGAGCTTTTGTGATCGCCTTTTGTCCGTCGTGCGTCGTCAGGCGTCCGTCGTCCGTCGTCAACAATTGCTTGTGAACACTCTAGAGGCCACAGGTTTGGCCCAATCTTCATGAAACTTGGTCAGGATGTTTGTCTACATGATATCTCGGATGAGTTCGAACTGGTCATGTGGGGTCAAAAACTAGGTCACCAGGTCAAATCTTAGAAAAACCTTGTGAACACTCTAGAGGCCACAGTTTTAGTCCAATCTTCATGAAACTTGGTCAGGATGTTTGTCTACATGATATCTTGGATGATTTCGAAATTGGGTCATGTGGGGTCAAAAACTAGGTCACCAGGTCAAATTTTAGAAAAACCTTGTGAACACTCTAGAGGCCACAGTTTTAGCCAAATCTTCAATAGATTTGGTCAGGATGTTTGTCTACATGATATCTCGGATGAGTTCGAAATTGGGTCATGTGGGGTCAAAAACTAGGTCACCAGGTCAAATCTTAGAAAAACCTTGTGAACACTCTAGAGGCCACAGTTTTAGCCAAATCTTCAATAGATTTGGTCAGGATGTTTCTATAAATGATATATTGAATGAGTTTGATAATAAGTCACGTTGGGCACCAGGTCAAATCTTAGAAAAATCTTGTGAACATGCTTGACACCACATTTTTGGCTCAATCTTCATGAAACTTTGCTAGAATGTTTGTCTTTATGCTATGTCGGATGAGTTTGAAATTGGGTCATGTTGGGTCAAACACTAAGTCACTAGGTCAAATCTTAGAAAAACCTTGTTAACACTCTAGAGGCAACAGTTTTGGCCCAGTCTTCATGAAATTTGGTCAGGATGTTCGTCTACATGATATCTTGGATGAGTTTTAAATTGTGTTATTTAGGGTTAACAACTAGGTCACCAGGTCAAATCTTAGAAAAACCTTGTGAACACTTTAGAGATTACAGTTTTAGACTAACCTTAATGTAACTTGGTCAGAATGTTTGTTTACATCAAATCTCGGATGAATTCAAAACTGGGCAACATAGGGTCAAAAAGTAGGTCACCAGGGCAAATTTTAGAAAAATCTTGTGAACACGCTAGAGGCCTACATTTTTTTCCCAGTCTTCATTAAACTTGATATGAATGATGACTGCATGAATTCCTAGTTGAGTGCAAATTCAGGTAGGATAAAAATGTAGGCCACTTAGTCAAATGTTAGAAAAACACTTTAGATGCCAGATTTTTTTGTCATTTTACCTAACACAGCCACCTTAATCAGGTGAGCGACACAGGGCCATATTGGCCCTCTTGTTTATAGATCTAAACGGTTTTCAGACCATTACATCAGTGATAGGATTTAAAATATACGCACTTACCCATCGACTAAAAAAAGTGTCATACGAAAAAAAACTTCAAACACAGCATATAGTGGCTTTCGTCATGACTGTTTTAAATAATGGTCTTAAAAAAAAGCCAGTGGGATTATCATTGCAAAGGGAAGTAACCTTGTACTATTTTGCAAATTGCAACATGTTACAGCACTGATCTACATTTTGGTGACAACATTTATCATAGAAAATATACAAAAGATCAGTGGAATTACACCATTTTTAGGCTGTATTTCAGAGAAATATGATAAAACTCATCAAGAAATCTTACATTAATAATATATCACACATATTGTTCCATGAAATTGCATCAGAACAACAAAAATCACTTTGGATACACTTGGATTTATCCGGGTTTTTTTTGACACTTTGGTCAGTTATTAAGACAACCTGTCCCCCTATCTGGCACAATTTCTGTCTTGTACTAGACCTGTCAATACCTGTCACCCCTATTCAAAACAATCACAAAAAACATGTTATCGTTCAAAATAACGTGCGCGAGTTGTACATTCCAATTTGTTAGTAATTCATTAATTCATCCTGAAAGTTTGACATATTATTCATATTCTCTTTTAATGATACAGACTTGTCTCTATTTGATTTCCCCAGCCGCGACATACCAAAAGTCGTAAAAAATGGTACTGTTATAGCTCCCTTACTTGGCGCTCAGTATATAAGGGTAGTTGCAGGACTGGTTGACCCGGTGTCAAGATAATGTGACTGGATGTGGTATCATGCCACATGTCTACGGCGTGATACTGCAGTGTGGCAGCACTATATCTGTCTCAAGTAGACATCGTCTCCAGATGACTGGGGCGTTAAACCCAATAAACAAACAAACTCTGTTTGATTTACCAAATTCACTATCACTGTTATTTCAAATTATTCACACCAAAATTAATTTTGCTCTATACATATCTCGAGAACTGCTTTGTTTGTGTTTTAGCCTGCTTTAATAGAAGCCCACAACTTTTCTGAATGTTTCTAGTATAATCATTTGGGGTATACCTTACTCTTTTGTAATTGTCATAGTCCTGTATAGCTCTATGTAGATATTTACACTACTGTATCTCCAGTCATCCGGGTTGGCTTTGGTATAGAACCTTTCTTAAGTTTAGACTTTGGGATATATTTCGTGACACTAGCATGAAATATAAACCATTGTCACATGTCTTCAACATTGCAGTTATTTAATTCAACATTCCAGTCAAGAGTTCCCGATCCCCTGTGAATCCTAATAAGTCACACTTCTTATACATGTACCACATTATTCCTGCCAGGATTCACAGGGTCCATTTTCATGTAAATGTTGCCATCTTTATTTTTTTAGACTACCTAAAATTAAATCGGTTTGGATTTTGTAGTTTTTCCGTGTATTTCACACAGTTTTTGTCTAGAGCGGTGCGCCTGTATTTCATGATAGAAAGGCTGTATATATGTGTGACTGTTCTTATTTGAAATGGCAGTAAATCAGACCAATTGAACGGATTCGCCATTTTGTAGCATTATACAGTCATGTAACAACTGCAATATCCACGAGCTACGTTCAATCGCTTCGTTTTGAAAAACATTTGTGAAATCATAAACGAACGTCTATCTTACATATGTATCTTCTCTTGAAAAACAATCTAGGACTCGAAATAAAATATTTGACTGAAGAAAACCCTTCATTTTTATGTGTGTTTTCGTCATCAATTTTACATTGCATCATTTTTTTCTAAACGAAATTATTTTTTAAAAAAAAGCTAATGAAAGCTGCAAATTTCGAATAAATTTCATCGCCATTTTTTACTCAGGAAATCGGTTCCAGGAAATCATTTGCAAGATAAAAAATAAAGCATTTTTAGTAATTTTGTTTCATATTGTTTTGTTCCCTAATACTAGGAATTCACGGAATGTTTAGATTAGATTTTTTGTCATGAATTGTCGACTGAGTTCCAGATTTAATTCAATGTTTGAGGAATGGACATTATCAGGCAGAAACTGTCTGTGATATGTTGGGACCGGAGAGCCTTCATCCACATACCATATTGTTGATTTTCCGTCTGCTTTATTTGTAAATATGTTTATTTACTTTATTATTTGTTTTCACACAAGGTTTTGATATGCGAACTGGTGACAATAGATCATATCACTCCGAAATGAGCCGTAAACCTACGTAAATCAACGAGCACTTCCCGAACACCCAATAAACATGCTGGTGTAAAATTTCAAACCTTGTTCAATTGGATGGAAACACACGTTTTAGATTTTTCTCCAGACACTGATTGGCCAATTTAAATAGCGAATTATACCGGGTTTTGTCGGTCCTTTGATGAAATTGAGTTTAGCGCATTCATTTTATAACCGGCAATTATTTTAGACCTGCAACTAAATGGTTCAATCATTCTTTACGTATCTTATACCGTAATGCGGGTTATTTCTGCGGATGTAATAATCTGCGGGTTTGTTTGGTTTTGGTTTTTGCCATAAAAGTGTGTGTGTGTGTGTGTGTGTGTGTGTGTTTCTACGGTATTTCTTTGACACATTTGATTAATTCACTGTTTTGAAATCCCACTTTGTGATTCAAATGTGTCTCCCTTCCTATCCTCGACAAGAAGTAAATGTGCTATAAATGCTCGCGATGTTTCTTTATATCCGTCGTTACAATTTGTCGAGAAATGCACATTGCAATTTGTTTTATTTCTAGGAGGCCTTTAGTGTGAACAAACATGTGCATCGAATTTATAAATCCTCTTTCAATTACTGCCGCAATGTTTGTATTTGTCGTGTTGGTAAGCAAAGCGCACTAATACGTTATGGTTTATCAGGAATAGGACGTTTAATACATTTGCTTGATTGATTAAACATCTTCACCAAAGTCATTATCTCCAACTGACAAACACAATATTGAAATATTGTTTTTCGTTAACAAAAGTTTATGACATGAATTAACAGATTGTTGTATCAAATAGTAAATTACAATCAAGCCTGTCTTAAGCGGTCAGTCAAGGGAACAAGAGAAAGTGACCGCTTAACAGAGGTGGTCGCTAAATGACGGTTAAACATATAACAAACTGCTAGTTTAGTAACTGGCCGCTAACTGCAGGTTGACCGCTTAATACAGTTGACTGCTAATACAGGTTCAACTGTATATGTTTAATTAACATATACTCTAGTGACAGAAAAAAAGGTCAGTTCGAACTCCTTAGACATCATAAAAAATTATTTAAGTACCTGGTATAAACAATACACATTTGTGCAACAATCTACTCGTATGTACACAGATTTTTAACCAGGTTTTCAACGAATATCCTGGTTATTTGAATGGGATAAGTCGTTGAGCGGGCAGCAAACAGGTCGTTTCCGTCAAATTTCTCCTGTTAGAATTGAAATACAGTTTTCATACTTGGTAGGCACATTCCTAATGGGAAAAGCAGAATTTGGATTGATTTTCAGGATGATATGGTCAAATTCACTGTTACTAAAATAGACTTTTCGTATCCGTCAAATAACTTCTTTTAGGAGCGAGGCAGATTTCGTAGATAGATACCTTATGTGAAGAGGGAGAGTGGGATTGATTTTCAGGTCAACAGGGTCAAAGTCAAAGTCACTGCTCCTAAAAAATGTTTTGCTTGCATAGGGCAACACTTGAAAACCTGGTTTCACGCCATTTGAGGTGGTTCGTTGTTTTTTTTGTTGTTGTTGTTTTTTTGTTTGTTTGTTGTTTTTTTGTTGTTGTTTTTTGGGGGGGTGTACTTAACAGAAAAGCCAAACAAATTTACCTTTATTTTTATAGTCATGTATACACGTTTTTACCACAAAGTCGTGGGTTGATTCTCGACCACGACAGCCACATGTTTACGACGTGATACTTCAGTGTGGCCGCAAAATACTGTCAATTGGACATTAATCCAGACACAGCAGAAAATATTGTAAATTAACAGTCTCTATTATTATCAGTTCATATCTGGCAATTTGCACGCACTAGCTCTTGTCTTCTTACTGTGTCGACACTCTCATATGAGATAACGTATTTTTGATCGATTATGAAAGCATTTTGCATACCAAAGAAGGGCGTAATTTAACAATATTTTATATCATACACGTTTGAGCACTACGACAAGTAGAAATATACTTCAATGTTACGTTGTTACGCTGTTTTTTTGTTTGTTTGCATGAACATTGTAGCATATGTTGTAAAGCCTTGTAAAGATATATTTAATTTTATACATATCATCGATACAAACAGAATGCCATACCCCTACGTCGCGCTACGTTATCAAGGGGATAACTATTAGGATTTTAAATTCCGGGACTTGTACCAAAATCCAAATAAAACTTATCTGTGCTGATTTGTTTCGTTATCATCGTCCTTGTTGCTGATGATATTTGTTACATGACATTAACGTGTAGCTTAATTATAGAATATCTGATCTTCAACCTACTTCCATATTATATAAGAAAGAAATTACCTGTTCTATCTTTATTGGTCTATAGATAAGTTAATTTATGGCATCTCAAATCATCATCATATGTGTTCTTTAATTAAAGTATTTTTTGTACTTTTTCTGTTCTATATTTCTGAATAATTTAATAATATGAGATTTCATCGGCCATGTTCTCGATATTATTTTTTTAGATTTAATAGATAAAATTGTTTGAAAAACAACAACATACATTTATGGAAATTAGGCCGAAAACATTCTTGTTTTACATGGACTTCTTAGAACATATTTTAGAAATCTCTGAACCAAACGGCAAATAGCTGAGGATATTTGTCAAAATGGCATGTATCATTGCCTAGTGGAAATATCAAGGCTCGCTGTTTGTAAATGATACATGCACACGTTTTAAAAAATGTGTAAAGGCTATGTGCCGTGCTTCAAAAACATTCGCGGCGTCTTTGATGCTTTGCATCAAAATTAGTCTTGTCATTAAATGGAATTGGTTCACTGTTTATAGGTTCACGTGACTAGTCTTGTAGAAAAGTATATATAGCGGGGTCCGCTCAGTTTTCCAGTCAGCCTGTATTCGACTGTTATCGTCATAGAAAGCTCAAGTATATCGTTGTCGACTGTTAGGCTTTGGTATCGCGATGCAGGTTCTATCTCCAGAATAGTCACCTAGCAATTTTAGGGGTGAAAAGATTCAGAATATTCTTGATACCAAGGGTCCCGATAGTAGCTCATTTAGCACCAATATATTCGTCTTGTCTGTTGGTACAGAGACTGGTAAATACATAGGGTTTGATCGTCCTAGGATATTTTCATTTGTCACCTACAAATATTAAGGTGGCCAGAGATAATTATTTAACGCTTTCACACAGGTCACTCAGACACATTGCAATTTAGCGAAATACGAAGCAAATAAGAGTGACGTCCCTTGGATAGGTTTTTCCCAGTTTTATACTTTCTTTGAATATTTAATTATTAGATCAGTATGTTTTTGTTGTTTTTTTTTTTCAGATCATTATAACTTTAAATTTATTAAAAAGCTAATGCAATAGAAGAAACAATTTTGTCACAAATAAAACACAAAATAAAATATTTTATCACAAAATAAGATATTTCTAAAATTACCCCGGAGCTGAAATTGTTCAACGTAGCGAATGGTTTCAACGACAAACTGTCTGCCCAGGAAAATCAGCATAAATTGTTGAGTTATTCATGTAGAATGGCGTGACATATCACCGTGTGTTGGGTGGCGAAAAGGCGTTGCATTCCTTGTGTTTTCTGTGTTTTCTTGCACTTTAGCATCTTCATTTCTTAAGTAATCATCTTCAAACTTTACGACAGTGTTTATAGCCAAAATCTCTCGGACAAGTTTGATTACGGCTGATATCGGCCAATAATGCCAGAGTTATCCCCTTTTTATTATTAAAATTTGCCAGATATCACTTTGTTTAAAATCAAGCATTTTCATTTCTTAAGGAATTATTTCCAAACTTTATGATAATGTTTATAGCCATACTTTCTTGGCCAATTTCGATTATGGCTGCAATATCGGCCAATTTGGACAGGAGTTAATAAATTAATATTGAAAATTGCCAGATTTCACTGTTTACACTCTAGCATCTTCATTTTTTATGCAATATTTTAGACGTTTAAGAAGGCAGTTTTTCTCAGGTGAGCGTCTTCAAGGCCATCTTGACCCTCTTGTTTTATTATTAACGGGGCTTATTTTTTTTATCTTATTTATTTAAAAAACTTCAAACTTCTGTGATATAAGACATAAATGAGAATTTATAAAGAGTACTATTTAGACTTTTGCATACTTTTTACAGATTCTCATCTTGATAATCTATCTGTTGCTTTCCAGCAAGTTAAGTCAGCCCGTGATATAACAACAGTAGAACAAATAAAGTTTGGGTTAAAGTTTTAGTCAGAATATATGTAAAGACTTGGGTTATTTAATAGTCAAAATAGATAGTTTTTTGTTCTATAAATTACAGGCAAATATTTGCATCGTATTGATGTTGGGTAGTAATGCAACTTAAGACGTAAAAAAAAAGTTCTCAGCTGTATACGTTTACAAAAATATCGTTCACTCGTTACCTTATTTCGTTTTCACGATGGCGGTGTTATGCATAAACGATGATATAAATCAGTGGTGTTTAAATTCGGCGCAGTAAATGTAGCTAAAATAAAAATCGATAAAATATAAGGCGCTGGATAGTACCTGGATATAAAAAAAAGTGCTATGCGAAAATATGAAAGAATAAATAATATATTTTGAATATTAAGTAACAAGTTCTAGAGATAGAGGGCGCATCATACTAATTTACCAGCTGTTTGAAATATATATTGAATTACTCAATAGCCAGTATTTCAGTAACAGTTCTTGTGAACATTAACTGTCAATATACCATGTCTTCCGTGAGACTACTGTCATTCGAACCCGACCCTGTTTTCTTTGCACAGGTCTTAAACACGTGTTACAAATCATACATGTAGTAACTGATTAAAAGCGAAAGACACAAATTTACGATCCTGTGCAGGTATGCACTTTTTTAGCCATTATTTTCCTTTAACTGATAGTTGTAACGCACATAATAACCAGTTCACTGTGATCATCACGTCACTGTTGTTCTCAGTTAGGATCAAACACAAATCAGCCATCAATTACAATTCCTTCCTTGACAGCATGTAGCGATATTAAAACATTACTGTTACGTCATTATAGAAAGGGATTAATTTGGCATTAAACTCGCTTTTTTTCTAAAAACCAAACATTTATGTAATTAAAAAATACATATTATATTTTGTTACAGAATTAAACAAATTATGTGTAAACAAATGGACGTTTCGTGTCAAAATGTAAAAAAATCCCACTCCTTCCTTATCATATTCTTCATTTTAAGTCCTTCCCCGATTGCCGAGTGGTTAGAGCGTCCGCCTCGGGAGCGAGGGGTCGTGGGTTCGATCCTCGGCCGCGATATACCAAAGTCGTAAAAATGGTACGGTTAATGCTCCCTTGCTTAGCGCTCAGCATAAAAGAGTAGTTCCAGGACTGGTTGGCCCTGTGTCAGGATAATGTGACTGGATGTGGTATCATGTCACATGTCTACGGCGTGATACTGCAGTGTGGCAGCACTTGTCTCAAGTAGACATCGTCTCCAAATGACTGAAATACTGTCGGTGGGACGTTAAACCAAACAAACAAACAAATGTTTTAAGATAAACATGATTTGGATATTTTTTTATTTTGATAGTGTAACCAGTATTGATAATAATTTATTTGTAGAGTTTTGTAAGTGTGTATATATTTTTTCAGACAGACAGACAGTATACTTTATTGACGTAATCTTTACAGTTTCTTGTCATATAAACAGTATAATTTCAATGTAATAACATCACATGATCATCAAGAAGTATATAGAAAAAAATATAAGTAGATAAACAAATGTAAATATTGGAATGTATAAGAACAGAATGCCAGATATGGAGGATGGACATACACGTATTAATCATCCTTCATTATCTGTGACATACATGTATTTCCAAAATTCATATTATTAGAATGTCTAAGCTAAAGAAATGGTGGAAGTTGAGATACAACACAAAATCATCTTGAATCAGAATAAAAAGGAGAACATTTAAAAATACATTGTAGCATATACAAATGAAGTATGGTATGAACTATCATGTTATAATGGAATGCCTATGTAACATAGCTTCTTTTATGAATTTACCAAGATTTAGAATAACATTTCTATTATCTGAAGATATTAATTGAATAAATTTCATCATACTTGGGTGCTTATAATAAAACGATTTTCTGTATTTTTGTCTGATGATTTGATATTCTGGACATACTATTACAAAGTGATACTCATCTTCAATATCAAAACTGTTGCAAATATTACAATATCTCAGGGCTCTTTCTGTCCTGTTTTGACCATACCTACCGGTTTCTATTCTCAGTTTATGGGAAGAGAGCCTCATTCTAGCTAAAGCAATCCTAAATTTATAAGGTAACAAATCTAAATATTGTTCAAATCCAAAACAGACCTTAAAGTATTTATAGGTACATAATGACTGACAAGTATCTATACTGTTACACCAATTTGGCTTAAAAACATCTAATACTCTAGCTTTGAATATGACATGAAAATTCTTAAGATCTACACAGCCAGGATTATTCCAAACATATGAAAATCCATAATCATCCAGTATATCTTTCACTTTCACAACCCAATTTTTTCGACCATTGTTAATATTTACCAATAAGCTGTTATATAAAGTAACAACAAGTATATTATTTGACATTAGAATCTTGCACCAATATTTAATAATGCGTGTATATCTACTAACGAACAATGGGTATCTACCCAACTCTCCATACACTCCCATATTACTTGTAGATGATTTAACATTTAACAGCGATTTACAAAACTTGAGATGAATACGTTCGACCGTTTTTGATTCTCCAAATCCCCAAATTTCGCTGTTTACATTTAAAATAGAACCAACAAACGCATCAAAAAGCTGGCATTTAACACTTGTTTTCAATTCATATTTTCTTAAGTTATTAAGCAATATATTTAGAGCTTTCAAGCCTTTTCCTACTAGTAATTCCTGATTTAAAGTAAAAGTACCATTATAATTAAAGACTGTTCCTAAATAATTAAAGTTGTCAACCACTTCTAAAAAATTTGAGTCATATTTCCATTTTTCGCTAAGAACCTCTGTTTCTAAAGACTATCACTTTTGTCTTGTTAACACTGACCTGTAGTCCCCACTTATCACAATATATTTTTAAAAGGTTTAAGCTGTGTTGTAACTCCTCTGGACTATTACCTAATATTACCATATCGTCTGCAAACAATAATAAAATAAATTATATATCGTCAAGTGATAATGCACTTAATGTTTCGTCCTGCAGAAATAACTCGAGATCCTCAATGAAAAGGGCAAAAAGTGTCGGCGAAATTACCTCCCCTTGCCTCAAGCCAGTTGCACAATCAAAATAATCTGAAAAGGAATTACATCCTCTTACACAAGATTTGACTTGATTATACATATCCTTAAAAATCCTTAACAATTTGCCATAAAGCATTTAAATACACACTATCAAACGCACGTTTAAGATCAACAAAAGTACAGTATAATCTCTTCTTTCAGATTAACGTCACTACGACGGTTTTTCAGTCTTTGAGTATATTAGAAGTATATATTTTACTTGAATGTTTCATAACTATTCACATATACAAATTAGGTGTCATGAGGATCCGACCACTGTATCTATGTTCGGACATAATGTTAACTCAAAAAAAAAAAAAAAAAAAAAAAAAAAATGAATATATTTAGAATGACAGCTACACATTTATCAATTGGGAACATGGCTTTTGATAATTTGCAAATTGCATGTCTGTTCCAGAAAGAAACTTTTTTTTTTAAATATTCAGCTGGTTCCCTTAAATTCGAGCTTCATTTCAAAATGACCAAGCGTTGTTTGACTTATAATTGATTACAGTGGGTCTGAGAAATTTATGATGAAACATGTTTATACCTATTTGTAAAATGATAATGTGCATAAAACTAACCTTATCGGTGGTAAACTGTGAATACTTTCGAAGAATGATATATAGTTTTACATTGTTCCTAATTCAACATACAGTAATGGCTGTCTTAAGTGACCTTCAAAGGGAGATAGAAGAAAATGTCACTGAACACAGAAAGTTGCTGTACACAAACATTTTGGATGTTTTAGGGTGCTCACTACAATTTCAATTATTTTCTGGTTTTGTTACAGAACCTCTATAAAATATTGTTGTCATACATGTATTATGGGGTATTGTTTATGTTTGAATACCACTGATAAATATTTATCTTCACAGACATTAAAGACGCAATAGATATTATTAATAATTATTATTGATGCATATATTGACAACTTATATAAGTCTATTTTGATAGAAAACATACTTTGAGGTCAAAATACATTAGATAGTACGTCCTTTTATACAGTCAAATATACAGGAGATTGCATTACTGGTCACAATAGACAGGTGGTCACTTAGACAGTCTTAACGGCAAATGTCTCCGAACTGTAGAATCAAATCGAGTACAACTCCTGTTATAACTGCTCACAATTTGTCTTAAATCAGTCCTGCGTTCAGTTATGCGAACGTTCGTCATCACGGGTTAGCTTATTGAACGCACCGGAACAATTCCAAGATGACTGCAGACATTTAAAAAAAAAAATCAAAATTATCGTCTGTTTTTTGTTTACCTTTCCGCCATTTTGTTCACTGAGTGGGCTATGTCAAAAGTACGTTCGCGTTTGGTCCGAACGTTCGTGACGAACAAATCGTTCAGTAACGCGAACCCTCAAAATTTTCTCGAAAGTTCGCTTTTGTTCGCGTAACTGAACCCACTGCTGAACATTGAATTTCTCCGCTTCAGAAACGAAACGCAACCTACATGAAATAGACTTGATGTATTTAGATTCAGTGTGATATGGCAGATGATTGGTTGGAAACAAATCAAAGTCCCGTTAGATGTACAAGACACGAATTGAAATGAAGGTTTATTATTCTGGCTGCCATAAGCTTTTTTGGTATTACAATTTTTATAAATAGAATATCTGTCGATCTCTCTTTTTTTTTATGTTCACTATAGTTGTCCCTTATAGTAAATATACGAGGGGTGAATAATCACTATTCAGACGAACACGAATAACTTATTTTGATAAGAATCGCAAAGGAAAAAAAAACAAATAACTATCTTTTTACAAAATATCCTGCTTTTGATATTTCACTGCTAAATGTTTCCAAGAAACAAAGATTCAGATTGATAAATGATATCGCTGAGGATTTCCCTTTATCTGCAAAATTGAAATACATAAATAGTTGAACAAAAGGCGCCGGTTATTATATTATCGAACTAACCTTAGACTAATCAAAATCGTCATTTAGCCTTTCAAATCAGATTAATAAGAAAAGGAAAGCAAAACAATTTGCTTTTTGGAAGCGCTATCATGTTAAAATCAAAATTCTAATTTCTTTCAAATTGCAGATTTTATCCTGACATAAAAACGAGCGGATGCGTTAGGATTTTATTTAATATTCCGACAGAACAAAATAAATGGTTAAACCAATTTATATTCAAAACTGAAAATATTCTACAGTTTTGTTATTGAATCTTAAAATTAGTTTCCAATGTTCTAAATAATCTAAGCTGAGATAATCAGTGACGTCCCCTGCTACACCAAAACAAATATCGCTCATCAAAGCCACTTTGTATGATAACTTTATTTGCTCCAGTCTGTTACATTTGATGAAATTCAAGGTGATATGGTTGACTGATGTCAAAGATTAACTTGTCACCCAGTCACTCTGAATGAACTGATTCCATTCAGAATTCATAAAATGTTTCAATTTAAAAATATTTTGATTAAAAACTCAATTTATGGCCCAGTTAAATGAACACAAAATATCTGTTTGTCATCCTTTTTAGATGAATCCACAATTAAATTTCGACATTCCGTATACATACTTTAGAAACATATTGATACATAATAATGTGATATGATAAACCGGATATACTAGAGACATTATGTTTTGAAAGGAAATATTTCATCAGAAATCAATTAGGGGAATTCTACATTGACATGTGGGATACTGCTTCTATTAAGACACAGTCAAAAGAGTCTGAACAGAGCCAGCGTATACATTTCAAATTAAATTCGCTTCGGTTCCTGGTTTGCTAGGTCGGACTAGTACATTGCGCCCTAGGGGTCATACAGGGGTCTTGCGATCAGTAGCTTCGGATGCACATACGTAACTGCTTTCATAACGTCGATACCGGTATACTTTTGATAATACAGTACATATACAAAATGCAAATTATCTTTTTCTGTTGTCCGATTTCTTTTCCTTTTTTAACATTCAAATAGAATTCTGGGTGTTTATCGAACATTTGTTGAGTTAAATGGAATGAATGGTATGTATCGCTGCAATGAGATTTTTGTCATGACAAGTAATTAATGGTAAGTCCCTGTAATGGTTCCGCTACATCTTGAACCACTTAACCTCTACCAAGATAACCAAGGTGCCCTAATGAAACATTAGGAAACCTTTGTTATCTCCGTGAAAGGCCATGAGGTCCGAAATCTTCTTAATCATAGGACAGGAGAGAAAATGACGAAACGTTCACTTAATCTTGAAGAGTATGGGGTCAATGTGACATTCACGCTCTTTCAAATATAAAACCTCATCAGTATATGCCAACCTTGACATGATCATCTGTTCTGTTTAACAAATCGGTTACCATCTATGTATACGGTATAATCAACTGCTTTATTGATTTTACAAAATGACGTATTCTTGGACGAGAGGCTGTGCCGCACTGTTGCTTAATATCATTCTTAATACATCAAACGAGCGTGCCGCTCAGCCGAAGAAATTTGTTTTCCATTTAGGTTGTGTTTCTTGTAAGCTGAGACACCGTGCATATAAATATCAATTTCAATCCTACTCGTATTAAATACGCTTGAAATCTACTGCATTAAATTTAGGAACGACATCAATTTTCTTTTCCTGTTTAAATCTGAGTTTTGTAAAAGTATAGGATAAATATACATGTACATACACCAGGAATATACATGTTACGCAAGCAATATTCTTATCGAGGTCAAGTTTCTACATGGTTTTACGATAGGAAAAGCAAGTTTCTGCCATGCCAAAATAAATTGCTTATCATACTCGTTTTATAAATATTATCTGCATCCGAACTTTCAAAAGTGAGGATGTCTTCCAGTTAGCTTGCGATAGCTGGACTTTGCTGTATGACTTAACATTGTTGTAGCAACGGTAAATTATACATATCAATCAATTATAATAAGTTATAGTTATAACACCCTTTCGAGTGGGCTACTGTGGCATCAGCGCATGGGTAAAACTCAAGGGATGTGAATGTAAACGATCTTTCCACCATTATCTGAAGACTTGCTCTTTATCATATTAAACCACAATATGAAGTGTTTTTGAGATAATTATTGAACACAGTTAACTTGCAGTGATAATTGTTACAATGAATTTCGTCCGTCAATACATCCACCTACACTACACCCAAGGGCTCAAAAAGCATCACCTTGAAAAAAAATCGAGTATTTATTTCGTGTGTTAAACAATTTTAGATTATTTAGAAATGTAATTATGCATATTAAAGCATATTGTTTTATGTCCTACTTTTATTTTATATATTTTAAGGAAGTACAAGGTTAAAAGAGGGTTCAAACTGTGAAAAACAAAATATAGAAATTAGGGGGGGGGGGGGGTTGAGAAAATTTATTCAAATTACACCATTCACTCTCTTGCTGTCTTGTTCTATGATATAGTCGTTTGACTGTGTTTAACTAGGATCAATTCCTTTCAGGAATAATAGTCCAGAACCGAAGATTATTTGGCCATAAAGGAGTTGTATTGTCATGAGTAAGGGAAAAAAAGGACTACACAAAATAATCGATTGCCTTAAATAGTTGCTGACTGCGAAGTATAAGAACGTCTCCAGCTTTAATGAAATATTTGTAGATACATCCCCACGTAGTGTATATATTGATAGTGTTGAGGACGATTGATACTCCCGGAACTACTCCACTCGTGTCAGACCTGCAGTATTTTAACAATTATACATGATTATTAATTTGGTGGAAAATGTTAAATTCGGCAACCATGTTTCGCCATCATTCGACACAATTTTGTAAAATGTGAAGATACAAGCAATCTGCTGTTAAAGCTTACAACTCGCTGCATTACAATCTCTCCCTTAAGTTTTTTTAAATTATTTTTATTTCGATTTTAGCATTGTTATATTTTTTATCTTAAAGAAAATATGTGTAGGCACGTTCCTGCTATGCCTAAAGGAAGCTACGCTAGTGGATCAAAATGAACCCCAATACATCGTTTGTTTTGTATCAGATTGTGTTTTGAAAGATAAATTTTAAAACGATTCGAATACATGATCTTTACGAGATATGACGTGAATAATCCTGACAGCAACACTTCGAAGGCATGTTGCAAATAAATGTTAAGCCGGGACATCCTAGATTGGTTCTCATAGTTTACATTTTTATTCAATCTATTCATCTCCTTCATCTCATAATAAAACTGACAAAAACTACACATAAGGGACTACATAAAGCAACCACGAGTGGTTTTAATTTAAATGATCGAGTATTTTGTTTTTCAGGTTTCCATTTTAACCAAGATATTTTTACATCGCAAATTTAACGGGAATCCATCATTTAAATTTCAAACAAGTTCAAGTAATTTAAACTATGCATATGAACTGTTAAGAATTTTTGTAATTAGATTGTTGATATTTGTTGTGATATTTGTTAGGAGATTTATCAGATAACAACCATCTCTTGCCCCTGGCAGAAATAAATGGGTTGTTCTAAATTTAATGAAATAAAGAATGGAGTATTTTTTTCTAAAAAGGACAATTTTCTTCAACACGTTTTTATTTAAGCACTTTTCTATTCAAATGAGTTCATGGGAATACAGGCTTCTATTGGAAAGGAAGGTTTATAGTGTTTGTTTAAGTCATCTATCTATCATTTTATTGCGATCATGGTCAATCAAGTGATCTAAGAAATTTTACAGTAAATGCAAAGAATTTTGATCAAAAGAGCCAATAACTCTTAGAAAATGAATGCTTGCATCTGCACTGAAGTCTTTTAGAGCATTTGAAGAGTCATGATTATATTCAATGATGTATGGATTACCATAAAATCTTAACATAGAAGGAGGATGTCATCCTGAAATGTTAATCCATTGTATTACCAAAGCCCAAGATAATGTTTTCTTCCTCGATATAAGGCATCCGTTGAACAATGGGGAAAAAGAGAGACGCAAAGATAAAGTCGAGGCCTTTGGCCAACCTGCTGATCTTTTAGTAGCACTTAATGATAACAAGGGGTTGGTCTATATAAAAAATGTGAATTTTGAGATTCGGAAAAAAATCCGATCTTAGCTGGAGGGTGCCATCTTGAATATTTGATTTAATTGATATTCAGAGAAATGTAGTCATAGAAAGAAGGTATGTAAATAGGCTTTCGTGTATTTGTAATTTTGTTCGATGTCAAATGGAGTCAGTTGCTATGCTATATGCTTGACCTCACTAACTTAAATCACTAACATTATTGCGGCAGTAGGATATGGAGGTGGTCACCGTAAATAATATCCCTTATCAAAGACCACTATGCACATTTTGCAGTCCTGTACAATACATATTAGTAGTAAATGGGTTGCTCAAACCGGCGACCTTACTACTCATATCACAAATTGCAAATAAAAAAAAAAACACAGTTGAGTTAAAATCGTAATGCTAAGAACGAAATCTGTGCATATGCAGCCTTTCTAAATTGAACGAAATTATAATCTAAAATGTCAATATCTTACAGATACAAATAATAATGATAAAAATGCAGGCATTTATAAGGGTACAGAAAAGGAAACTTACACACTGCAGTGTGTGTAGCATATGTATTTAGTACCTCTACTATGTTTTTAGTATGATTTTCATTTGTAACGTAAACATCATACTCTTCAAAATTTCGAAAGTTAAAATTTAACTAGATTACATTTTAGCTCGACTATTCGAAGAATAAGGAGAGCAATTCTACTCACCGGAGCGTCGGCGTAACAATTAAGTTTTTTATGTACGACTTCATTTAATTAATGAAACCCTTAAGGTGTTGTTTTGAAACTTAAAATACTTGTATATGACCACCACCCAAACCTGTAGACAAGAGGGGATAACAATTATGCCCCCTTTTTTGACATAGAATCTTGGTTAAGTTTTCCGTACCACCTCACTATTTCACTAAATCCGTTAAGGTATGTTTTGAAATTTGGTATACTTTTATATATGACCACCACACCAACCTGTAGGCAAGAGGGGATAACTCTGTCATAGATTTTGACCAATTTATGCCCCTTTTTTAACTTAGAATCTTGGATAAGTTTTCCGTACCACCTCACCTTTTCACTTAACCCCTTAAGGTATTGTTTTGAACCTTGGAATACTTGTATATGAGCACCATTCCAAGCTGTAGCCAGGAAGGGAAAATTTGACCAAATTAGGCCCTTGTAAAGTTTTGTACGACATTTTTTCATTGAACTTGTTGTTGTTGTTGTTGTTGTTGTTGTTGTTGTTGTTGTTGTTGTTGTTGTTGTTGTTGTTGTTGTTGTTGTTGTTGTTGTTGTTTAACATGGTATCGACCCCTGCCCTTGAAGGTGTTGCTTTGAAACTTTGAATGCTTGTTCATGACCTCTTCCTTACGACATTTTTTTCATTGAACCTGTTGTTGTTGTTGTTGTTGTTTAACATGGTATCGACCCCTGCCCTTGAATGTGTTGCTTTGAAACTTTGAATGCTTGTTCACGACCTCTTCCTTCCACATGTAGGGAAGATTACATAACTCTTTAATGGATTTTGACTAAATAATGCCCCTTTTCTGACTTAGAATCTCAGTTTAGTTTTGTATACTTGCTCATTTTCACTAACTGATATTGCCTTATTTTATTTTTTTTTTTTTTGCCTTTTACTGCAATATGTTTCTATATTGACAAGCATTAGAATAGTCGATCGCGATGTGTTACGGACAGCTCTTGATTACATCATATGGCGATTTTTTCCATTAGAGCAAGGTACCAGTCAGTCTTAACTTATTAACGATCTATTTCAACCGGACACCAATGTTCATATATCATCAACACTTCATCTATGACTTTGATACAAATACCTTTATGAAAAAAAAAATCTTGATTCTTGTCAGATATAAAAATTGTCATCACACAGGGATAAACATACTATAAATATATGAGATCATGGGAATAAGCATTATAGATTGAGAAAATTTGTATGTGATCCGGCATATAATGTAAAATTAATAGTAGACATCGTGGCGTTATGTGACCCAGTAGAGAAACATTCCTACAACGTTGCATTAGCGTGTATTCAATTCAATATACTTAACAACAGAATTTACGACCGATTGTTTCACCTTGCTTCATTACAGAAATGAAAGGGCGGAGAGAAAGAAAGAATCCGATATGCTAAAGGGTCTCGGGGGAGATAAGTTGATGTACCCAATGTATTTATCAGTTTGTCTGTTTGGTGCAGTGACAGTCTATCATGATTTAGGATCTGCAGGTTCATGGTTCGAATACCGATCGGGATAAGAAAATATTATGAACACCATACAGGAGCTCGGGGATTCCCATCTAGAACTATTCAATTATATTATTAGGTTGAATCAGAAGCATTATAATAACAACTAGTGCCCTATATTAGGTCTTACCCAGGAATCTTCAACTGCAGGTTTATCACTGCTACGGAATGACCTGACCGTTTTAACACTTGATTCATCTTTAATTTTTTTCAGACTAGTAGATTTTCCTAGTCGACGTCATAAGAAATATTCAAATTATTCCTAGTTTAGAAATACTTATGGGTAAATCAATTTTATATCTCCTTTCTATTTTGGCTTTTGGTATATAAATTTTCCGTGTGGAAAACGCTTTTTCCCGAGGCAAAGCAGAAATACTGAATTTAAATAGTTGCCATCTGAGGAGTACTCACACAGAAAAAGGAAAGGTCACTTCAATATGTTTTTGCAAGGAGAGACCTAAGCATCTGGAGATAGAGAATACCACGCCATAGAATCAAAGCTCTGCATCACATTTACAAACAACTGGTATGTAAGAAAAACAACGTGTCTTTGCCAGCGTTTTTGTAGATTTAAAAACCTGTATATTCAATTTAACAGATTTACTTTTTACAATTGACATTCTTTAACTTTGATGTCTTTGTTTTATATACTTTCCATGTAAATTACTGAATAAGACGCATTTGTTGTTGTTATTTTTGTTGTTGTTTTCGAGAATATCTTGTTTTAGCTGACATTGTTATTCTTTCTCCATATGTGTGTTCTGTTGTTTTTTTTATAGTGATTACATAGTAAAGACAATTGTTTAATTTACGGTTGGCCATTTCTATTTAGTGGCAAGATGAATAGACCATATGTACATATACATGCATGCAGCACAGTAAATCCTCGCTAAACAGGACACCAGGATATATGAATCTGGCCTATGTATACTTTAATTATCTTTATTTTTACTTTAATTACAAAAACACGCATATTATTTTTTTACAGATAGAATATACAATAAAATTTATAGTTGTTATTTTTCTAACGTGCGCCGAATATCTTTTTAAAGACATTTCTTGTTTGTTTTGTTGTTGTTTTTTTCAACCTGCTACCCAAATTCGTTTTGAGGAAAATTTTGACTTTTTTGAAGTCTACGTTCCTGATGAGATCATTCTTTTCAGGACCCGTTGCCTATACTTGTTCTTTGATTAAACTTGATACTCAAATCATCATGATTATTGATCCGTTGGTCTCGGTCCAAATGGTTGTGTTATCACTGACACACGTTTTTAAGGGAAACTAGTTTTTCTTCAATTCAATCAAGCTGTCAGGGTTCAGTGTGTCAACTGAAACAGTCAAAAGTGTCATTATTTCTCCATGTCGACTTAAAGTAAATAAATACCCATTGTTTTAGTATTCGCCATTTTTATTAGATAACATTTGTAGCTCTTGTTCCTGTGTCTATTGCTCTTATTCAAAAGCTATTTATTGGTTAATATTGTTTTTGCATGGATTTTACGACCCACCGGCAATATTTCAATAATGATGATACGTTGCCTACATAAGAGGTTACTTTATCATATACCTCAATCTGTTTCCTACAGCAAAAATACAGAAACTTGTATTAAGGTCCCATCGTTTTCCAACCCTGTATCACGTCACTACCTTGTGTACACCTATTTCTATGTTCATAAAATGGAACTACTTCTTTATGTCGTCACTGCACAATATGGATGTCCCTGATTTGAAAACCATTTACACGCTGCATATTATTTCTTGCTGAGTAGAACACGACCGGATTACGTTATGTACTGTAATCTTGATAAAAAAAATAGTTCCTTTGTTCTTTGTTGTTTAATGGTAAAAAAATAAGATTTGCGAAGTTAAGTATTTATATGTATGTTTATATTATTTAAAATGAAAAGTAGGTATATAATAAAAGGATCATTAAAATCGTAGATTGATCCGAATAGTGTTATCAGCATGAATGTTGATTGCTGATAACACTCTTCGGATTAATCTACGATAGTAATAATCCGTTTGTACCACCTCACTGTGATATTCAGTGTGACCATGCCATGTGGTATATGACGTCATAGCAGCAATTTGTCTCGATTCAGTGAAGAAAAGTGCTTTAAGCATTTTATTTCTTTATCAATCAATTCTGCTCTACACGAAGGTCCTACTGATTCTTTGTAAAATGTACAGTACTTCCTAACATTCAGGAAAACAGGTTTAGTGATGTGCTTTCGTGATAACAAAGAGATGTTCATGAACCCTGAAGAGTTTCCCGAATATTTTGGAAATACAGTAGGCTACAATCACTAAGGCTAATGTATAGTGCAAAATCATTCACTTTACATGCGCTATATCCCATTAAAACCGGCGAAGAAATAAAATATTTTCAGCAGTTTTCCTTTCTGAATAGAGGCAAATTATACTGCTTGTGCATGTAATAGCTTAAAATGACGTCATATACCATGTAGTAAGACCAAAATGTATTACGGCGTAGACAAGTGGCATTGTACTGTACCTCATGACCGTCCTTGATAACCGAATGGTTAGAGCGTCCGACCGGAGGGTCGTGGGTTAGATCTGTAACATATTAAAGTCTGGTTATCACAAAATACGACCATCTTGCAATCTTATCAATTCAAGGGACGTAACTCTGGTGTGTCTGTGATATTCTGACTGGATTTCACACGCGGTCACGCGATTTCTCAATGTGGCGATTCATTGAATACCGGCGATGGCTCGAGCTACAAGCCCGGTCCCTTGATTTAGCCCTTCTTATTCTATATAAATTTATGGGCGATTCTTCAAACATGCGATTTTGGATTCCTCGATCTCCGTCCTTGGTCCCTAGATAGTATATCCTATATTATTTCCGTGCGATTCCTCGAAGTCGATATCGATACCTTTCCTATATCTCCCTGACAACCATACTCCGGCCCTATGACCACCTGTAATAAACACCTTGGTCGAGATGGTTTTCTTTTTGTTTTCACACATTGTCAAACCTCCTTAGAATACATCGGTGAACCGTTATATCAACACGACCATGTAGAAATTATTTTCGCACCTATTGATCGTATAAGAAACTGTGATTGGTTGTATGATTAATTATTTGTCATTAAAGGAGTCGATTTTGATTGTTTGAGTGTTGTTCTTTTTCTCTGTAATCATTAATTTGAAGAACCACGGTATAAGTGTTTATTACAAGAATGTAAAAAATACGCAACGCCACCATATACACAAACTAAAACAAAGGGTTTCAATAATATTATCGGTCAAAAAAGAATTTATTTCTGACTTAATTTTCACAATGAAAGCTATGATCGTGTTATTTTTGTATTTTTAAACATATATTATGTTTATAAAGTATTATTTAAGGCTAAACGTAACAAAATAATTAATGAAAAGACGACGTTAAGGTATCAACAAATGTAAATGTATTGAATTTTGACACATAAATGATTTCTCGAATATGGCGATTCTTCGAGTTTTTTTGCAGATCCCGTCCGACCTCGAGGAATCGCGTGACCACTGTACTGTGCCAATACACATTGTGAAAAAGTTTGGTTCGAGTTTGTCAGTTTTAGAGATACTCGTAATTTTGCAATTTTTGATATAAATTGAAGGGACATAACTTTGACTTTATTTGATTTGAGTTTACCGTCGCTTCGACAGTATTTCAGTCATGTAGCGACGTCCAGCTAATTACAGTCGGAGGAAGACCCCGAATGCACGGAGGCATCCGGGTAGACATAACTTTGAAGGGTTCAAAATATTTTGCTGATTGAGATATTTTGCCCATTCACATTGTGGCCAAGTTTGGACAAGATCGGTTCATGTTTCTTAGAGTAAGAGACAGTGTTCATTTATTATTTTTTTCATCAATTAAAAGACCAATATACATTATCATCAGGTTTAGTAAAGATCGGATCAGGTTCGTTTCAGTTAGAGAGTTGACACTGTTAATTTATCCATTTTTATTAATTCAAGGGCCATAACACCGGGTTGTCTGGAACAATCTAGCTGGTTATCTAACAGAACGAGATATTGAAACCATATACATTTTGACCAAGTTTTGTAAAGATCAGTTCACGTTTATTCAAGTTAGAGAGCGGACACTGTTAATCTATCTATTTTTCATCAATTCAAGGATCATAACTCCGGAATGTCTGAAATAATCTAGCTGGTCATCCAAAGGAACAGAGACGTCGTGCTCATATACATTGTGACCAGGTTTGGTAAAGATCGGTTCATGTTTGTTCGAGTTAGAGAGCGGACAACATCAGAGGACGCCACCCGCACGTGAATCCGTAATACGTCCCGTTTTCGACGGGCGTATAAAATGGTACTGGTATAGCTCCCTTGCTTGGCGCTCAGCATATACGGGTAGTTCCAGGACTGGTTGGCCCAGTGTCAGGATAATATGACTGGGCGTGGTTTCATGCCACATGCCTATGGCGTGATACTGCAGTGTGGCAGCACTACATCTGTCTCAAGTAGACATAAACAGGACGTTAAACCTAACAAACAAAGACACAAACTGCATCACGTCACATTATCGACAGGACCAGTTAGTCCTAAAATTAATCATCTGGCCGAACGTCAAGTTATTCAATTAAAATTTTAAACGTCTTTGGTATGTCGGGCGGTGATCAACCCGCGATCACACGGATACGGAGCGGAATCTCTCCCCACTCGACCACCGCGGCCAGGCGAAGCTGCAGTGAAAGGAAATATGTCATATCATGACCTTTACATTTTAATCTTTTGATTAATTATATTTAACGGCGTATACAATATTTCACCTGGTAGTGTCACAACGAAAGGAAAAAATAATAACAATGTTAATAATACTAGATACTGTGAAATCATATTTTTCCTGGGACACTAATTTTCGTCGATTTCGTAGAGGGTTTTATCCACGAATATTAATCCCATCTAAAACTTGTCTCTTATATAGACCTCATGTTTTCTAGAAGACATATCTTCGAATAGTTGTACCCACGAAATTCCCTTAGGTACATAATCAACGAAATGTAATGTCAACGAAAGTTTATGATTTTACCGTATGCGGTTCCTTCAAACAAAGGACTTTGTCTGAAAAGAAGAATCGTTTAATTAAAGTGATTTTACTGATTCAGTTTAGTACTATACACTATAATGTTTATTTTATTACCATTTCAGTATTTCACGCTCATTGATATTCAGGCGTTGATTGTGTTATTTCACAACTACTAGGATGCTTATGTTAATTAAAAGTCAACTACGAAATTTGAGATACTTTCATATAAAACGCATTTTTAATAAGCTTAACTATGATTATTTATAATTATTTTCTAAATGATACAGTGCACAAGCAAAAGCTCTCGTATACTTTCCAAAGAACACTTTATACTCTTTCCTCCATTGATTGCAAAACATAAAATCTTATATGTATTTAGGTGTGTTTATATTTCCAGGGACATACCATATTTTCAAAGCTATTTAAATAACCATCTTGACTGAAAACAAAAACCAGTTTCATCTTATGCTTAATCATTCCTAAAACTTAAGAAAATCACAAATTGTAGGTATTCCTTTCATCTGATGAATCAGGGTTTAAAAATAATAACCACATCTTTGACATATCGTGCATATGATCTTAGTGTTGAATTTAGTTTTTCCCGCAGTGCAATAATGTTAAACTCGTACGTACGATCATAATGATGTGTAGCTTTGATTCTTTCATATAATCATTGTTTACGTTACAGTTGTTATATATATGAGAAAGCGATAAACGTTTCAAGTGAGTTCGGCACGCATGGATTTGATGAAAATAAGTACTGCAGTGCGAACCATATACCAGCGTGATCGTTTCAGGATGCATGTCTTCAAGTAAGATATAGGGAGGAAGTTCTTACACTGAATTGATAGAAAGAAGTTGATTTAGTCATTTATCACGAGATAGAAAATTGAAGGGGAAATCAATAATAAGAAAATACCATACTTGATACGTATTGCACCCTAATATACCAAGCTTTCTATGAATTTGAAAATAAACATTGGATTTTGAAATAATACAAGGGACAGTTAGAAATAGCGTAAATATTAATAATCGTATGGCGCTAATTTAAATCAGATTTTAGTAAAAAATAAACTTTATTTCTACATCGATTATGAAACTCCTAATACATACGTTTTTAAATTTCTCTGAAGGAGCAACAAAGAGTTCCGTGTGTTTGACACAAGCTGAGATATGATAAAAATGAATGACAGAAATATAAGGACTGCAGTGCGAACCATATTCATGTTATTTCCTGTGGATGCAAAACTGCAATAAGTTTTTATTATGTTATGTATGTGTCATACCCTTAAACTGGTAGTAAATCCCTATAACAAGCTGGTTGTTTAAACAATATATATTGCTATAATGTGATGTGTTCATATAGTTATGTACCTTTATTCCAGACTAAAATGTGTTGCCGTGGTGAAGTGTATTCGATAATTTATCAGCAGACAATTAGTCCAAAGGGACTCCTAAATACAGACAACACGCTTTAAGTCGAAAGAAGCCCACACATTTCTTTACATATTTTGACAGTTCCTTTATTTTCTAAAGCAGCAAAAGGAAATCCCTACAATGCGCAAAATGTTAATCAGTCTACGTATATTTTGGCAATTTATAGAGATTTGGGTAGATATCCTTTTTATGAACATTACGTTTAGATGCCTTTTATAATGGGAAAACTACTTTTAAAAATAGTATTGATGTCGCAGGTGTTAACGATAATAATGACAAATGTTTCATTCACTGGCAAATATTATTCACAGATACCATTTTAGGCCTTCATCAAATTCCGAGGAGGAGGACTTTTCGGCTTTTGAGAGGCCACTATAGACCGGTATGATATGAAAAGCGGTCACAATATAGGTGGATAATTTATTCGCTAACATGACAGTGTGGAGAAGCTATTTATCATTTTCTACTACTCATTGTAATTGGTTTTTATGAATCTTCACAATTTTAGAACATAAATGGTTTTCTAGAGACTTATAACAGCTTGTCCCTTTAGTTTTGTAATTCATTTTAAAATGAACTGGATGAAGCGAAAACCTAATCTAAAAAATGCATTTATGAAATGCATTTTAATGTGAATCAAAATATTTAGAAAATGTAATTGTACTGTAATTTTACCTGATTAAATATAATTATCCATAATAAAAAAAAAAATGAGGATGGAGGTTGTTTTTCAATAAAAATCTATAAAAGACTTGTGTAGCTAGGGTAAAATAGCACTGACTTAACGGAACTATTTAGAATTGACACTCCAGTTTCTGTTTTAAGAGTAGCTGGATAAGTACAGTGAAATACTGCCACTGGGGAACCCTTTAATTTTCATGGTACCCTTGTTGTTCCTCCTAATATTGTCAAAATGTTATTTTCAGTATGACAGACTGCTTGCATTTTCCCTTTTGAACGATTTTTTTCTTCTTTCTTTAACGCTTTGAGTTAAATACAGGAATAAGCTGACTTTTGTTATGTTTAAAATCGTCTTGAAGACAGAGGCAACTGAAGAAACATCAAATGTTATTTGTAAGATTTATGCCATTTTTACACCCCGTAAAGAAACACAGAAACGGTCGTATCGGATACATTTATGTTCACGACAAAGTTTATGTTTCACTCCTTTAAAGAGTTGCTTTATAATCTTGATCATTAAAACGCTTTTCTTTGAAATGCAACTTGTGTGTAATCGATAAGTATACTTACTCTGAAATACAGCGTGGAGAGATTTTTTTCTTAGTGTATATATGTGTGTTTTGTTTGTTATTGTTTTGGAATATATTGTTATGCCCCCGCATCGATAGGGGAAGGGGGGCATATTATTTTTGTCTGTTTGTCTGTCACAAAACTTTTATCTTGGCCATAACACAGAAGTCCTTCCACCTACAGCCTCCAAACTTTACAGCTGCATGTACCTTGATGATATAAGTCGGATTTCTCATAGGACCCGTTTGCGTCTCCCTATTCAGTGGCAGGATTATGGTTTGGATCAGGTAAGTCCAAGAGGCATTCCTAATGTAACTGGACCAACAGTCTGACAAAAACATTGTACGTTATGGGCCCAAACCGGAATGTAGAAGTATGTTTACACTATATGTATCATATAACTTAACATTTACAAATATCTATTTGAATTTGATTTTACTTAATATTTTCCCAGTGATTTTACCTACCGATTATCACACACACACGTGTGTGTGTGTGTTCCTTCGACGTGATTCATACGACGATTTTAGAGAAAAGACACCTTAAGATATCAATACCATCCACTGCCCTTTGCATATGTAAAGTGTACAAATGTTTGGATGAGATTTTCAGGGCTTTACGAAATGATTGGCAAGTATTGTAAATTCATTACTTTAATGTTATTGTTATCAGGTTTGCTGATATTAATGGACAAGTTGGGAGTTACGTGTTTTCCATCTTTACATAAATATCCATCCAATACGAACATGTTGCGCTCTGCAAACATAATATCTATTGTTTTTCAGTAGATAAAGTCGTCTATGGGACTGTCTTATTACAAGAAGTAATTTACTTTTTTCCGCACCATTAATGCCAGACAATATAATACTGTTTTTTGACGATGTCATTCATTTGGTATTGTCAAAACCATGGTAGTGTAAACAGTATTTAAGCGATGTGGGGAGGAGGATAAGGTTTGGGCAACATTGAATTGTGGCTTCAGAAAAAGCAGGAGCACTGTTGTCTCTCAGATACAATTTAGACAAAGCCAGTGACCACGTGGTCCTTAGGGCCTGCCTAACTCGTCGTCGAAGATACCATGGGCTTGATCCCTGTCCACAACGGATTAAAATCCTTACACATGTGACAGACATAGCTGCATAGTTTAAGAAATCGTGAAATGGAATATACCTCTTGTTCTCTATTAGATACCGTGGTACGGCATTCAGTAGTTGCTTTCTTGCAGACACAAAATGGCTAAAATAAAATCGAATAATATTTTGAAAGTATAAAATCGAATAATATTTTGAAAGTAATCTGATAAAAAATGTGGAGTTGACGTCTCGCTCCTCGACTAACCTCTTGTAACAAAATGACCAAGGGCGGACAACTCTCTAAGTTAGAATACCAAATAACTTTCTTTAAAATTATATTTAAAATAAAAATATAAACAACGAGAATATTAGAAAAAGAATTCAAGAATATGAAGAAAAAAACTGCCGGCTAACTGTCTCTTTATCTGTTGGTACAATAATAAAATAACTGCACTGAATGTTCTGTTTTCACTTTAAGCCCGCATATTAACTACATAATGGCTTACTGATACAAACGCACTTCAATGTGCCACATTCACAAAATGATACCTAAATTCACAGTACTCATAAACTATAACACGTGCTCTTATCGATGAACACTGGACCGACTTCCTGTCGTCGCTGTCCCTTCAGTATATGTGATCCACTTAGTCCACCGTAGACACCCTGTCGTCCATCTGACGCATACGTAGATTCTCCCGTCCTTGCGACGTAGTCTACCAATGGGGTCCCATATCGACTGTAACCTTCCGGCTAACATAGGCTCCATGCCCCAACTAAATACGGCTACAAACAATAAATAGCTCTTATTTACCTATCACACCAAATATAATGTGCAGACACTTATTACTTCATAATACCACTCTCATACCAAATAACAAATCTCTGGTATCACATACGTGCATTTTATACCATACAACAATATTATGGTTTTACATAAGCGCATTAACGTAGAGAACTGCCCTTGTTCGCAATTATATACCATACATATCCACATTTCATAATTACATCAGTGCATTAAAAACAGAACCGTCCTCGTTAGCAATTATATACCAGACATATTCCATACAACTCCACGTTTCTAAATTCCAAAACAAATACTGTTGGACAAATACTTCCCTGTATATTTAGGTAATACCAAAAAACAAGGACATACCTATAAACTAACAATTATTCTCAAAATTACAAATATACATAATAATGCAGAGCTATGTACTTAGATTCCTCGGCCTATAGAACCAAAACTTCGAAAACCACCAAGAATTAAATACGATTGTACACTTGTTTCCCCGAGAAGAAACAATACAACAATCTACAAAATAAATGTTTAAAATAAAATCTAAGTTTCATATCTACCTGCAACAAGAAAGTCAGTAGAACTGACAGATGCTCCCCGAAGAACGTCATTGTTACAAATAAGGCCTTGGTCAATGGGTGGGAGGATATGTTGAAATCCCCATTCCTAAATCATATCTATTCTCCTCATCAGATGAGATGTTTTACCAACTCTAATTTGGAGACTTAGTAACAGTTTACTATTTAATATGATAATACGTGTTACTCATCAGATCTTTCATTGATTTTTTTAAAGTTTTTATACTACTAAAAATTAAGTCATACATTTCAATGTGTGCTCATATCAAAGAGGTTAACCAACACTCTTGACATATGACTGGATATTTGAAATAGAATGGCCTAAACAACAATTAGCTGACATGATTATGATTGACATTACTAGCATATTGAATTTTGTGGGGTTTTGTTTAAATGATATCTCCTGTTAAATTAGGCAAATGACATGAATATCAGTCAACAACATGGTAGTAGGGGCCATAACTCTCTTAAAAATTGAGGAACCAGGTCACGTCGACGATATGCGTATCTACTTTTGGTAATATAGCTTCCCATAAAGTTTCATTGAATTCAAGCCATTAGTTCCTGAGAAATAGCCCGGACAAGAATCATGCAACATGAACTATAGGCCAAAAAGTCAAGGCGCCTTAACTCTTTGAAATTGGACAGTACGCCGACGGCACTATCGGAAGCGCCATGAAGTTTGTGAATTAAGCCATATCCTGAAAATCTCGGTCCAGAATCTAATGATGGCCAGTCACTACCGTAAAATTTCCGTCCTGCGGACGTAGTCTACCAATGGATGCTCCGCGTATCGACTTTAACCATCCAGTCTTACATATGGCATCAATGCTTCCAAATAGAATACGGTTTACAACACCTAATAAATAGCTTCTTAGTTATTTCAACCATATCTAAGTGCCAGGACACTGATTACTTCAAAAGTACCATCTCTATACCAAATCAACAACTATCTCTGGTATAAACCATACGTTGTTTTATTCCATTAGCTAAAATAGTATAATGTATTAACAAAGTCGACTTAACGTTAGGAACTCATGCCCTTGTGTCACATTGTATAATACCTAACAGATTTATACCATATCTAAATCCACAATTCATAATTGACATCAGTGCATTAACAAAAAGGAACGTCTCTCGTAGCGAATTATTTTATACTCCAGACAGCATTAGTTCCAGAAACTCCACTGTTTCTAAAAATTACCAAAAACAAATACGTTGGACAGAATAACTTCCCTGTTTTATTAAAGGGTAATATCAAAAATACACGGACAATCTATAACTAACAATTATCTCAAAATTTATCAACATATTACATAATAAATGCAAAGCTTTGTACTTAGATTTCCTCGGCCTATAGAATCCAAAAACTATCGAAAACAAGGAACTTTAAATTACGATTTGCTACACTGTTCCCTGAGAAAAACTCATATCAACAATCTTACCAAAATAAATGGTTACAAATAAATCTAAGTTCACTTCCGTGCAAAAATGAAATACAAAATAAAATTTTACTCACACAAGCTCCGTAATGTAATTTGGTCAGAATACTCTAGACTGGACCAGGTATCTTCCGTAGCTCCCATCGATATCTGACACTGAGGCTCCATATAAATCAGAAAAGATTTACTCTTAAAAAACAAATATCACGTGAATCGTGCAATAAGTAAATCGCTGAATCCCGTGCATCCCGAGAAACACTGACAACACTGAGGTATACTGATAAAAAGGGCTTATTTAAAGAAACTATAGGTTTAAACTTCTAAACCTTAAACATCTCTCTTAATACACTTAAAACTTAGCAAAACAGTAGATATAACTATTTCAAACCCTAATCATATCTCATTCTGAACAAAAGGTAATAAAAGAAACCTGTGATAAACCTTATATAACCAAAATCGGTTAACACAGTTCCACTCTGGCCTACGTGACAAATACAACGTACTCTAAATCTACACTATTTTCAGGCCACGTAACATTATTTTGTGACACCTCTACACACTTTTTCTACATGCGCGCCTGATTACATCAAGCGTTTGCGAAAAGAAATAATCCGTCGATTAATCGACATTAAAAAATCGAAGTTTGGATAAATCTCAATAATTTCTCATAAGGAAAATTCAACCGGACATATTTTAGCAAAACTAGACATATCAAGTAACCACAACATTTACAATTCATATTGCATAGCATCGGCCCTCTTTCACTTCTAGCAATGAGGGATTCTGTCAGACCGAAATCAGATATCGCTAAGAGTTTGGATTTGAATATCCTTTTAAAAATGCACAAATAGAGTGTCTCCTCAATGTTGTTGATAAAAGGGTAAAAGGTCATCCTGCCAACCGAAATATGAGGCCGAAATAAATGTTCTGTCAATGAACAATTTAAGAGAGCGGCCATGATGAAAGAAGTACATATCCCATGATTCTCTCGGCGAAAGTGCACATATAAGATAGCGTAGCGGTTTATGTCTTCGAACTCGACAATAATACACTTCCGGGGAAAATAAAGGTAATGTCAAACTTTTAAAAGTTTAACAGTTTAATGTCTACAGCATTGAAAAAATATTGAAATGAATGAAAAATATTTTGGATAGGTTCACCTTTCTCACACTTACAGATTAATGATTTATTACGGGCAACATATATATTTCATATTGTCATTTCTAAAGAGCACGTGTGCGATAGTTGAATATATGTGTTTATGAAATATTCGGACATACAGCCTACTTCTGCAATCTGCGGGGCACTCTCTTACACATCGGCTTACATTACATTCACCTCTGTGGTGGCCTCAGAAAGTAGTTCCAAATAAATGACGTCATCCAGACCGTTGTTCAAATATTTAATTTTAAGGACGACTAGATGTGAAAAATATATAAATAGCATCACTGAACCTTATCAGATTGGTCATCAAAATTACAAATTATGAAAACAGAAAGCTGGTCATATAATAACGATATCCAGCTTAATTTGTAAATATTTACATTTGCAGACGAGCGTTTGCGGCATTTTCCCATCGGCGAAATAAGGCATGAAATTGTTTCCATAATAACCATCAATATTAATATTTTACACACGTTTTATGATGATTCAAAAAGTATTTATTCAATCTTTCTATACTTTTGATCCTTAAAATACACTTAAACCCACGTTTAATATGTGTTTTCTGTTGTCATTGAGCCCATTGCAGAGATGTTATGTGAAGAACGAACGACAACTCTGCTTGGAGATTGGCTGCGGAGAAGGCGTATTTTAGTTTATTTCAACGCGACGGTATTTGAGTTTTATTAAACCAGAGTACAACGTGCTCAAATAAACCTTTGTTCGTCGTCGTGTGTCAACAATTTTCTTAAAGAATCTCCCCTGAAACCACTTGGTAAAATTGATTAAAATTGGCATGGATAATCAATGGGCGACCATTCACAATGTTGCTTAAATAAATCTGATCCATGCTGAACACTTTTTGTGTCACCTGCTGAAAGCAAGGGTGTCACATAGGGATCACTTTTCCGCCGTCTGTCTGTCCGTGCTCACGTATAGATATTTAGGTGGTTATAGGAACAATAGGTAACAGTAAATTTCCTTTGATGCCATTCATTCCGTTTGCTCTTATGTGGCTGTAATTGGCAATTTTTCCGTCTTGCTCAGCAGGTGACACATGTGTTCCAGAGAACCTCTTGTTCTGCCAAGGAAAGCAACAGAATTTTATTTCGAAATAAAACTTTTTTCTACCGAAACCAAAGATCAGAATCTAAGTTAGTGTGACAAAATGGGTATCACATGACTCTCGTTCATATTAGCTAAATTAAGTTCATCCATTGAAATTTGAAAACCTAAGGGGGCTTCTATGGGATGGCCCTCTACCATGATTTCGAAAGTTGATCCTTGAAAAATAAGACCCCTGGGGATCGGCTAGTTTCCTAATATACTCCAAATAAAATTTTCAAAATTCTTCTTCTATGAAGCCAATGATTGGAATTTAATTTCATTTGGCATGTATTATCATCTTATGGCTGTCAACGTGGATTGCTTCAGCAAAGTTGATCCATTGAAAAATTAGGCCGCCAGGACTATGGCTAGTTTCCTTATATACTCAATGTAGCGTTAATACCAATTGTCAAAATTTAAATGGCTGACTACCAAAATAGCTAAAATAAAAGTTGATCGCGTAAAAAATGGTGTCGTTTGGGGTTGGCTAGTTTCATGAAGTAGCCAGCTAGTGTCCTTATGTACATTTCATAGAAAATTTTAAAAGTCATCTCACCTGCAATTACGTTCAGATATAATTCTTACTTGCACTAATTATAAACCCCATGGTCTCAAACCATAATTGCTTAGGTATTCGATCGTTTGCAAAATGAGGCCTCCAGATGATTTACTAAGTTAAGAATTCTTCGTATCTAAAACTTGAGTCTCAGGTTGCAGCTGAAGGAAACCGGGTTAAATTAAGTGACTTGAATTCTTAAATATAAGCTTATGTATTCTGGTAAGGTAATCGGGTTAAATTAAGTGAGTTGAATCTTAAGTGACTTGAATTCTTAAATATAAGCTTATGTATTCTGGTAAGGTAATCGGGTTAAATTAAGTGACTTGAATTCTTAAATATAAGCTTATGTATTCTGGTAAGGTAATCGGGTTAAATTAAGTGAGTTGAATGCTTAAATATAAGCTTATGTATTCTGGTAAATTATCAAGGGCCATATGACTCTCCTGTTATAGCTACGCCCAGCTGAGATCCTCTTTTTCTTCTATAACAGAGGCCGATATTCGGTTTCTTAACAAGTGCAAAAAGCCTCTTTTTCCAAATGTTGGTAAAAGAATTTCCTAACAATACAATGCTGAAATTTCCCAATATGTTGTCATGATTCGCACAAACATATTTCACACGTTCCGTACATATTTAGCACTGAATGAAACTTTGCTTACCGATATATATTCCGAATGACTGCAGACCGCTTATGACCGAGATGTTATGACCTCTTGACGTCATTTGTCTTGTCTAACCGAACCTAGTTGTTTTACGCGATTTATTGATTTGCATGACACGACGCGGTCATATTTTCTTATTGTTTAATATTGAATTGTTTGAAAGGTTGTATAATTTCTTTTTATAAAACTTACGACTGATTAAAATATTTTCATAACCAAAAAAATATAGAACATAGTTTAATACGGCTGTCATACACAAATTTGAAGGAAAAAAACAACAAGAAAACCGTCAACAAAATGCGACAAAATGTCGAAAAACGGAAATTAATATAAGAAATTAGTTAAAAAAAGGTCAGCGCAGCCTTTTGACATTTAACGCTTATAGATAAAATCAGTGCTGGGTCAGTCGAACTTCGAACTCGCACCTTTCAAGTCTCACCACCTGTGACAAATATAAGTAAGCAACCGTCACATGAGTCAGTCAGCTTTTGAATCATATGATGGCCTTGAAGCATTTCTGCTGAACTATGAACTCAGGCACCCTTTGAAGGTAGTGTTAAAAGGCAATATTTGTGAATATAGTGAAACATTTGATAATAGTTTATCAACTGAATCTGCTTTTTATGACAACCAATATGGAACCATCCTGGGCACTCATCCATCTCGGCGCCTTTCAACTCATGAGGCCAGTGCACAATTCTCAGCATGTACTACAAATAAGGGTCTATTATTTTTTTAATGGTGAAACTGAATAATTCTTAAACCCTTAAAGATGAGGATACCATAAATAAAAGTGAAACTATTTGAAAACAAGAGGCCAAGATGGCCCTGTGTCGCTCACCTGAGTAAGATTGCTGTGTTAGGCATGATGACAAAAAATGTGGTATCTAAAGTGTTTTTCTAACATTTGACTAAGTGACCTAGATTTTGATCCTACCTGAACTGGGAATTCATGCAGTCATCATTCTCATCAAGTTAAATAAAGATTGGTACAAAAAAGTAGGCCCCTAGAGTGTTCACAAGATTTTTCTAAAATTTGCCCAGTTGACATACTTTTTGACCCCATGTGGCCCAGTTTTGAATTCATCCAAGATTTGAGTTAAATAAACTTTCTAACCAAGTTACATTAAGGTTAGGCTGAAACTGTGGCCTCTAGAGTGTTCACAGGGTTTTTCTAAGATTTGACCTGGTGACCTAGTTTTTGACCGATTTTCAAGGTTTTTCTAAGATACGGCCTGGTGACCTAGTTTTTGACCCCACGTGACCCATTTTCGAACTCATTTGGGGTATCATGTAGACAACCACCCTGACTAAATCTAATGAACATTGGGCTAAAAATGTTGCTTTTAGAGTGTTCACAAGGTTTTTCTAAGATATGACCTGGTGACCTAGTTTTTGACCCAACGTGACCCATTTTTGAACTCATCCAAGAAATCATGTAGACAAACACCCTGACTAAATCTAATGAAGATTTGGCTAAACATGTCGCCTCTAGAGTGTTCACAATGATTTTCTAAGATTTGACCTGGTGACCTAGTGTTTGACCCCATGTGGCCCAGTCTTGAATTCATCAAAGATATCATGTAGACAAACATCCTGACCAAATCTAATGAAGATTGTGCCAAAACTGTGGCCTCTAGAGTGTTCACAATGATTTTCTAAGATTTGACCTGGTGACCTAGTTTTTGACCCCACATGACCCAATTTCGAACTCATCCGAGATATTATGTAGATAACTATCCTGACCAAGTTTCATGAAGATTGGGCCAAAACTATGGCCTCTAGAGTGTTCACAATCATTTGTTGACGACGGACGACGCACGACGGACAAAAAGCGGTCACAAAAGCTCACCCTGAGCACAATGCTAAGGTGAGCTAAAAAGCTTCTTAAAATAACTTAGTTTTTTTGAAAGGAAAAGGTGGTGACACACTAGAAATTGCGTGACATGGCTAGACTGGTAGCAGATCTTGGAGATTAAGAAGTTATGCAATTGATGGACAATCGCATCAATTATACATCCTCACCAGTTTCGTCAAACATGGTCGAGATCATAAGCAACTTCCATGAAAAGAATTAAACATTTACCATCTTCCTTGACGATTGTACTGACAATACAAACAGAAGCTAGGCAGCTGGAATGGTATAAAAATGGGACTAAGGAAGTTTTTTTTGGGGGGAGGGGGGGGGGGCATGACATTTACATGACAGATACTGACGAATTTGACTTTGAGGAAATCGTTTCATCATTTTGCCTAGCTATGGGAAAAATTACAGCTTACATCAGATTTGTTGCTTTGGATTGCTGTAAAATTTTGAAGTTGTGTGAAAACCGGGAATTATGCAAATGTAGTTACTTTTTGTTACCAGCAGATGTTCCACTTTCTAAAGTGACAGTCGTCTAGAGAATTGTGTTATTAGAAAGCAGAGACAAGGCTTAAAGCTATGCACTTTTAATGTAATCACTTTTTATTATCTTTCAGGTTTACAGAAAAGAATCCGACATATGGCACCACATTCACAGTACATCAAATGCCGCAACCACGGACTGGCATTAAGTTTTGTACACCTTCTCAAGAACAGGAACATCTTGCAGATGCGGTTTTTAATTGCTGAACAGTGTTGTGCGCTTCTCCGTGCCTGTTTTTGCATGATGTATCATGTTGTAAAGAGAAAATATATAGAGAGAGATATCTCTCTAATATTTTCTTGAAATTGTCTATGATATGGTTTTACAGATGAAATTATGTTTTCCCAATATCTGAAATAAGTTTTAACGTTTTAGATTTATCTGCGGAGTGTTATATATGTACTTACACACACAGGGGCTCGAAGTTGCATGGGGCGAATAATTGAGTACTTGATGGTAACAATAAAAATAGAAGAGTTTTGAAACCAAATTTGGAAAAAGGCGTTTTTAACGAAATTCAATATTGAAAATGGATCAGGTTGTGTTTAAAATGCATATATTAAGAAAATCCTAAACGTAACGACAAAATCGTGCATTAATTGGTCCAATCGAGCTTAACAACAGCCGGGGAAGGCTACTTTCAGTTTCTTTCATAGTGAATATAAAAGTAAGTTTTATTGGTCTATCAAAATTTTAACGAAACTGACATTTCCGGGAAAACTTCTTTGAGTTACGGAGGTCCAGAAAAGCAAAAACAATGCGATTGAAAATGTGCACAATGTAATCATTGTCGGACAAGCTTATACCTGCTTACACAATATTCAGTATAAATATATTCACCAATGAGCGCTTATATTTTATTCACTGCAAAAGAAACCGGAAGTAGCCGGTCCCGGCTGTTGTCAAGCTCGGTTTGGACATTAACACTTGTTCATCATTTATAGGAGTAAATACAACACGGGAAACGGCTCGATTCTTAACTTCTATTCATTTCAAATGCATATGAGCTATTTTACTGATCATTACTTGCCAAAAATGCGATATTAAAAAATGGCCGAAAACAGTGCCCTCCCTTCCTTTTTAATATTACCATTAAGAACTAAATGATTCGCCGCATGCAACTTCGAGCCCCTGTATTAACAAAACACCAAGTATACACGTACTTGCCTATTCGTACTTACACTCTTTCTCTACTAACAGAGGTTGTAAAACAGTTTGCACCACATTACTTTTGTATTACCAGTTACATTCTTCGATTTAGTCCTATTGTAATTATGCAGAAATCTCCTTCACAAACCAGTACGAAAACCAGAAGGTGCAAACGCCATTATAGGGACCATCTCAAAATGCAGACTTTTTACATGCTGCGTTACATGAAAAAGCAAGAACCAGAAGTGTGTCGAAACAGATATTACACGCCAACAAATAATCCTTCGGCCCGATTCTTTGACGCTTGCGTCAAAAGTTTTCTTGTTAGGACTTTCAGCCAATAGCAGAAAATCCTATCATTCGTATCAACGAACAGTTTTGGGGAATTGTGGTATTAGAAGGCAACGGGTTGATACGTCAGTGTTTGTAAGCAATTTTTGAAACGTCACTATTTGAAAGCAAATGCGAACGGAGACACATGAAAAGCAGAAAAAAATGCACTAACCGGTAAAGTTTACCTCATATTTCAACAATAGTTTAACAAACCCCACTTCCGACCGCACCAGTTCATAGCTTTTCAAAAACATACGCATTGTCTCTCGGAACGTTTTACTTTTTGAGAACACTCAAATATTTTTTTCCGAATACTGCATGCACACGTATACATTTGAGGCTAAATTTGAAAAAGGAAAGGACCAGATCTTTTCGTTTCTACAGATTTTTATATGTCTGGAAAATGCGCTTTTACAATTCCTGGCAACTTCTGATTACAGATATTTACACACAAAAAATCGAAACAAGTAGTAGCGTCAGGATGTCATCGTACACTCTAAAAAGGGGAAATGTCAATGCACACTTTTTACTCGGACACTGTTTGGCTGAGATTTATTTGCTCATCGATTCCTTTATATGTCAGCATTTAGGTTAAGGCACGACTGTCCATTGTATATTTAATACCAACTTTCCTGTCGATTTTTCGAAGAATTTGATGAACATTTGCAGTCACCCTAGGCGATAATACAAAGATTCTTATTTTACCTTTTATTGCAATATTTTTGACAAGCACTAGAATAGTTGAGGGGGCCTCCGTGGACGAGAGGGTAAAGTCACTGACCTTAACACTCACTCAGCCCCTCGCGGCGTGGGTTCGAGTCCCAGCAGATTCATTCGGATTTTCATGTTAGGAAGTATTTCAGCTGTCTTGCGGTAGATCGGTGGTTCTACCCGGATACCTCAGTGCATTTGGGGTCTTTACCACCTGTAATTAGCTGGACGTCGCTGTATATGAATGAATACTGTCGCACCGACGGTAAACTAAAAAAAGTTGAGCGCGCTATCTACAAGACAGCTGTTGTTTATACTTAAAATTGATCTTCATATCTATATGTGTGTGTGTGTAAAATGAATTTTGAGACAATGTGTATGTCCACAATATAATAATATACACATAGCCAAAGTAAAAACTTCTTCTTCAATACTTAATACCTCACCAATCTGCCAGAGCGTGTGATGTCGTGGAGAGCTGATCTGCATTCTATTATAGCCTGGGGTTTAGGGAAGATTGTTGTTAGCTCACCTGAGCACAACGTGCTCAAGGTGAGCTATTGTGGACCGATTAATGTCCGGTGTCCGACGTGAACATTTAACTTAAAACAACATCTCCTCCTGAACCACCAGGCCAATTTTTAAGAAACGTCACAGGAATGTTCCTTGGGTGAAGCTCGTTCATAGTCGTTCAAAGAATTTGATTCCATGCAGAACTCTGGTTGCCATGGCAACGGAAAGAAAAAACCATATGAAAATTTTGAAAATCTTCTCCTCCAAAACTGGCAAGATTTCAAAGTTATTTGGCACAGATGTTCCTTAGGTCACTCTCTACCAAGATTGTTCAAATTATTTTGATCCGTTAAAAAAACATTACTGCCAGGGGGCAGAGCCCGTTTTCCTTATATGAATATAGTACAAATTTGAAAAATCTTCTTGGCCAAAAGTACTGGCTGGATTACAAAGTTTATTGGCACGGATGTTCCTTAGGTCACTTTCTACCAAGATTGTTCAAGTTATTTTGATCCGTTAAAAAACATGGCCCACAAGGGATTAATCCCATTTTCCTTATATGTATATAGTACAAATTTGAAAATTCTTCTTATGTTAAAGTACTCACTCGATTTATGGCTGGCAGAGGACAGAGCCCATTTTCCACAATATCAGAAGATATTTGCTGTTTCTTTTCCTCCCACTAATACCAGGTTCTCAGGTGAGCAACCAGGGCCATCATCACCCTCTTGTTTTTTATATCACAATACTATCATTAATTATCTTGAGATAACGTGTAAGCACCACCAACTTCTTTTAAACTGCATTTGCATTGCTTTACAGCAAGAGTGAGATGATGAAAGAAGTTGCAAGAGACGGAGCAGACTTGTCAAGACGCAGCAGAGGTGGGGATGGCCTAGTTACACTAAGAGGTATGTCAGAGTTTTCAGTCAACAACTTTTAGAACAAGTAACCGAGTGGTTGAAGTTTGGCAGAAATGTCACTAAATTCAACCCATTTTAAATTTACTATGCGCTCAGAATTTAGTGTAGAAAAATCAGTCATTTAGGGATTGTGTATATATGAGACATGTTGGCATATCATACCGAATACAAGTAAAACATTATCCTGATATAGAATTAACAACAAGTAGTTCCAGAAATACTCTTAAATGCTGAGCGTCAAGCAAAGGAGCTGTATACAAGTACCATTTTATCGATTTTGGTATGTGGGGATGGGGATCGAAACCACGACCTCCCAAGTCCGGGGCGGACATTCTAAACTCTCGACCGCTCTGACTAGTAGAAACTTTGTTTATAGGGAATCATCGTTAAATGGAAGAGGCATGGATATTTGTATGCATTTATTATCAAATTACGAACATGTTCAAACTTTAACGCTTGGGTTGATTGATAGTTCGAAGCTTTAACCACCGAGATAGGGAAAACGGAAAGTGATATTAGATGCAAATGAAGGTATGTGTGCTGTATTGAACAAGGTGTTTGCGGGTGATTAGACTGGATTATACATCTATTATCATTGTTTAATTAACAGTTTCACATGGATATAAAACATCGATAAATTGTTCCATATCAAACATAACATAGAGTGAGTCGGAGAGAGAGTGTTGTTTTGTTTCACGTGTGTAATTTGTGTAGTATATTTATTATGTATTGACGATGTACATGATTGTATAAGTCAAAGAATTAAATAAAGATATTCATATTCTGAATCATCACACTTTTTTCAATAAACGGGTAGCATAACTTACCCAGAACACCTTAAACAGGCTAAGAAATAAAATCCTTTGACTTATAACTCAAATAACTCTGACAAGATATACGTGGGATTTTTGTATTTAATATGACTAGAAATTCGCAGTAAAAATCAAAAATCTTTTTAACATGCAGAAATACTTTCTAACAATGGAACCCATTGGACGACGAGATGAACATACTGTTTGAGATAATTATGAAATCGACAGTTTTACATGCACATAAAACAATAAAAATCTCTTTGTAATCATTTCATAAAATTACCAAGTTCTGGGATCCAGACTAGACATGCATCTTTGTATTAATAAAAGAATAAACGCTGGGTCTTAGAATCAGTTTTATTTTAAAATTTCATATTTTCAACCGCAGTTCGGCCTCAACTTTCTTTGTCCGAGCCATAGCTTTGTCATGCTTTGAAATATTTGGAATAAATCGGCACAATTGTTGATTGAAATGTGCGTAGACGCATAATCCAGGTCCGTAGCTCTAAGATCAAGGTTGCTTTCCGAGTTTGAAGGTCAAAATATACAACACGCCTTGTCTGGACTGAAACTTTCTCATGCGTCAAATGATTTTGGAATAACATGTATACTTGTTCATCATGATAACACGATGTGCTGGCCTATGTCACAGAGGTCAAAGGTCAAGGTCACATTTCAACATCTCCAAAACTTTTGTTAAGATTTCAAAAATTTGGCACAAATGTTATCCCTTTAACAAAATTGTATTTTCAATAATTCTGATCTGCACGAAAATATTGCCGCTAGGATCGGTGCTAATATGCTCATATGTACATATTGAAAACTGTTCATACGTAGGTAAAAGGCTTCAATTGATAAATGAACTATCTAAAAATTCTATAGATATTCTAAAGGACTGTAAACCGCCTCAACTTGGAAAAATGTTGAGTATTTTATTTCAAGTTTTTCAAACTATTTAAGAAAAGTAATAAGACATATATCAGCAATTGTTTGATGTATGTTTTATGTCCCAACTTACCAAGTAGAATTACCGATTTTGCCATAAATCGAAGTTTTACATTGTAGACGTTTTAAAAATATTTGAGTATACATTAACCTAGTAGTGCCCCTTAAATATGGCAGGGAAAGCTTTGAAAAGGCTTGATTGCTTCAACTTGTCACTATAATTATAATGTCGATGATTGAAAAAAAAGTAAATATAGGCCAAGCCAAATATAAAGTAGCAAGTTTATCTTTTATTTCGGTTCGTAAGGGCGATAATAAGGAAATGTGATATCGTTTCTATATGGTTTATATTTTCAAAGTGAGAAATGATAGAGTGTTTTTTTACCCTTTCAATTTTTATCTTTTAATTGTTTTGTTAAAAATTCTGAAAATATTCTTACGAAAAGGATATTTTCTTATCCTTACAACCCTTTTAAAAATAAAGATTTAAAAGGGAGACCACAGATAACCATGGCGTTACACATGAAAGTTTCAAGATAGTACCCTTAGTAGTCGTAGTATCGGTAGTAGTGGTAATAGTAGTAGTAGTATTTGTAAAATGATAATTAGGGAATGTTTGGTGACTTTGTATGTCAGAATAACAATGAAGTTTTATAGGGAGTCGAGGATTCAACAAATTGTAAAAAAAAAAAAAAAAAAAAAAAAAAAAAAAAAATCTTTGATAAAAAAGATATGTGTGATGTATAGCATTCGAGATAAAGTATTGCATTTCAGAACAAAGCGTACAGATGCCTCCCTTGTATGAGAGCTACAAAATATAAAGATATATAAGTTAAATCAAAAAGAAATTGCAGAAAGTAACATTCGTTAATAAAAACCGTTTATTCATAAAATCCAAACATTTCTGCCATCAGTCATGTTTGCATGTGTCATCACATGAAAATATGTATTTGTTGGGTTTTAAAGCGGAAAACAACGAAACATTTCTTTTCAAGATAATAAAAAACAAAACATTTTGTTAAAATATTTTGCAACTTGAAATTGTTGCCATGCATTTATTGCAACAATAAAAGCAAAACATTTTCTTAATTTTGTGTTTTTTT
>CM037788.1:45020813-45070813 GCA_021229015.1 Solen grandis | reverse complement strand
CTTTTGTGAAGGTTCACCCAGTGATCATCCCTGCCAAGTTTTATCAAATTCTGTCAAGCGGTTTTAGAGAAGATTTAAAAGCAAATTGTTGACGACACACGACTGACGACGATGGACGCAGGGTGATCACAAAAGCTCATCTTGAGCACGTTGTGCTCAGGTGAGCTAAAAACAATCTAACCGCCGATCTATTCTAACATACCAACTAAGTGTTAATATCATCCTTTGTACCTGACTCACAGTCAATCTTATCTCGTATACAGAAAGACTAACAGCCAGTTGGGTCTCTAAAAGCAACCAGCTAACAGCTGGCCAAGATGGAAATATTGACTTTCCATCTGTTGACAGCACTAGTATCTGTAAATGCGGTGGACATTGTCTGACGTCACTTTTAGAATGTGTTCTGGCGTCACTTCCCGATGCTGATTTATCATTAATTTCGCCTGGTGAAGTAAGAAGCGTCAGTCTCGAGGAGTTTTTCTTTTGCCAGTGACTTTAGCGCCTGAACGGCATCTACGCTAAACTGTTTAACACCCCTGTTGAAACTAAAACACGTATTTGGGAAGGCAGCAAAACACGAGTCTACCAACAAACTATCCCTCATAACAGTGAAAATGCGCCGTCTAAAAATGTGTAACAAGAGCTGATGCACTTCATATCCGTTGTTGCCTGGAATATCTCTGACATTGGGTTCATGCACTTTCCTCACCCACTACATGAAAAAGTCATCTCAATAAAGGATCATGGAGTAATTTATTGTAACTTCAAATGGCGTACCAAATAGACGGTTGGCTGCATACAGCAATCTATCTACCCTTAATCTCTCCTGAACCTTTTCTGACAAAGCCTTCAACCGAAAGCCAAGCGATACCTGCAGCGATTCCTGGCACTTTTGACTGGAAAAATACAACTGTTCTTGATGTATGTGAATCCCTCAGGCTGCATCTAGTCCTAACTGAAGCTGAAGACACTATAGTCACTTCGGTGCCTGCATCGTCTCTAGCCTTAACAGGGAAATCGTTAACTTTGCATCTAAAGAGGATCCTGCATTCACAACGTCAATCGCAATTCCCCCGTTCCTACCGCCACATTGCCAGTGCGACTCGCACACTGCTAAAATCCCATATTTCGAGAGACTTGTTATAGGGTACCACCTAGCGGAGATTCTAAATGGCCTTTTCCTACATCGGGCTCTGAGGAAAAGCCTACTTCCTCGACCCTTTCCCGTTTATAAAGTAATCGGCCAGTTTTTTAAACAGGAAAGAAGTCCCTTTGATATGTCGCTTGGCCTTGCAAATTAAACAGACAATATCCCCAGTTAAGATTCAACCGATTGGCTTTGGGTATGAACCTTTCCCGCTTTGTGCCATTTTCTCCAGTTCTCCTTACCCTGAGAAAGCACATTTGCTGATAAATCAGCTTCATCTTTTAAGACTTCTTATTATCAGCTAAGTAGGTTGTATATCAATAGTGCCGAACATAATCGACAGCATATTGAAATAGTCGAAACAAACCTGTTTCCAAGCTTTTAACAGCACAGACCTTATGAAATTTTGCATTTTCTTCTCTCTGGCCGTAATGAAATCTGATGTAGCAAGAGTCAACACTCTACTCCACATTTTACGGGTTTCTGGCACTTATCACGACTCTGATCGGAAGCAGATGAGATATCTGATCCTTACTTTTAATAATATTTGTATTGTCGCCGTCGGGAAAAAGACCTGTCACGCCTATTACGTAAATTATACCTGTGACTGGAAGCAGATTTTCCCTTATGCCTCCTGTGCGATTTGGTGTTATCGTTCTTAAATATCTCACAAGTTCTGGTGAAATATCCTCATTTGACGAGCTCAGTGAACAGAATATTTACTGATTCTTTTACTTTTTGTTCTGTTTTTTCCCTTTCTCTTACATGGAGATAAACCTCACCTAAAGCAGAAATGTTTGTATTTAGTAGCGAGAATCATACATTTCTTGTGTTTAGCTTTAATGCCTGAAATTTTCTTCCTAATGTTATTATTTATTTTAGTTTTTCAGACTTAGAGTCTTTTTATCGGAGCCATTTAACCTTTTACACATTTAACAAGTATTATGAAAGTATTGCTTTGGCAATACTAAGTCCCCTACCGGCAAATGGAAATCTAAGACCCCCCAACACACACACAAACACAACCTGTTTATTTCAGTCACATAACAACATCCAGCTAATTACAGGTTGAGGAAGACCTGAGTGCAGAGAAACTGCTATTTTTTTAAAAAAAAATCTAATTCCAAGGGCCGTAATTCCGTCAAAAATCAATGGACCGGAACGAAACTCAAACTTGATCTGTAACTCATGGTGATAGACTCACACACCAAAAATTAGATGAATATCTGCAAGTGTCTGGAAAAAAAATCCGGAAAACTGCTATTTTAACGAAATTTTCTAATTCCAAGGGCGTAATTCCGTAAAAACATGGACCGGACGAAACTCAAACTTGATCTGTAAGTCATAGTGGTAGACTCACACAACAAAAATTAGATGAATATCTGCAAGTGTTTAGAAAAAAAGTCCGGAAAACTGCTATTTTAACAAAATTTTCTAATTCCAAGGGCCGTAATTCCGTTAAATATCAGTGGACCGGAACGAAAATCAAACTTGATCTGTAAGTCATGGTGGTAGACTCACACACCAAAAATTAGATGAATATCTGCAAGCGTTTAGAAAAAAGTCCGGAAAACTGCTATTTTAACAAAATTTTCTAATACCAAGGGCCGTAATTCCGTCAAAAATCAGTGGACCGGAACGAAACTCAAACTTGATCTGTAAGTCATGGTGATAGACTCACACACCAAAAATTAGATGAATATCTGCAAGCGTTTAGAAAAAAAATCCGGAAAACATGTGTGTGACTGACGGACTGACGGACCGACGGACTGACGGACGGACGGACGGAGTGCAAACCTATAGTCCCCTTCGGCGAAGCCGGTAGGGGACTAATAATTAACAACCTTAAAGGGATGATATCGATAGGTGTCTCATATTCAAGCTGGGGAAGAGAAAGCCATCCGTTTTAAATTGTCAAGCATCTCCAAAAAATAGAGTAGGTAGGTCGGCAAACCTTTTTATACTTATTATCATTTTTCCTTATTTTTAGTGGATGTGACGAAAAAAGCAGAGATAAAACTAAATGCAAGAAAAATGTTTTGTGTTGGTTTGAGAAAATAGGACGAAATCAGATTTCATAACTGCTTATCGGAGCTGAAACGTAATGTTCAAAATATCTTGAATTTCCAACAGATGTAAATAATATGCAGTGATTGGATGGAGATCAAACCTGACCAGTCATTTCAAATCGAATATAAAGTCGCGTGAAAGGTTTTACATAAGATACCTTGAATTCTGATGGACCTGAGTACCAAATGGCCGAACAGTTACGATGAGGTTTAATAAAGTGCATGGACTGTACAAAATAGCAGACTTGCCACCTTTGCCTTATACATATGGTTCAGGATTTCAACCTGTTCCTTTTTCCCTCCCTTTGCTCACCAGCCCATGAGTCTCTCGTATCTTGTGATAATTAGTCCCCTACCGGCATTGTCAGTCTGTCCGTCAGTCACACTCGTGTTTTCCGGACTTTTTTTCCAAACGCTAGCAGATATTGATATATCTTTTGGTATTTTCTGTTTGCTGCCCGGTAAGGGACTTATTTTTATATTTTCAGAATGCTTATTATCATTTGTTTAACCATTCTTATTATCAGAACCTACTATACTTGTCTTAATATACTGCTTATGTGTGTTATAACAGTGCATTCTTAAGCCTCGCTTCATTGTTCCTCGGATGAAACATTTGCACATAATTGTAGATCGTTCAGATTGTAGGAAATGATGCACACTCTAGTCGATCACTCTTTTTGAAATTGATATGTATGCATTTCTTAACTCCTTGCCCTTTCTCTGATTTTATAGCAGCTATTAATATTGGCATGCTGTAAATGCGTGTTACCTCATTTCACTTCATACTCTTTATAACTGCATTTTAATGATTCATGTTCTTTATTATCATATCTAGGTATGCTTTAAACTCCCAATAACTGCACCTCGATGTGTTTTTGACATTCAGCTGTTGTCAAATTAATTCAATATGTTGCAAGTAACACGTGAAATATTTAAGTCTTCAGGAAACAAATACATCAACAAAAAGGTCGCCGTCGCCCCATCTAAACTTATTCCATATGTTCGGGTTTAACAATAATGAACTTTAAAATGCTGTATGATCATTATTTTTTTCATTAAAATTATATTAATAAGTCTACTTACTTTTCACGTCAATTGGTAGCCATGCGGCGTCTCATTTGTTCCGTGTCATGGTAATGTAAGGATTTGAATTTTTTAATAATACCATATATGACATTTTCATATGAAAATAAATGCTGTTGAAAGTTAAAGTTATTTGTGGGGAGGATTACATGACGCCCCATTTTGTTTTGTGCATTAAACATTTCCCGTGTGCACTTTTCCGTCTGCACGTCCCACGGCGACAATGATGTTTTGCATTTTGTATGATTGTTCAGAGCATGATATCATGTTCATGATATCAATACTTATATTTTACTGATGTCATATGATTATATGTGTATATAACTAAAGACTGTAAATATGGGCACCTGAAATAATTGTATTGTCAATAAATGTAATTAAAGTATTTATGAGTTGAGAGTTTAGATTGGTATCTTATTTAATTGAAAAACATTAAAGTGTGGGTATACATGTGGTTAATCATAATTTTATTGCCTTTTCACTGCTAAGCTCACCAGAGCACAACGTGTTCAAGGTGTAGTGTTCTGCCCAGGCCGCGCCCTTGCGCCATTGGCGCTAAATAAATGCAAATGGCGCATAAATATCCCCACAGATGGGCCATTCGGCGCGCTAAAATGAGCTGATCCGATCACGAAATAAAACATTTGAATTCATAAATTTGCGTCGCCGAAACTTGCTCGTCATTTTGTTAACCTTTAGTTATACAAAACGTCTATTTTCATACCAACCAAGCGTCTAAGCGATCTCAAAGCGTAATCTCCTTTCAAGAGAGTTCTGATTGCTGTTTTGATTGGTGTTTAGCCAATCGGTATCCTGTGGCGCTTGGCTTTGGCGCATCTTTCAAAAATGGCAGGCGGCAAAAGAAAAACCAAAAAAATATTAGCTTTCTTTTAATAGCTGACTACATAAGTACAAAAAAAAAATAGCCACTCTAATGAAAACAGTGCATCGTCTACACAGGATGTGAGCGCGGAACAACCAGTGTTAGTAGCAAGGTAAATTTTCCCCCCCAAATGCAAAATGTGTCCCCCACCCACCTCACATCAACTGCATCTGATACAGATGAAAAGTAAACGGCGACATTCCCAGTTATCGGTGATAAAAGGAAGAAAAAGGAAACCAGATCCTTTAAAAAAAGTGTTTAAATTTTTACATGATTAGGATACTGTGAAACATCAAACTCTATGGTATGTAAACTGTCTGAAACATAAGAAATCTCTTTATGACTACACATGCGTGTAGAAATTTGTAAACAAGCACAAAAAGGTAATAAAAACGGCCCATGGTTGATATGGCCCATACAATTTGAGAATGGCCCACATTTTCTTGGCTCAATGGGCCCTATGGCCCAAAGGTTTTGAAGGCTGGGCAGAACACTGATTAGGTAAGCTATTGTGATCACCCTTCGTCCGTCGTCAACTATTTGCTTTAATTTAGTGATTGTAATATAGGTTTAGATAACTGGGCTAAAAAGGTAAAAATATTGTTGTGTAATTATGGTTTTGTTGATTTGGAATCATCCGAATTTTATGATTAAATGTTTTTTACTATTTCAAGCAAAGAGTATTGATAATTTTATACAAAGTTGGCATTCAGAAAAAGAATCGTGTGGTGTACTTGATCTTATAATAATGTAAAATATCTTTGAATATGAAGATTTTTAAATATTTTACAAAAGTCTTAGATATAGTATTCAAAATTAAGAATTCGGTCATAATTTAAGAAACAAACGGGTAGTGGCAATAAATTCTAGAAATGAAAGATGTCAATGCTGCAATACTTTAGATATGAAGACGAATACATTTTATTTAAATGTCGTGTTATGAAAATTAAGAAGAGTTTCATAAATAATATTTCTATAATAAACTATATGATAAATTTATGTTATTTATAAATCAAAGAATAGACAACACTTACTAAATTAGCTTTAATGTGCAAAACAACGGACTTAATAATTTACTAAATAATGTGGCTAACTGATATATAGGTATTATTACATTTATTTAATTAAAGTTTGTGGTGTATTTAGTACAGCCATATATAGCATATAAATTAGCTTAACATTCTTATGTCATTGTATAGTGTTTGTATTGTCAAATTAATTACATTCCAATGCTGTTTATAATGGATATGCTACCAATTACGACAATTGTGTATATGTGTATATCTTTTGAATTACGTTTGCTTAACCCTTTTAAACTTCCCCTTACGTTCGTTTCGGTAAGGAGGTAATCCAGGTGCATTTATTATATTATATATATATATATATTATATATTTTTTATTATTATATATATTGTATATGTGTATGTATATATATATATATATATATTTTTTTTTTTTTAATAATTTCTTGATATGCATTTTATTTAATTCTGTCGTATAATTTCCTTGTTTCTTGACAAGGGAACCTCCATGGTACATACAATTTTGCTAACATGCATTTACGAGAACAATTTTGTTCAGTTCATTATTACTACATATATCTTAAATAACAAGTTAATCTTTGTGATTACGATCGAATGTACTTGTAGATTATCACAAATCTGTAATTAAAAGCCATAAAAATATTTTTTGAAAAAAAGAAAAAAGGAAGAAAAACGTGTGTGGGTGTGGGTGTGTGTGCTTACCTATTATGTGGTTCATCCTCTATGACAAGAAATTGTTTTTATTGTATGTGACCAAATGGATTATGTGGTTACTTTATTTATATTGACTATGTACATTGTACACGTCGAAAAATAAAGCTTTGTATCTAGCTTTGTATTTTTAAAAGATATTTCTGAATTAACTAGATGCCCAAGGGCAACATGTCGAGCCCGCCAAAGAATACCATATTGAACAGAATACCTACAAGAGGCATTGTAGAAGTTGTTGTTTTAAAATTTTATGAGGTTTCATCTGTGTGGATTACAGCATTATGTATATAATCCTGGGTATGAACTGCAGTTTCTAAAGTCAAATTTACAAAAGGTACTTTATATCTGTAGCGGGTATGTCATAATAAAATGGTTAATCCCTGTCAGGGAAAATGACCTGACTAATTCAATCAAAGATATGCCTAGTGAGATTGATATTATTCACTTAAGGTGGGTATAAATCAGGATGTAGTTTCCTTAACCCTTTATCTCATACATATGCTTTTTGACGCCCCTAATATGTACCTTATAAAGCCTTATCTGCAACCTTACCAAATTTAATGGTAAAAACCTCATTTCCAAATGACTGAGGAGCAGCGAGCAGCATAAAACCTGATAAGCCTGCGAGTTACTTACATGCTGATCTCGTTTTATGCTGTTCGAATAGGTTTTTTATGGTGTTCTGTATGATCGAACCTTCGACCTCCCGCTCCCGTAGCGGATGTCTTAACCACTAGGCCACGGGATCGGTTATGTTTTAGAACTTTGACCTCCAAACGTGACCTTGACCTTTAAGCTACGAATCTGATTCTTATGTATGACACTCTGTCTCACTGAGCTTGACATTTGTGCCAAAATATTTGAAAATCCTTCCATCTAGTTACAGCCCGGACAAGCAAAAAAGTACATGTTTTTGAACTTTGACCTCCATCTGTGACCTTGACCTTTGAGCTATGAATCTTGTTCTTGTGCATGACTCTCCGTCTCACTGAGCTTGACATTTGTGCCAAATTATTTGAGAATCCTTCAATCCATGATGAAGTTACAACACGGACAAGCAAAAAAGTACATGTTTTTGACCTCCATCTGTGACCTTGACCTTTGAGCTTCGAATCTGGTTCTTGTGCATAACACTCCGACTCACAGAGCTTGACATTTGTGCCAAATTATTTGATTCCATCCATGATGAAGTTATAGCCCGGACAAGACCAAATCCGGACTGACGCACGGACGGACGCACTAACGCACGCACATACATACACCGAACCGCCACTGTGACAACTATGTCGAGCTCACCGCAAGCGGGCTCGACAATAAAACTTGTCATGAATGATCCTTGGATGGCCCATCACAACAAAATAAACTTGAGTCATGCATAACTCTGATTGCCATGGCAACCAACACCAAAACTTAAAAAAAGAACTTCTTCCATTGGTTAAAATTAGATTTATAAATGGTCACCTCATAGTCATCTACCATAAGTGCTTAATTTGAGTAATTGAGTACGCTAGTTTTCTTACTCTATAGAAAATTTAAACACAAATCATCTCCTCTGATACCAATGGTGGGATTAAATTTTATTTGGCTCTAAAAGAATGTTGATCTCTTGAAAAATGAGGCCCCAAGGGGTCGGCTAGTTTCCTTAATTCCTTTTATTTATACTCTAATATTAATATATCCTTTTATTAGAATTACTTTCATATGTATATAAAAGTTGTAAATATCATGGGAATTGTTTCAAAGTGTTTGATTTGGTTCATGTTAGTTTCTTTGAATAAATTTATTACAAGCATGTTGTTTGAGATTGTTTGAGATTTGATTTTTGTTAACTTTTAACTTGGCCGAAAGTCACAAACATTTTATTTACAGACTGCTCTGTTGACAACAGTAACAGACTCGGTTGTCCACACACAAAGCTGCATTCCGGCAATGCCAGCATCTTATTAAAACACATAAACAACGGATAATAGGAGACCATTATCAAATACGGTAAAACCATAAAGGTCTACATGACTTTGATTATAATACAATGCTTAACGCAAGTATTTTTTTTTACAACAAACTACATAATATTTCTTCTCCTCTTAAACCAATGCACATAATTAAATATAAGATGCCCATAGTCATATACTGTTATTGCTTAAGTGGTGTTGATGCCTTAAAAGCTGCATATGGTCAGCAAGCGTTTTTTTCTTATTTAGCCTGTATTGAAACATTGGAATTGTTTGTATCTGAAACCATGTAAAACGTGGTGACCTGAATCGTTTAATAAAACGGACGCGACTCTGGTCCATGATGGCTCTATTGTTAAAAAATGAGTACAACTAACAGTTTCATGTAACCTGTTATAGTTATGTATGATTGTTTTGGAATGAGCCGTCACTGCGTCAGTATTTTGTTTTAGCTACTATTCAAATATACAAGCGCACAAGAAAAAGGCCACGTGACATTTCTAACTGATAGACTGAGAGTTCAAACCTGCATCAGTCATAACCTAGGTGATAGTGACGTCAGAGACACTTCACGCTCGGTCACGGAAAAGCCCCCAATAGAAGCTTTGGTAATATATCAAATTACACTCGAAAATACAGCAACGACTACATTGTATGAGATATAAATACGTCTACCAAATCAAATATGATCAATTTACTCGTATCATCCGCCTCCTAGATCACGGTATTATTTTGGATGTGTTCTCTGATCAGGAAGATTACAACTTGATTTAAAACTACATTTACATATATTCCTTACAAATGGATATTAAAGTCATATTGAAATATTTTGGTTTTGTGTTCTATGATGTTGTTCATATTAATGGTATATTGCAGGATTGTAATTGAATATTTGACTGTATGGAATCTCATTTTACATGGAACAAAGGCTCATAATGCCAACATTTACTCCGCTAGAGCCGGAACTTCATTTAATTCTGTATCAAATAACATTGGGCAGCACATCGGTATTCAATCTAGGTACTATATTTTTGTCTAGGGATACGTCATAATGTGGAATCAATAACTGTTGTTGATAAAAGTACATAAAGAGTTAACATGTTATTTAATAGAACAGAATCAAGATGATCATATCAGGAGTAACAGATAACGATGTGGCGTTTTAAATTACATCATTCCTTACCCAAAATCCATGCACGCTCCTAAAGACGATCGCGGCATTTTCATCATTTGATTAAAACTTTCTGAATTTCACGATTTTTGTTATATTGATGGTATATTATTAGAAAAAGATGAGTTTTTATTAGATAATACCGATAGTGTCTTTTATATGCTGAATGATCGCATGATGTTTTGGTTTGAAAATGTATGAACTTGTTTCACACTACTAATAATACATATACTCTATATAGCAACACTATAGGATGAAATTTCATCAGTAAATTTTATGTATAGTCTTTCTTAAAATTACAATTATAAGTATACATGTATGTTATGTCATTATATTAGTGAAACTTTACATTTTTTGAAACAACATGAATTTAGGGTTTACTTTGTTTCCATTTATTTTTAAATACACCCTCATATGGCTTTTTAAAAAAATACACACCAACAATGTGTTCAAACTGCATTTCTATTAATGTTTAAACATTCAGATATTTCTTATTTCTTCAATGGCAATATCTATCCTAACACCGGGGTAAAGGTGCGGTTGGTAACAGCATTGAATGAAATTTCCTTTGAATAGGAAGGCTTGCAACTAAGGAAGATTTGCTAATTTGGAGACATTCTCTCAATCGAGTGATTGTCTCCAAATTGAGTGAAACATTTTACAAGGACTCATGTACTGGTAATGTTTCACAATCAGGAGACATTCTCCCGACTAGGTGACAGGAAGCAAGGTAAATACAAAATAATACAGGTGGTCTCTATATAGAGATACAATGATGAAGATTTATTTCATCAGATCATAAAGTTTGTGGATTCAGCATGCAACCTAAATCGTGCCTCTGGAACCGACGGCATACATTTAGCTTTAAGCTTTACCTTCTGGTCGAAGGGGGGGGGGGGGGGGGGGGGGCCCACAGAGATATGTTGGCCAACAATGAAAAGTCACCCTACTTTTTTTTTTTTGGGGGGGGGGGGGGGTGCAAACTCTGAAAATCACAGGACGTAGTGAGGGGAGGGGGTCTACCATCTTTTATGTATATGAGGGCATAGGAGCCTGGTGACTTATTATTATTTTAAATGTTATTTATTTATTTATAATTAAATTGCTTTTCTACATATTTTCACTCACAAAAACATAAAAAGCAAAAGTAAAGTAAAAATATTCGATATTAAAATTCATCATTTTACATCCGTTTCTCGGTATTCTATAAAGCCTCAAGGAGTGACACCCGCCATTGTTTTCGCAACGTTGTCGCAGAGTAACATCCCTTGTATGGAATGCAGTAATTGCTTTATCCAGTTTTGCTTTATCCCGACCTTTTCTGAATGCCAGTCTTTATTTAGATTTTGGACGGAGAGTTACACACCTTTCTCAAACAATGTGTCAACACCGGTCTTGATGACAAGTGCAAGCTTGTGACGTCACAGTCTCTATTTATGGAACGTTTCTCTCTATATAAAATGATGATATCGTCCTTTTTTAATGAGGGAACCTAAGCTGGCAGCCTGTGCAGACTGCAACAGGGAGTTTGGATGTTAGAAAAAAAACAACAGTCTTTTACAAACCGAAATGGATGAAAGACAAAACTTTAAAAAAAAATGGTATGATGGAAATAATAGCAATAATCTATGATAAATTATACGAGACTATCATGAAATATTACCGTATAATTGAATATAAAAGCAGGATAATTATACATGTGGAGAGACCCTAAAAAGTCTAAAAGTATCAAGCTCGTATAAGAATATATTTCGATTGATGCAGGCACGAAGGCAGTTTTAAAAAAAGCAATCGGAAGATTAGGGGATGGGTTTCCCGTGCATGTCAAAAACAGCGAGTGATTTTCCGTTGTTAAAATGCGCCGCACGATAAAAACAGGAACCAAGAACGAATAAAGCTGGATCAGTTTTTCAAAGGGATGTTACTCTGTGACAACGTTGCGAAAACCATGGCGGGTGTCACTCCTTGAGGCTTTATAGAATACCGAGAAACGGATGTAAAATGATAATTTTAATATCGAAAATTTTTACTTTACTTTTGCTTTTTATGTTTTTGTGGGTTAAAATATGTAGAAAAACAATTAAATAAATAAAAAATAAAATAATAATAATAAGTCACCAAGCTCCTATGTATGAGGGTTCTGGACACCCGGTCCGCACTCTGGATCTGTGCATGACTAAGTTCACTATATTTCTGATAATATTTTCGGAAAAATATTTAGAGTGTATCAGGTTGTGAGATAATTGTGGCCCGCCAGTGTTTCGATTCCAATGCCCAAGCACCTTACCACTGAGCTATCAAGCCACACAATCCAAAGTCTCCCGATTCTCCACCAGTACCAGTACCCGGCTACATATACAACCTTTAAATTTATCATTTGTCACACCTTAGAGACAGAAAAATTGTGAAATGTTCTCGAGGTTCCGAAGCAGTTATCTAACTTGATTATTTCAGTTGTAAATGTACATTCCTCCATGTTCTTTACTGTATATATATATATATATATATATATATATATATATATATACACTGAATGAAAAAAAGATCTGTTTTTTTTTAATTCCACTGCATTCTGTTTAATGCATAGGGAATTCACTGTGGTTAAATGTGTATGCATGCTCATTTAAAATATATGATTAATTGGTAAAAAACATAAGATAAAGAATTGTGCTACTACAACGAGTTGCCTAATTTGAGTGTTTATTAAGAATAAAGTTGATTAATATGACAGTTATTTCTCAGATGTTGTTATTTTTAACTGTATATTTTTATAGTCACTCAACAATAAGAATAATTTAGTGTAAATGTAGAAAATTATATTTACAGAAAGAAAAAATAAAATCACGTTATCTTTTTCTGCTAAAAAAATAACCACAGCAGGTTGCAAATTACGCATGCACAGAAAAATTGAGTAATTATTGTTATAACGTTACTGAATGTATAATTTAGTGATAGTAAAAAAAATAATTTATGCAATATATACATAATATAGTGCTTATTTTGGCACTGATTTTATTCATACTCGTCAGAGAGTCGGTAAAAAAGCTGTGTCAATAACTATAAGAATTAATTTATGAATGATATTGTATTGTCAATGGGTTTAAACGATATTTTGATAATACTTCTTACTCGTAAAGCCCTGTTAAATTTAAGGGAGTTAACAATGTATTACGAATACATTTATATCTTCAACTGTACTCGAAACTCACTTTTTCTTGACTCGAAACTCACTTATTCTACCTCGAAACTCACCTTTTCCGACTCGAAACTCACATTTTCTGACTCGAAACTCACTTTCTGACCCGAAACTCACTTTTTCTAACTCGAAACCCACTTTTCTTTCGAACTATTTTAAAATTAAAAATGAAAACTGCATTAATATATTTAGAACTACAAGGGACAACTTTATTTCGAATCGTATTGTGTCTGTTGTCGATGATAATACATGTATAAATGAAAGATCTGATCTCATTGATACAATTTTGAGTTGAAAATCTGAATTACGCAACGAAAAGTTATGTTTGGATTTTGGAGCTAAAAACGAATCCACAAGTAGAAAATGTACTAATTTGCAAAGGACCTTTAGCTCATGAAAACCATAATTATTTGACATATATAACAAGAAAAACAATGTGAATCCATATTCTGTTTTTTTTTTTTTTTTTTTTTTTTCTTCAAGTGTTGAAAATGAAACACACAACTATACAGTAAGGACATTTGAACCTGATCTTTGCAACCCTGACAGTTTTGAGAATGTTGCAGAAAGTTTGACCAATATATCACAGAAAGAAGGAATTACTAATGACGAAGAGTCTAGTAAGAAATGGTTCTTTTAAGAATGCTATTGTTGTATATATTCAATAGTCGATACACTTATTTTTAATGTTTATCACTGTACAAAATGTTGTGAATGTTTTTATGATTTTCTTGGACCATAGATGTAGCATATTGCATAACATTCAAGCTCAGCATCAGTATGGTTGGCTGATACCATTCCCTGGAATACTTCATATTGAAATGAATGCATGCAAGACATTCTTTGAAATAACATGGGATATTGTTCTTAAAGACTTTTACAAGTATGAAAGTTGATTACAATTCACCAAAAGCATTGGAATTTTCAAAAGGTTGTGGTGATCACCACAAGAACTGGAAAATACTGGAAACATTCTATTTTGCTGCAGCTGATGAGCTGTTAGTACCTTACGTAAGGGACTGCAAACTTTCCAATATTGAGTCATCTGTGAAAGTTTACTGGATATGGGCAGCTGACATAGAAGATCCGAATTACATGTTTATACAGCAAATGGTATTTATATATCTACATAGTCTTATACTGTTTAGAGTTGGATACCGTAGAGGTAAGGGTGATGCTATTGTTGCAGGAGGAGAAAAGATGTCACATTTGTTATTTGTAAGGAACCAGCCCCGCTTCTGGTGTTTCTGGGAGGGTGAAGTACAGTCAAGAGCAGAAAGTAGACTATCATGGAATAGTGCCCATAAGGGAAATATTGAGGAGCAAAAAGTATTTGTTACATCCAATGCAAATAAGTCAACACACAAATTTAAATAGAAACATTAAAATGTGTGAGGAATTGAACAATTTCACTGCTGAAAGTGAAGCTATCAAAGACGCTTATCTGCATGCACGTCTTTCTAAAGATAAGGATTAGAAAACAAAATACATTCTGAAGAGGAAAAGAGTGAAAAGGAGTCTGTTAACAACCAGTCTAAAGCTGACATACATAAAAAGATTCTTGAAATGTTGAACATTAAACTCTGAAAGAAGCCAAAATGATGGAAGAACAATTTACAAAAACTGTGAAGGGGAAAATGCAAGGAAGAATATTTGATTTTTTATTACATGTTGATAGATGAAGCTGAATAGTTCCTATGTTCATTATTTACCTGAGACTTAAAAGTCTTCATTCTTAAGTTTTTGAAAAATTACTTTTGGCGTGCCCTTTTGTCCTGTATATATCCAAGGCTAATAGGGCTTGTATGGTGCTGTGAGTGCTTAATCCCAGCAGTCAATAATTTCAACAGCAACACTATCAGTTGCCAGATAAGTATTTAGGGGCAGCTCAGTATCTACTCCTTGGCCCTAAAAATCCCTCATATTAAATACATGTATAATGTGAATAGTACATCTTCATATTTGTGAGCATTACTCCAATTAATATCTTTAAAAATGACAGCAATAAACATGTTTATTTGATGCTATCGGATGAAATAGTGTGTTCTTTCTACCAATGAGATAAATTCTATATACCACACTGAGTGATATATATCTGCCAGAAATACTTTTTACCCCTTAACCGCCGTGGCCGAGCGGTTACAGTTGTGGACTACAAATCTCTCAGCCCCTCACCGCTGTGGGTTCGAATCCCGTTAGGGACTTCGGATTTTTCATGTGAGGAAGCCTTCCAGCTGGTTTGCGGTAGGTCGGTGGTTCTACCCGGGCACCTCTGTGTACTCAGGGGTCTTCCTCCATCTGTAATTAGCTGGACGTCGCTATATGATTGAAATACTATCGCAGCGACGGTAAACCCCATTACAACAACAACAACCCCTTAAAAAGGCATTATATGAGTATGTTACAGAAGTTTGCCTCAATTAAAAGAAATATAGTTTGCTTTGAGTGGATGTCTTAAAGTGATACAATTTTCATATTTTCACTTGCGTTCGTGAAACAATTATCCTCTATTGATTATTATCATATTTATATCATGCACAGCCAAAATTTATGTCAGAATGTTATTAGTCTTAAAATCATTTTACACATGGAATATTTACCAGTTCAATATCTGCTGAAATGTATGTATGGTCCATGTCTTATTTAGGTGATGTGAGTGTATCAAAAAAATAAATAAGTGTTTCATTAGTAACGTATCTTGGATATTTATATATACTGTATGTATAAAGTTTTAAGTGTTTCGATTTTCAACCAAAAAATTCAGGCATAACTTTTTTTCCTTTTGATGTAACCTTTTCTATCAGTACCTGTATGTACAAGACGGGCCGGATTTTAAACCAACACACGTAAACATATGGATGAATCAGCGCTAATATTTCATCTACTAATTCCACAATCTTTTGGATTTATACTGTTATTTCAAAAGTTACATTTATTAAAAAGTGAAAAAGGATAACATATTAGTGTGAAACGCTGGTCATCCTACCTTAATTTTTCCCGCTCTTTCTGCTGGTGGACTTTAAAAATGCGATAAACAAGTCTTTTATGAGCAAGGATCGCAAAATTTCACTCCTGCTGAAAATTGACGCCGATTCGGGAGACAATCTCTGGATCTGGGGACAAAAGTATATATATTTCTTGTTAAAATATCACTTGATCGGAAGACATCTCCTGATCGGGTGAATGTCTCCTAATTGGAGCTTGGCTTGCCAAGTTCATTATTAACCGGTCGTTGCTTAACCACCAGCTGTTTTCGTTCGAGTCTTGGCCCCAGTATAATAACCATGTACTGTCGAATGAACTCCCCGTAAAATTTGAAATTAGCTTTTAAAGAATTGGTGGCACATGCTTGCAAGAGTTGTTTAATACTGTGTGTGTATATAACGGATTGCATCAAGTTTTTATATAGATTTTTTCCAAATAGTTTTATGTTGATTGCTACATATGCTAAGTTACAACCGAACTGTGAAGGCTAATACAGTAATTGGGCTAATAATATTAGATCCTTTCCGGGCATGTATTTTGTTTAAAAAAAGCAGAGTAACAGAACAAGCAGCCAGATGCTGATCACAGATGCTCGAAGTTGCCTGGAGCGAATCATATCGAACTACGAATATCGAACTCCATTAGAAAATTGGGGAAACCCTCAAATGACGTGTACACAAAAGGATAATTTCGTCTATCTGCCAAATGCATGAGAACAATGATGAGGGGATCACAAATCTGAGTTAATTAATGGGCTTACGGCCGTGGCAAATTTGTAGTTGCAGTGTGAATATAACAGACAGCCCTTTTTTTCGATCTTGACTTTTCCATCGTCTTGTGTATGTGTGTGTGAGTTTTTTTTTGTTTGTTTTTTGTTGTTGTTTTTTTAGAAACTGTTATATTTGCATTTTTGCTTTTACAGTGATATTATAAAGTTTATTCATTTTTGACAATATGAACTGTCGCAATCGTCTGTAAGGTTTTTGTGCATGTTTTGTCTTTTTTCTAAGCGTTGAGTGAATCCAGAAATGACACTCCTGGTTTTGGATGCACGTTTAATTAGATGGCAAGATTCGCTTTTAATCAATTAAGCTGCACATCAGTAGGTTGTTATATCCTATACCTATAGTAACCATGATAACCATGATATAACACGGAGGAAATATAAAACGGAATTGCAATTACACACTCAGCATGGCAAAATGAATTATACAATGAATGCCCATGCTATAAAATGCCACAATCTTGTTATAGATACGGCTCGCAAGAGGAGGAGGCTTGTAATGGAAGCTAACTGAGAATGATTTCAGATTTTAGATTTAATTGACATCAGGCCGAAAATTATATTATGCATGGCTTTTGGGTGCTCACAAACTTGATTCAGAGATTGAAATACGAGTTCAGTGTAATGTAACATGTCTCATGTCGACATAAAATATTTTATTATAACAAATGTGGAAATTCCAGAAAAAAAAGGGTTTTAATATGGTAGTAATATTTGATAAACAATAAACCGATGACAGTAATCTTATCACAGGAAACAGTTCCAGTCATTGAAAAATGATACTGTTATATAACTGATATCCAGCAATAAATTCAGACCTACGTTTATTGTCTAACTAGAAACAGGGAAATAGATAAAATCGTGTATTTTTTTTCCGTTTCAATAAATAATTACGTAATTTAATGAGTGAAATATAGATTAACCACAACTAAATAAGAATATATATCAATCAGAACACATGATGTATATCATGTCTAAAAAGAATTTGTTTATGTCCTACGGAAGAAAAAAACATTAGCAATTTTTTGCAGTATGACAAATATAGTGTGCTACCTCTCTGTGGTTTCACATTGTAGACAAATGGAATGATCCCATACCTGATACTATTCTTACACCGAGCCATTTATTCCTGGAACTACATATATGAGATATGGAAGATATACCAGTATCATTTTAATGACTTTGGGATGTTTGTCTGATCAAACCCATGTCCTACTGTTTTCCAGTCAGACGCTCAAACCACTTAGCGACTAAAGCATCTGTTACAGTTCAATTAAAATATTTGTTAACATTTAAAAAGCATAACATCATGATGGCATTTGGCCCCGCCTTGGTGCCCAGAATTTTCGGAACAATTTTGTTAGAGGGTTTATTCATGGTAAATCTGTACCAAAATCATTTGAAATCTGACCAGAAATATTTGGAAAATGCTTAAATATTGGATTACCAAGAAACTTCTCTTTTACAATTGTGGCTAGCGGTCTTGGAAAAAAATACATTTTTCATCTTTTTTTCTGTTGCCATATGAACTTTGAAAGGACTTCTGCCAAGACGCACCTACGTATGTAAAGTTTTATCAAATTGTGCAAAATGTTTAGGAGGATATTTGTGTATGTGTGTGTGTGTGTGTTTTTTTTTTGGAAGATTGAATTGATAATAATACCATTTGACTACAAAAGAACTTATATTTTGAAAAACAGCTAGTGGCTTTGGATAAGAATAAAAGTTTATAAATGATTTTTTTTTCTGTTGCCATAACAACCAGGGTTTTGAAAGGACTTCTGCCAAGATAAATCTATGCAAAATGTTTAGGACATTACCTCTTTTGTGGACGACGGGTGACTGACGGACGCCGGACACTCGCCAATCACAGTTGTTCATCATGCTTAAAGTCCAAGGTCACATCATTTGGTCAGGGTCAAAGCGCTCATTTGATCTGAAAATCGTTTTTAATATTTCCAGTTCTTCATCATATTCACTGACAAAAATATCATCTAATAAACTAAATGGCGGGGACATCCGTGTCCTATGGACACATATCTAGTTTACCAAAAAACATTGTTCTGTTTTACCTTCAACAACAAAGTGGGACCTTGACATTCACGCTGGGGATCTGTGCCAACAGCCAGCACACTGTATCATTATGATGAACATTTGAGTCAATCTTAAGATAATTAAGGTTCTTTATACCAAAATTCAAAATTATGACATTCAACCTCAAAATGTGTTCTACTGTGTCAAGTGGTTTTTTTACCTATCACTGTGCAAGGAAGTGGCAGCCCGAACGTGGTTTTCTGTACCCATTTTGTTCCTCAACCTCGAAATGTGTTCGATGCTACAGATCTATTACCCATGCACCTGTACATCGTCTCACCTTGCCATTTGTAAAGATTTTTATAACAAAGATATGGTCCAGAACAAAGATGAAACGCATGTGTCACCTGCAGAAAGAAATAAAGTCATACGTGTCATCTCTGACTTGTCGACCACCAGAATTTAATCTTAAAAATCAAAGCACTTAACATTATCCGCTTATAATAAACGGCATTATTTGTATTAGAATAGTAATAATAAGCAGAAATTTCCAGACAAAATGTTCAAAGGGAACAATTTATCCAATTGTGCGTTCAAGCAAATTTACAGTTTTGCTAATTTCAGATGTTTGTAATACTGTGAATATCGATAGAAATATGTTCTCTATCTCTTTAATTACAGATGAAGATAATTTTTTGAATGTCTGTGATAGAAAGATAAAGGAATATTGCATTAGATCTATATAAAAGTCATTTCATGATAGAGATAAGTAAATAATAAAACCCCGTTTCATCAGAAGTTTGTATAGTTGTACACTTTTTTATCTTAAAACTATATAAATCAATCATCTAGAAATGATTTTTGCTTTTCGAACTTTTCTCGTCGATTTTAAGAATGGCTTTATCCACGATAGTCATCCTCAAGAAAACTGTACCTAACAAAGACCAAATATAAACCAATGGAATTGCTTCATTCCATATTTCATGAAATTTAATGCCAGCAACAATAATGATGTATAATTTCATTGTTGTTCCATGAACATACAGACAGATACTGATCAAATATCGGATTCTCAAATAAATGTTTTATTTTATCGTTTGGTACTTTAAATTTCATTTCTAAACTGGATAACCGAGTATCATACATACAGTTAGAACTGTGTCTAGCACAAGCCCCACACCCCCAACTACTGCTGTACCTATCAGGATGAGGCTGCTAAATTGGGATCAAACAACCTACGGTTGATCTGAGGTGAATCCTAACTGGAGACATCATCGACGTAATAATCACGGAAAACGCGGCTTTATTTGTACTCGAACTGCCAATTAGGGAGGAAACATTGGTGTAAAGAAATTATAATGTCTGTGCAGATTGCGAGTTATCATAGGCGTAGTGTTTTTCCCTGCCTGTTTTAGTTTGTATTTGATTTAATAACAGTTCAAAGGATGCACTCTTTGATATGTAGCATCCAATGTAACTAAAGATAATAGCAAAATAAAAATAAGGGAAATTGCTTTATCTTTCCACGGTCTGTTACATAATAATTTGTTAAAGTGGTGAATTTGGAAATATGCATCATAGGCCGGTGGCTGTTATCACAGACTACAGTGCCGACGGTAGGGTGGAGATGAGCTGCATATTGTCATCCCATCTGTAACATATATTCTTAACAAGAACCTCTAATTTGACACTAAATTACAAGCAGCTGGTAAAGTAGTAAACAACCGCAACTCCCTAACAACCTTTTGTTATATTTACTTGTAGGAAATATGTATAATATTTTAATGTATCATCAAAATGAATAAGATGTTTACATATCCTAGGATGCCACTGGAGAAATGTACTTTCGTCTGCGTTACAAATGATAATCATTCCCCCAGATAGGAAGTATGGGGACTATATAGGAGTCGCGTATGTCGGCTGGTCGGTCTGTATGTTGACGAGATTTGTCCGTCCTATTTCTCAACTATACATTCGGTCAAAGTTTGATTTTACTTTACAAGACCAAACCCAGTTGCGTATATCTTTGGCACGTCATTATCGGCTACCTATGGTCCTCTGTTGAGTCACCTACTGTACGCAGAGGTGACACATAGGTATCAATGTTCCGTCGTTTGAACGTCCGTTATATTTTGTCGACGCTTTTTTTTATGAAAAATAAAAATGAAAAATAAAAATCTAAAGATATTGTTTATGGAATAATTGACATGTATGGTAGGCAGCTTAACATATGACATTCAAAATATGTCTACTGGCAGATGAGGTTTATACATTTCAGCATACCAGTAATTGATTCACCTAATTCTATTTTGAACTAAGCAGTTACAGTTACAAATATCATTTTGTCTTATAATAAAAATTATTAATTTGACTGCAAACTTTCTTAAATGTATTGATATGGACAGTAGTAAAAAGTTGAGAAGAATGCTTAATTAATGGTTTTTATTTATAATATACCCGGCATAAGCTTAATTTGCAGGTCTGATGTAGCTGTACGCAGTTTTGATATTAGATGTTAAAACGAGATACTTCTCATATACATTAAATGTTATATTTGTAACAATAATACTAATACAAGGTGTTTGTGGTAGAATAAGTAATATTCAGATGTAGACGTAATCATACATGCGACGTACATGCACATATGTGATTGCGATTTCTTAGTGAAGACGATACAATTTGTACATTGTATTTAGGCCAAACATGATGTGCTACCTTTGGTGATAAAGCATGGCAGACATTTCTATTTATGGATACTCTAATATCTTTTTCGCTCTTCTTGAATGATTTAATTAGCAAAAATCTCTCTCTCTCTCTGGTGCGTGTATTGTCAGTTCAATTTCAATCTGTCACAGTGCAAAATTTAAATAAATGGTTTTATATATTTCTAAGCAATTCTAGGACCGCCGCTAGGAACAATGAATGTCATTTGATCACTTAATTATGTACACTACATTTGTCCCAGTAAAAACGTAGTATCAAGGGGACAAGACTTCTTCAGGACAACTATTGTATCAGGAGCCAATGTTGTCGTATATGTGTATCCCCGTTTGTATATTTGCTTCTCTTGCGTTGCATAGCAAAGTAATGAATTCTGAGGTTAAACTCTTGGGCCCAGGGTGGCTATATTATACTATCGAGCAAGAAAGAAAATTTTTACCCCCGCACCGCTTGGCTCCTTCTCAGTCGGTCGCAGAAAGATGAACAGATCAGATTACCGGGAACAAGTCCTGGGAAACTGTTTTGAACGATGGGAAATCTGGACTGGTTAATAAGCTACCGGAAGTACATATCGCTAGACGGAGCTAGACTGGTAGGCGCATAATTGGGCAGATTGGAGTACGCCCCTTTTTTGTAGACTTTTTTTTCATTGTTCATGCTGAACCAAACAGACATGATTATATAAGTAAAAGTAACATGCAATTTAACTATAAGGAACTTGGTTGTTTATGTCATTGTCTGTACAAGTCCTCAGCACTATCGATTAATTCCAGTGTGTGCGGTATGAAGTGTACGGTATGGGACTATCAGCTTTTCTGGTACGGTATAAGACATTAACAAATCAACAAGGCTTTGTTACCTATTTTCTTTTCTTCGTTGATTGATGCTGAACGAAACATGATAACATTTCCCAGCTATGAACCTCTCCTTCAACTGCAAGTACTGCGACATATAATTTTCAATTACGTTTTTAGCATTTTTTTGAAATTCTAATACTTATAAATATATTTCTTTTAGTACTTGCTCTAGAGTTTCTTACACTCGGTATAATGGAAGACTTCGCTAACCATATTCGTCATGAACTAACTGATAATAATAGGATAAGCTAAATAGACATTAAGAGAACTTGCTCGTGTAAACATCATTTTTTAATGTTAACATAAGAAACATGATGTTTTGTCTAAAACGGTCTTTTATCGTGCAATGGGGATTGATACAATATTAGACAGACAGTACAATCGCTCATTTTTCCGACTACGTAGTAAGCGTTGTGGATATATAACAATGCCAGATGCTATAGCATTGTCTTATACAGACTCGTAATCATCTAGAACATATAAATTGATATATTGACAACATTTCCACTTTAAGACTGATTGTATCATGTATTGAATGCCAGACAGACCTTTTCAAGACAGGCAACAACGCAAATAACGTGATTAGGGTAAACAAGATCGCACTTACATAAGTTTTATTTTTAATTCAAACTATTTAACCTGTGTATATCTAAGCATAATAATAATAGACGTGTGTGTACAATGTTTACAATTTAACATTAGAATGAGAATAAACAAGAAAAGGTGTCTGTGAGACACTAATGCCCTACCAGGATATGGTCAAAACCAACTATTTTCTTGTATTTTTTAAAGTTTATGATGTAATGAAGTACATTTGTACAAAGTTTCATGATGATGTGAAGTAACCTTTACAAAAGTAGCTTAAACACAGAGGTAAACCTGTGGCAAATGACCAGTTTACAAAGTTACAGCCATAAAATTAATAAATACTACCAGAAAATAATTTTTATCATGGTATCATGTATGTCATGTTTCAGGAAGATGTAAAGTCATCTCCATAGGAAAAAAGTTTAAAAACAAATGCAGAACAATCAGTTTACCATATTCATCCGATCATGAAATATAGACCATGTCACAGCCATGAATTTGCATTAATATTAAGATGTACATGTGAACATAGTTTCATGAAGATATAAAGTCATCCTCAAAGAAAAAAAAAACTTAAACACAAAGGTAAATCTGAGACATAACAATCAATTATACCATGTTCATCCAATCGTGAAATATAGGTCGAAGCCATAAATGTGCATAAATAGTTAATAGATCATATCATGATGTACATGTAAATGTTTACCCAGTTTCATCAAGATGTGAAGCCATCTTCATAGAAGAAAAGGCTTAAATGCAAAGATAAACCTGAGGAAGAACAATCAATTTCAGCTTGTTCATCCAACTTTGAAATATATGTCACATCATGAATTTGCATAAATATTAAATGAATCATATCATAATGTACATGTGTACCAAGTTTCATCAAGATATGAAGTCTTCTTCAAAGAAAAATCGCTTAAACGCAAAGGTAAACCTGAGGAAGAACAATCAATTTCAGCATGTTCATCCAACCATGAAATATAGGTCACAGCATGAATTCACATATATATAAAAAATATCATATCATGATGTACATGTGTACCTAGTTTCATCAGGATGTGAAGTCATCTTCATAGAAAAAAACCTGAAACGCAAAGATAAACCTGAGGAAGAACAATCAATTTCAGCATGTTCATCCAACCATGAAATATAGGTCACAGCATGAATTCACATATATATAAAAATATCATATCATGATGTACATATGTACTTAGTACATCAAGATGTGAAACATCTTCATAGAATAAAAAAAACAAGAGGGCCAAGATGGCCCTGAATCATCGCTCACCTGAGATACATTGCCTTCATGCCATTAATTGTATAATGCGTCATATTGAATACATAAACCATGCAGAAGCACAGCAAGATCATCTAAATTCCAAACAAAAACTGTACCTGTCATCCAAATTTTGAAGGTCATAGCTCTAATAAATCTATATAAGATCAAGTAACCCCTGGGGTGGGGTCAATTTTGACACCAAGGCCATGATTTGAACAGATCTGGTTGAGGTCCACTAGTAAACATTTAAACTCCAGGTTTTGTGGCTTCTGACAAGAAGATCTTTTGAGGGTTTTCCTATACAAGTCTATGTAAACTCACCGGCACCCCCTAAGACGGGGTCAATTTTGACCCTAGGGCCATGATTTGAACAAACTTGGTAGAGGCTCACTGGGCCATGTTACACATCACATATCTAAACACTAGGCCTTGTGGTTTCTGACAAGATTTTTCTAGTTTTTCCTAAATACGTCTATATAAAATCAAGTGACCCTAAGGGCAGGGCCAATTCTGACCCCAGGGCAATGACTTGAACAAACTTGGTAGAGTTTCATTACGCCATGTTACATACCAAACATGGCCCAGTGGTTTAGGGAGGAGATGTCGTTTGAAGGAAAATTGTTGACGCCGGACGCACGCACCGACGGACAAAAGGAGATCACAATAGCTCACCATGTGCACGTTTAGCTCAGGTGAGCTAAAACAAAAACTAAGTGCCTTACCGTTTGTCTCACTTTTGTCACGTAGGCCACAGCGGCACATGTGAAGGCGGTAGCAGCACACGGTTCAGGAAACCGTTCAAACAACTTCTGGACAAAAAACGAATATACGTAATATATTTTTAATTTGGACTGAGAAAGAGCTTTTTCATTGACTGAAAAAAGGGGACAGACGGCAAAAAAATAGAAAGACCAACAGTAACCGCCTTGAAAGGGACCGACTGGGATGCTTAAACTAGGAGCTCCAACATCGCACTTCCTGGGAGTACCGGTATATCCCTGATACAGTGTTAATAAAATATCTAATCCAAGTGAGACAACTAACGGTAGGCACCTGCATCAGTAGGGAAAAATCAATAGGAAATATAATTGTATTAAAATTCAAAGCAATGCACAGGGAACACTTAATAATGTCATATATTCAAGTTATAAAAATCAAAGTTGCTGTTGATGTTGTTTAAACAGCGCAGAGATGACATCAAGTAACATTGTGTTAGTACATTGGAAGCATTGCCAGCAATGATGGAAACACAAACTCCTGCATCAGTTTGAGTAGTTTTTTTATAATAATAATTATTATTAACAATATTATCAAGGTAGCCCAGTACAAACATGTAAAAAGAACACGTTTCTACAAAATCAATGTATCTGACATGCAGATAAGCATAAGACAGAATTATCGTTTCATACTGAAAATTTCTTTCCTAATATAAACAAATATTCTCCTGTAATGGTGTTACGTACAGAGAACCAAAAGAAGCAAACGATGATTCACATTCATTTTTTTCTACGCTCAGGAACACAGAAGCAAATTCACTTGATTTTCTGACACAGTGACCTACAGTTCTCGATGTTGTATCGCTATAGTTAACGTTTAAACTTAAGTATTTCACGTCGATTTAGAAGCAAATTCCTGGATTGGATCAGTTCTGATCGTCTGGGAAGGTTATGAAAAACCCTTCCCCCATCGGGGTCCCAACCCACAACCATTTGATCCGCAGTCGGGCATGTTATCACTGGACCACGACGCTCTCAGGTAGATTTATAGATTTATAGGATCCTTTGCTCTAAATCTATAAAGGCCTGCTTTTACTATAAAATTCTCGCAATTACTTGATGGATCATGATCACAATTTAATGATGGAAGATTTACCTTAAATCTTTGAGCACTTTTGCTCTTTCTTATGTTAACATGAAAACATCAAATTTATCTGTTATGTTGAGAATTTATTTCATTTGCTTACATTTTCTAAGGGTGTGAGCGAAAACTAGGCAAATATTAATATATGCATTTAGCCTAGTTTCACTTTCACCCCTCGATTTAATCTATCAATTATTTTATGTTATTTGCATCACCTTTTGCACGTTCGTGGTGAATTAAATATATTGAACTGCACATGTTTATAAAGATTTTCACAGCATAACGAGCTACTTTTACAGCATACAAACAGGTGTTTAAAAACTTGAATTACAGACAATTTGTAAAGTGTTGCCGCAACTAATTCCGAAGAAGCAGTTATTGGTAACAGATTGGCTATGGAACACAGACACATGCGTTTTTCTACAGCGTTTAATTGCTTCACTAAATAAGAGCGGAGACAAGGATTGAGGTCGTTAGTGGGTCTACTACTTGTTAACAAACCCATTACAGAAACAAGTCTCCGGCAATGCTTGTACATGTGCAAGCGATTCCATTCTTTCTCTAAGGCGCATTCATGTGGGTAATGTCAAAACTATCAGATGAAATATAAATGTGGCATGTGTTGTTTTTGGGGTTTGCTTTTACAAAAAAAAATAGCTCAGATGTAAAACTCAAGTATTTTTATCAGCAAAGCTTTTCTTTACCCTGACCACCATGACAAATATTGCCTGATTAGTTTTTCCGTTATAAATGCCTATTTGTATTGATACTTTAAGCTATTGTTTCACTTCAAAGTATTCCCCCTAACGGATACACAAATTTTGAGCCGCGCAACTAAAATTTTGGAACCGTTTCGGTATTCTTAATAAGGTTTACCCTTATGACTTTGGATGTGGTAAAACCACTGCTGGCCCATGGTCAAGTAGGGAAAAAGTTAGGCGTTGCCACCGAGGTTTGTGGGTTCGATTCTTACCCGGAGGACATTTTTTTTAATAAAAATATTTTTAAATTTTTTTTTTTCACATTTTCTTCTGCAAAGAAATAAATCTTATAAAGTGTAGGCAAAATAAAAAGGCAGAGTAAGAGTGGCGTTGATCTGATTGTTAGCAGTCCATGGAAACAAATGTTGTGTTAATCTTTATGTAAGGACCGTGCTTCTGCAAAGTTAAAGCGGGTTTATGACACTGAGTTTATTGGCATCGCTTCAAAATTTGATCCTCATTTGATTAACAAAAGAAATGCGACATCATAACATTAAAAACCCCTATTCTTTCAGTGCTATCAGCGCTTTGATTTAACCTCCGATAAGCCTCCGATAAGTCTCCATGTTTCGACTAAGCTTGATATTAGTAAATTGCACGTGTCACAGTACCGATAACTCACAATAGGGGAGAATCATATGTAAGCGGCCGGCTAGCTCAGTCGGTAGAGCGAAAGGCCCCGGGTTAGAGACCAGGTCAGATTGCATATTTTTCTCACCCTGTGACATTTGGTGTCCAACGTGGGACTGTGGCATTGGTTCTAGGTATGTCTTAGACACCTGCACATAGTTATATTTACCCTGGAGATAAAATGGAGGGGGATAATGCCACAGTACTGATAACTCACAATAGGGCAGAATCGTATGTAAGCGGCCGGCTAGCTCAGTCTGTAGAGCATTCGCCCTGTAAGCGAAAGGCCCCGGGTTCGATTCCCGGTCAGGCTGCATATTATTCTCACCCTGTGACACACGCATTTCTAAAATTCGGCGTCTGTGGGTGAGTCTGTGAGAGAATAATATGCTACTGTGTTTTGATATGAAGTTTATCAGAAATAGTTGGGAGAATTATAAATGACGATGCTCTGCCGAGTCGAGTTTGATAAACTTTATGTCGAAACACAGTAGCATTTTATTCTATTTATCTTACATAACAAGAAATAACTGTAACAAATTATTCCATTTGCCTTACATAAAAAACAGTCTAAAATATGTGCATTTTATGCAAATTTCGACAGCATATGTATACACAAATGGGCAGAACAAAAACCGGTTATTTTAGTTATTTTATTTTTACTATTTATTTCTCAATGGTGTACAAATACAATGTTTTTATTTACCTTTTACCAATGAAATGAACCTTTTTATTATCTTACACAGTGAAATAAACAAAACATTTATAAACTCTTAACACACACTACACCCGTTTCCATTGCGTTGGCACGGCGTTGTTTAATTTTCCAGAGCGCCGTGATACATGTATCGAAAGAAATATCTGATATATTTCGTAAAGATGGTTGTGTCACGGCGTCCTCACAGCGACCAAGGCGTTGCTACGGAGCTTCCATGGCGATCTATTGCGTTCCTACGGAGTTTTAGTTTGCGATTGTGTGCGCTCGTACTGCGCACCCACTGCGTGTGCAGCTCTTTCACGGCGCTCACACACATATGATAGACGCAGTAACATCTCAGAGAACACCGTACAATCTCTGCAAGCGCTAGGGATAAACGGCGTTCGCCCTGCGACCGCGATGTGCGCGTCCGCGGAGCTCTTGTGGCGTTGTAGGTGACCTTACGGCGACCCCACTACGCTTTTATCAGTGCTTATGAATGCTAACAATGCGCGCCGTCACTCAGCGTTCTATGCGATCCCAGTGCGTCTACTGGCGATGAGACTGCGTTTCTGCGGCGATGCCTGCGATCGTACTGCGCGCACCTCGGCGTTTCGCATTTAGTGTGAACGCCGTGGGAACGTGGCCCTGGTGTGACAGTGGTATTAGTGAACTCTTCACATAGGTCTATGTAGAGAAACAGTCCCGTTGTTCTAAAAATAACTGACTGATAAAGGCTAAGTTGATCAGGCAAGTATTATCAGTCTTTGTTGCAGTAGATGTAAGATAAAGTATTACACATGTAGTCGCTTATTCCCTGAGGGTTGAGGTTCAAGTCGCGGCTAGGCCACCGTGATTTTTCATGGAAGGAAGGCTTCTCCTAACAGGGACCTTCTGTGAACACGGGGTCTGCCATCTATAATTAGCTTGACGTCGCAATACGAATGAAATACTGCCATAGCAACACAAGAATTGCTTAAACTATTCAATAACGTTTATTGTATTTTATCTTCAGATGGTGATAGAGTATTTAATTTAATCATTCAAACTGATCAGATAAACCTCAAATCACTATTAATTAAATCACGAATTGTGTTCACTTTTATTTGAAGTAATACCTTTTTTCTTCTATTTTCAAATAAACAATGCAGACACTAGTAACAGGTCAAGTGAAGTTGACTGATTTTATACCAAATGAAGAACGACAGTTTCCGTGCGAAAAAGACCATCCTTTTCAGACAGTATCATTTGAGCCCAAAACCAGTCTAGTTAGAACTGTTCCATCCTTTAGTTTAGAGAGCTTTAGCCTCACGTATATGGGTAACATCTGTAATGGAAACTAAATTGATTTTGTAGAAAAATTGAAGCTTAGATTTTTGGAAACGCATAATGTTAGTGAGTCAGGAATCTTACTAGTTAGAGACACATTTTTATTCTGTCTAAGCGAAATATTTCGTGTTAATATATGAATAATTGACCACAATCTAGTAATGCAACCGTAATATGTTAAGAATAACCGACACTATAAAACATGCATTTTCCAAAAGCTTAAAAGAACAGCTTATCAATTAATGTGTATTTTTTCTGCACAGAAGATACAGCCAAGTCTCGTTACAACGACGCTGTTCGTTCTAAGGAAAATTGTCGTTATAAAGAAAATGTCGTTATGTTGAAAAATAAGTAAGATGTCAAACACTTTAAAGAAAGTATAGACCATATCTTCTTCACAGTATTTATTTTTAAATACATGTATTCAATACAAAAAAGAGTAATCATACAGACATGTTTACTTTTAAAACATAAAACAATCTTGAGGGTTTTCCAATGTGCATCTTTTTAGCGACAACAATTTCCCGAAAGTGAAGGTTCAGTAAATGTCGGTCATTTGTTTTCGTTGTATTAAAAAATGAACAAAATCGAATTTTCGTTCCCGATTTTTTAATGTCCGAAAATTCCGTTATAACTTGATTAAAATGTATTGATTTGTTTCAGACCATTTTCTGTCGGTAAGTGAATATTCCTTTCTAACGAATGCCGATGTAATAAGACTTGACTGTACACATTAATTGTTCCATGATTATATTTTGACTACAGCCCCCAGGTTTTCAACCTGTCCCGGTGATAGAGTGGTTAGAGCGTCCGCCCTCTAACGAAATACCGTGGGTTCCATCCTTGTCAGCGACACAAAATTCGTTAAAATGGTATCTCCACATCTCCATTGTGATTGGAGTTCAAAATATCAACATAGGGTTGGTTGAACAAATGAAATGGTGATAGGCTGGTATGGTATGCCACATGTTTACTGTGCAATGTCATTTACTCAAAAGACTGCAAATATTGTCGATGACATGTTAAATAAAGCAAACAGCAGATCAGAAATATCTCATGATATCCCTTTCCATGATATAAAATTTGATACTGTATGCACTACGAATGCATAACTAGAGGGAACAATTGAAATTTGAAAATTAATTTGTTTGTCTAATACATTATGTTAATTTTTATTGCATTAGTGATTTCCGCCTCCTTTATCTACTCGAATATCAAATAAATTGCGCAAGAGTGAAGTTGAGTTTGTTATCATGGCTTTGCACGCAAAGACATGGTCATCAATCCACAATGGAATGTGTGCCTAACGACGGTATCCACAAGCTCGCAGACAAACTAATGGGACTTTTTTTCTGAGAATTTTAGCACTTTATGGACACGTTCATTGGTATCAGTTGGTCGGGGAAACACTTATGTTAGCGTAATCCATTTTTTTAATTGATCAATATCATGCGTATTGCAAAATTAGGGAATAAACGAAGACAGCTTTACCGCTCAATATTCATGAAGGATGCTATAGAAAAAGATATTGTAAATATATTTGTAGAAAAATACAGGGTCTGTCATACGAATTCGATGCTGTCCTTCAGGAGCATTTATGCTCTGTAACAACGGTGACACTTCTGTTGTTTTTATTTACGAATCCTTTAGCAGAACAGTGAAAAACAAGAGGGCCATGATGGCCCTGTATCGCTCACCTGAGTACCATTGCTCTAAAGGCACTGTATAATGCTACACACTAAATATCTTAACTCTCGACCTTGTGGTTTCTGAGAAGAAGATTTTCCTTTCTTCCTCTATATAAGCCTATGTAAAATCAAGTGACACCTGGGGCGGACCCAATTTGGACCTAAGGACCATGATTTGAACAACTTTGGTAGAGATCCACTAAACAATGGTACAAGCCTTATATCTAAGCTCTAGGCCATGTGGTGTCTGATAAGAAGATTTTTCTAGTTTTTCCCTATATAAGCCTATGTAAATAAAGTGACCCCTGGGGCAGGACAAATTTTGACCCTAGGGCCATGATTTGAACAATTTTTGTAAAGGTTTATAAGACAATTCTACACGCTGTAGGCTTTACAGTTTTGCAGGAGAAGATTTTCTAAGATTGCATTTTAAAATCTATTTTTAGCTCCTGTGACCTACTTTTTCAACCAATCATAATAATTTGTACAATTTTGTTAGAGGACATCATAAGGATGATTCCTGTGAAATTTTGTCAAAATCCCTTCAGCGGATTAGGAGGAGATGTTGTTTAATGGAAAAAGTTGACGCAAGAAGCACTCACACACGGACAGATGGACGGACGACAGACGCCGGACAAAAGGCAATCATAAAAGCTCACCATGAGCACGTTGTGCTCAGGTGAGCTAATTATCTAAGCTCTATGCCTTATGGATTCATAAAAGAAGATTTTTAAGATTTTCCTATATAACTCTATGTAAAACAAGTAACCCCTGGTGCGGGGTCATTTATCACCATAGGGCTATGATTTGAACAATCTTGGTAATGAACCATTAGATGATGCTACATACCAAATATCTTAGCTCTAGGCCTTATGGTTTCATAGGAGAAGATTTTTAAAGTTTTTCACTATATAAACCTATGAAAAATAAAATGACCCCTGGGGCGGGGCCAATTTTTACCCCAGGGTCATGATCTGAACAACTTTTGTAGATGTTCATAAGACAATTCTACATACCAATTATTAAAGCTCTAGGCCTTACAGTTTTGCAGGAGAAGATTCTCTAAGATTGCATTTTAAAAATCTATTTTTAGCTCCTGTGACCTACTTATTCACCCAATCAAAATAATTTGAACAACTTTGATAGAGGTCATGATAAGGATGATTCCTGTGAAGTTTGGTCAAAATCCATCCAGTGGTTTAGGAGGAGAAGTCGTTTGAAAAAATTGAGGACGACGCACGGACGATGGACGACGGACAATGGGCGATCACAAAAGCTCACCTTGAGCACTTTGTGCTCAGGTGAGCTAACAAGAGTGTTCTCTGGAACAAACGTGTCACCTGCTGAAGCATGACGGACGGACGGACAGACAGACGACGGAAAAAAGATCCCAATGTGTCACGTCAGCTTACAGCACTAATTCACAGTTAAGCATAGCGGTAAAGGATCACAAAATGAATTGTAAACATGTAAGAACCAAACCATCAGCAGAAGAAATGATATCTGATGCATTATATTCGTCATAGACTTTAGTTCTTTGTCAAAGGAACAGGCTAAAGTCGAGGAAGAGCTCGAATCGTTATAGTGGTAAAAAGGCACAGGAAGAATGCTCTGGTCAATAAAATACAGCACGCAAGTTGTTGGAGTGTTCAAAATAACATATCCATTGTGTCATATATTGCGTCATCCTTTTCAACTGAATTTACACATTAGGTTAAAAAGGTTTACAGCATTTTTGCTAGAAAGGAGTTGTTGTCTCAGAGATTACATGCCGTCAACCAAGTTTAGATCAAAGAATATGAAAAATATAGAACTACCAAGAAATATGCTTAAATAGGACTACGCCACGGTGGAACTAAATGAAAGAGATCATGTGTCTTACGAAGGGCCGAGTCCACTTAAGTTCTAAAAATAATAAAAAAAATGTGCTTCCTATTTGAACGATATCAAGTATAACGCAAATCAAGTGACAAGTTACATTTTTTTATTCTGAGGCGTGGTGGTTATGTTTTTTTCCTTGCTTTTTTGTACATTACACTTTATATAACATTGTTTCTTTTCGTTGTTATCTCTGTTTTTTTGCTGGCAGTATTGTATTCTCTTCTTCCTTTCTCCTCTCTGTTTTCTGTACTTTCAAGCATGCATTTAAACATCATTCATGATTTCAAAGCAATCCTATACTTAATGTATTTTTGTCTTTCCTAATAATGATCAACTCTCTCATCACCATCCTAAGACCAGTTTGTTGGAATTTCAGAAGCAGTATAGCCCAGTTATTCTTAATAGTTGGAATGTATTGTTCGGACACTATTCGAGATATCTTCTTGGCAATAGAAGTGATTGCTTAAGCACCTTTTTCATGTTTCTTCATAAATTAATGTAAAACCACTGATTTCCCAAGAGCTTATTTTACCTGTATATGTCCAGTCATGTATTCACCCACATTTACAAAGAAGTTCCGTATATGTTTCAATAAATTATAGTGCTGCTCTCTTGATATTTTGCCATTTTGCAACTTCCATGTCTGGCAGCTTGTTCTTTAGATTACCCACGCTAATTTCAAGATGATTTCAGCCAGTTTTTCTGCAGAAGTGTTTGAAGCAGAGATTAACATTCATCAAAAAAGATGTGCGTGGTTGGTCCTCGCGTTTGAAACAAAGCGATAAATCGTTAAGACGAATATGTTACTGAACTGAGGAAACCAACCTTGAAAAGGAGCATCTTTTTCTTCAAACCCTGCCAAATTCTCTCTATATATAACTTTAATGACTTTCGAAATTTGACAGTCAAGTAACCTTAACTGACGAGCAAGTTTTCAAGTCCTCTGCTCATTTCTGGCGAAAAGGTTAGCAATATCGTGTCGATAAACGTCTGAGAAAGAAGCTCGCACCAGTATCAATCTCAACCTGTCGCTCACCTTACTGACTGCTCTCTATAGATTATGATGTATATAGAAGGTCAAGCTTTTTACCAAAACAGTTCAACTCTTTCAAAATGCAGTGTGCACATAATTTAAGTGGAATAATCCGAAATTAGTAAAACCTGGCTTTATGTGCCTCTAGTATTTCATTGTCATATATGGATGGAATTATTGTCATTGGAGTCCTCAGGGGGGGACATGTTTTCCTCTTCCTCATACAAAAGTAGAGCTTCACTCACTATATCAGCCCTTCATGTCCGAACTTTCAAATGATTCCAAAATCTGACTAAAATATACATTTTCCAGCTCTCCTGTGTTGTTGTGGTTTCATCAAACATAAGGACAAACGCAAGACTTCTATCACTTACCTCATACACTACATATTACAGCAGGAATGGTCTTATAGTCTCAGAAGCTTTTGTGCTTGACTGAGAGAATGTCCTTAGCAGTATCACATTTAAACATTTTTTTAAACAGCTTGTCAACATGATCGCAGGTCCTAATTGCAAAGTCTAAAGACGCAACTTTGTAACAACAAAGGTTCTGACTCTGACTTGTATTTTTTTCATACGAAGTACTTGCAGCAGTTGTCATCTTTCTCAAATAAAATCGTTTGTGTCGTGTCCTTACAATGCCTTGCATCTGAGACTTGTTCATATTTGGAGATTTCACTGTGCTGTATAACCTGCTCACAGCCACTTTTGTTGATTGAAAAAATCCTTAAAACATAGTTTGCAAAAGCATCCCTACTAAACGGTGGCTTGTTCACAGTTTGGTGATCTGTTTAAATGAGAGCGCTCGACACGTCCGTTGTAGAGCCCATGACCAAAACAAGGCTGAAAAGGGTAAGCACGTTTTATGAAAATATCCGTTTTAAAAGAACATGCCTGTTTTTAAAAAATCGAAGAATGTCATGCCACGTAGAACATTTTTCTCATCACTTTGGATGCAGTATCGATAAGAAATACTCCAAATTGACGTTGCAATAACTTTTACCAAATATCATCTCGTGTTTTTTCTTTTACGACGAGACATATCTTGAGTGATTTCTCTACCGAAAAGTAAATGTTGCCCCACTTAATCGTGCATGTAACATTGTCCCAACCTCTCCTTTGGCTCAAGTTCCGCTCAACACACAAAAACATAGTTTACAGAGCTCGGTTAAATACAAAATATTCACTTTTTTTCAAATGTGCGACATGGTGCTAGCGCCATCGGCAATGTGAAAGAGCCCTCGCAAATTTTAAACATGAAACATGAAGGAATCCGATGGAATACATATTCAAAACATTTCATGTGAGTAAATCTATCAATTCATGCTATTTAGTCTATATATGAATATCTATTGGTGTAATTCCACAATATTAACACTTATTGAATGATTGTGTTGGCTCGATCACATTTCCTGGGGCTTATAGGTAACTTATAGAAGTCAATTGACCGCCGTAGAAGGTATAAGATTAGTTACATGATGACTTTTGATGCAAAGCATCAAAGATGCCGCGCATGCTTTTGAAGCACAACTTAAATAAAGCAAAGCCATTCAGAATATTCTAATAACATGTGCTTGTATCATTATCGAACAACGGGTCTAAATATTTCCACTAAGCAATGACTCATGCTATTTTGACAAGTATCCTCAGCTGGTTTGGTTCAGAGATTTCTAAATAAAAGTGTATTCTAAAATGCTAATGTAAATCAAGATTGTCTTTGGACTAATTTCCCTAAATGCGTTTTTTTCCGCTTTTCCCCGAAACATTTCTATTTATTAAATCTGAATTAAAAAAAAATAATGATCGAGAATATGGCCAATGCAAAAAAACAACAACATCAAATTATATCAAATTCTTCATAAATATAGAACAAAACAAGAGGGCCAAGATGGCCCTGAATCGCTCGTCTGAGATATATTGTTTTCATTGCCTTATACAGCATAGTCATACTGAATACAAAATCCATGCAATATAATCTTAATTCCACACAAAAAGTTTTCATGTGGTCAAAAAAAAACCCCACAAAACAAGTTGACCAAAGCGTTGGACCATTTTTGACCCCATGGCCATGATTTGAAAACTTGGTTCAGGTCCACAAGGTAATGCTACATACCAAAATTCTAAACCCATGATCTTGTGGTTTCTGACAAGGATATATTTTAAAAATCTTTCCTATTTAAGTCTGTGTAAAATCAAGTGTCCCCTGGGGCGGGGCCAATTTGACCCCAGGACCATGATTTGAACATACTTGGTAGAGATCACTAGACAATGCTACACGCCAAATATCTAAGCTCCAGGCCTAGTGGTTTCTGAAAAGAAGATTTTTTTCTTTTTTTTTCCTATATAAGCCTATGTAAAATCAAGTGACGCCTGGGGCGGGGCCAATTTTGACCCAAGGGTCATGATTTGAACAATCTTGGTAGAGATCTACTACACAATGCTACACATCAATTATCTAAGCTCTAGGCCTTGCAGTTTTGCAGAGAAAGATTTTCAAAGTTTGCATTTTTAAAATCTATTTTAGCTCCTGTGACCTAATTTTTTCAACCAATCAAAATCATTTGAACAACTTTGATAGAGAGCATCATAAGGATGATTCCTGTGAAGTTTGGTCAAAATCCATTCAGCAGTCGTTGAGATGCAGGAGATGTCGTTTAAAGGAAATTGTTGACGCTGGACGCACGCACGGACGTTCTCACTGAAGTTACGTTGTGGGATTTTGCCCTTTTGCACCCCGTAATTTGCACCCCACAAGCAACAAATCAGCCCACAAGTGCCAATTGTACTTCCGAAACCCCATAAAACTAATCCTTACCCAATGTCCTTACCCCGGAGCGTCACTTGAGGGAGGGCGGACAGACGGACGCCGGACAAGAGGCGATCACAATAGCTCACCATGAGCACGTTGTGCTCAGGTGAGCTTAAAAAGTACAGAAAATACTTTACAACATAAGCTACCATGTTCAGTTAAATTTACCCATTTTAAGCACCATCAGCTTACATACTGGGACCGTAGATTGGGCCTAGGGCCGTCAATTAGACATGTCCGATACGGCCATATATAGAGTGTTTGTGTGTATTTTTTTAAAACTTTCTAAATCATGCTGTAATATTCATCATTAGACCGCGGTTTCACTGAATTTTCAAATTGACGGTATGTATATAAAAAATCTGAATATTTTAAGGTCTCTAAACATCTTCATAATCTCTTTTCTGAGCTTTAATGAACCAGGATGCTTGCAAGGTCCGTTAACGCAAGTTTTAAAACCCGTAGCCTACGAGCTTAGGGAGAAGTCTTTTGAATCTTATTTTTTTTTACATCAGTTAATACTAGTAATTGATTCATAAAGTGTTTTTGTTTAAAACATAATAAATGTTTTTTATTTTACAATGATAACAGTGGTTGCTCCCTTTTTAGCTCACCTGAGCACTTGTGCTCAGGGTGAGCTTTTGTGATCGGCTTTTGTCCGTCGTGCGTCGTCAACAATTGGTTGTGAACACTCTAGAGGCCACAGTTTTGGCCCAATCTTCATGAAACTTGTCCAGGATGTTTGTCTACATAATATCTCGGATGAGTTTGAAATTTGGTCATGTGGGGTCAAAATCTAGGTCACCAGGTCAAATCTTAGAAAAACCTTGTTGACACTCTAGAGGCCACAGTTTAAGCCCAATCTTCAATAGATTTGGTCAGGATGTTTGTCTAAATGATATATTGGATGAGTTCGAAATGGTCACATGGGGTCAAAAACTAGGTCACCAGGTCAAATCTTAGAAAAACCTTGTGAACACTTTAGAGACCACAGTTTTAGACTAACTTTAATGTAACATAGAGTTTGCCCGCAATTCCTATCCAATCAGTGAGCCCGAAATTTCAAAATCCTGGTCGATTTAATTTGTTAAGAGTTCGGGATTTTGCGAGACTTGTCTATTTAATTGAGATTCAACTGTTAAGAGTTTACGGCGATCTGCGCATGTCATTATTTCAAATTATGCTCCGCCCTATTCACGTAATAGCCATATATGGCAGTGTTTAATACACCGATCCGTACACACGAGGTGTGCTTATCATTTGATTCCACACTGGCGCATGTTGACTTCATTTGTAAACATTGAGTAAAGTTGCTTGAATAATCATGTTTATATACACATTAACATAAGAATGAAGTGCTTCGGAAATATTCAAATGGACTCCTATCCTAAAATAAATATTAAAATACAAAGGTATTTTTGTTTGTTTATTATGTTTAACGTCCCACCGACAGTATTTAAGTCATTTGGAGACGATGTCTACTTGAGACGGATGTAGTGCTGTCACACTGCACAGTATCACGCCGTAGACAGCTGGCATGATACCACACCCAATCACATTATCCTAACACCGGGTCAACCATTCCTGGAACTACCCTTTAACTACCCTGTAATATTATGCTGCGCGCCAAGCAAGAGAGCTATAACCTACGACTTCGGTAAATACAAGAATTGAAATTGATATAACATTCATAAACAATTTACAGATCGTTTGATTTGGTATTTCCAGGGTATTCCTAGCCTTGATATCTTCCGCTGACAGAGGCTATCCTATAGAACTACGATTATAATCTACATACATGTATTTCGTTCTTTCCTTAACATCAATCAGTTGCTGTGTACTGATGTCTTAACTAATAAAAATAAAATAAATAAATAAGTCATCACTCAAATTAAATTTCCATGCTTCTTTATTGAAATCTGAAAAAGAAATGAGCCGACGGTGAAAAACGCGCGAAATTTATGTGTTACATCCATATTTGGAAAGCACGTGCACGTGTGTAAATACTTCAAAAACACGCTGACGTAACAATTTTATGGCGCCATCTCCTAATATAGCAGTGTGACGCAGTAATAAGGCGGGGCAAACTCATAGTTAGTCAGTGTTTATTAAGAGAGAATTTAACAGTTAAGAAGCCGTCACTCGCTACGCTCGTTCTGGCTTCTTAACTGTTAAATTATCTCTTAATAAACACTAACTATAACTTGGTCAGATTGTTTGTTTATATCAAATCTAAGATGAATTCAGAATTGGGCAACATAGGGTCAAAAAGTAGGTCACCCTGGCAAACTTTAAAAAAATCTTGTGAACACTCTAGAGGCCTACATTTTTGTCCCAGTGTTAATTAAACTTGATATGAATGATGACTGCATGAATTCCCAGTTGAGTGCAAATTCAGGTAGAATCAAAATGTAGGTCACCTAGTCAAATGTTAGAAAATCACTTTAGATGCCAGATTTTTTGTCATTATGCCTAACACATCCATCTTACTCAGGTGAGCGACACAGGGCCATCTTGGTCCTCTTGTTCAGTTATGCAGCTCCATGGCCAAGTTAAAAACCTATTCAATACTAAAGCCGCTTTCCACGCGGCATTAATATACCACACTCACTTTGTCCAAAAATTGGCCATTTTCACTAATGTTATGGCTAAATTTCGGGCTAACGCTTTCAAATTATAAGTTAAACTCTTTAATTTAAGTGCCAAAAATACGTTTTTAATTTTAACATTAAGGACGTGCTGTGAATCTTTTGGAATCGTCTAGAAGAGTTTACGGTCGTATCGATTCGTATTTTAAGGCTTACGAATAGTTTGAAAGGTTGGTTGCCAGTGTTTTCAAATTCATCGCCATAGAGGACTATATTAAGTTAATGATAAAATGTCACAAATCCTGTTTTCTAAACAAGACCTAAAATTATCGGATTTCAGAGGCTTCATAATATAAGAAAGAAAAATGTGCGACATCTTCCATAATATTTGTAGTTTTTACAGGTGACACATGTAGTGTGTACGTAGCTATCCAGCGTTCTTTTCAGGGCATACATGTGAGGTTAACAAAAGAGAAACCTACTTCAGAGCCACAAGGAGATTCATCGGTGTGAGTCATTATACTTACGTGAATAATGATATTATGAATATCGACTATAAGATAGTGAGTCATAGAAATGCGTAAAGACTCTAAGGAAATGAATTGTGTCTCAAATATTTTGAATCAACATCTTATATGGCATCAAAATGCCATACGCGCTCGATGGGTGAAAAGTTTCTGTTAGACCGTTAAAATAATGTTTCAAAGCACAGAGAACCACAGTTTCTCTAAAAGAGTATAGACACGGAGTTAAACTCATAAAATAACAATTATACTGTTGGATCTCGTGGACAAGAAACTGGTTAAGACATTTTAACTTCGATTATACTCAATTGTGTGAAAAGGCATTAATAAGGACGATCTTGTTGCAACATTGTTCTTATGGGTGTATGCCCTACGCATGTAAAAAAGCGTATACAATTCACAATAGTTTCCATAGTATAGAACTTTCACTATGCTTTACTTCAAAACATGATAGTTTGCCATAGGAACGTGTTCGTCATGGACACAATTTACCACTGTCGGTGTGGATGTTAACCATGTGAAGAAACGATTAGCAGTGTTATCCGCATGCTTGCCTACGCTTATTAACGGGCCAAAGATGTGTCATCTTCATATTTTGTTATTTCCCCCATTTGTTACGAGTAACATTCAAAAACGCTGAAAAAAACAACAACAACAAATTAAAACACGCTCATTAAGGATAACATGTGTATTAAAATTATGCAGTACAAAAATATCAGCTATATCAGTTTGACTTCTATAACTCGCACGTGATTCAAAATAGGCAAAGTAATTTATTGAAACACATCATTTTACCTAAGCGAATCACACCTGTAATACTACAAAAGCTTTTTAAATTATCGGTTCGTTTTATTTTAAATATTGAATTATAAATCCTTCCGTCCAATCTTTAGGAAAAACTATTTAAGAACAAATTTTTTTATATAATATTTGCAAAAAAGATCTAGAACCGCACCAAGGTTCATTTGCATCTGGTTCAATGCCAATAATTTATTCTTTTGTGTTTTGACATTTAATTCATCAAACATTTATCTAGATGCATTTCTCTCATACCTTCTATTTATTGCATAACGTCATCATCAGATGTAAAATAAACATACCTCATTAGGTTTTGCAGCCTGTTTATGATCATATTCAGTCATGTAACGCGTGTGTAGAAGACACATCTAGATTGCACGTCAATCATACATTATTTATTTTAAATCGATTTGCTTGCTCTCAATTGTGGCCAATCAGAGGCTCTTGAAATCCAAATTTATCAGCAATTTACATGAACAGAACATTCTATTTAACCATATACAAAATATATCGATATGTTTGACAAAAGTAAGTATTTCACAACTAAAGGGTGGCTTCTAAGTAAAATAGAATCTATTAAGACATTTCCAAGCGGACTTCGGTCTTCATTTATTTGTAGATATGTTTTATTAGACTCCTATGGAACCAAGAGGACCATGGCAGCATTATATCACTCACCTGAGTATCGCCAGCCTAAATAAACCAATCTGGTCACTTGTGATCGTCAACGGTAAACTTAACAAGGTAGTCCAACAGTAATCAAATTATAATCATGGTCCTTCAATTGCTTAAAGTGCTGATGCAAGCACCCATTGACTTGGAGTTATAGCATAGCCTCTTCGCTCAAGGTCTATCATGGCTTGCATTTACTGTAAAATTCTCATGATCACTTGATAGAGTCATTTCTTGATTTCTTTTATGAACTGACCAATTGACTTTCATTCATACCAGCCTCATCACATAGAAATCCCATTTTTAAAAGGAATCATCCATAGCAAAACTATTCCAATGAGTTTTGAGCTTTGATTCTTTTCAAATTATATTCAAGTATAATTAAGTATATATATATTTAATCTACAGCTAAATAATAAATATTACTTATTTTACCTGCGATATCATTCCTTTTTATTGCTCAATATATATGACGGAAAATGCACCTACGCGCTTCCTAGAAAACAGCATTTAAAGGACATCCCCTTCCCCGCCTCCAGTCTGGGCCTGCATATCGATCCAGGGCCACATACGCACATGTTAGTAGAGAGCAATTGTGTTATTTGTCAATATGAAAAATGAATTATAATCATTGGTTTCAGAGTAGAATTTTGAAATATGTACAAAGGTTATAAATTATAAAGAAACCAGTCCACCCACTTGAACATTAATTTCATTTTAGCATCAATATTCGAGAGTCATAAGATTGTCATATGTAAAATTTGAATTAAATGCTGACTGCTGATTTCAGAAGAAAATGGTTTTGAAATATTCTTTATAATGTTTATAAGGAAACTAGACGTCCCCTTGTGGGTCTAATTTTTCAAGGAATGCTTTTCTGTGGGCTATTATCGAAGAAGGCCGCAAAATGATCATTCAAGCCAAATGAAACTGTCATTGAATTCCTGTCATTGATTTAGAGAAAATCTATATTTTCTGCAATAAAATTATTTTGGTTGCATGACAAACGATGTTCTTAAAATCATCAGAGAATCATAAAAAATCCTGATGTAAATTGAAATCCCATACAAGCTTTAATTTGGTAGTCTCATGTTCATTGCAGCAATTACATTTTAATTAAGAAAATCTGTCAAACAAAATGCTATAAGAATCAATGCTATAATAAATCATTATATATTTTGAATTTCAGCTATAAAGAATCAACAAACTTGAACAACCACGTGATCACACGCAATCTACATCACTGCTACGACGGTGACAGACAAAAGTATAATACCGAACTTTCCATTTATCACCATTATCCTGACAGTTTGTAAAATTAAATGAGGTAAGTTTGAAAAGATGGAAATTACCGAGTGGATAACTTACATTCTTTCACAAAAAGGATATCAGATTTATGAACTATACCTGTATATAGATTCCATATTTAAAAAAAATAATGATTGTATTTATCAAATTAACGAGCTTGCGCTGATGATAATTGAAGTTATCTTTCTTTATCCTTTATTTTTGGCTTGCCGCCACGGCAAACAACCGCAACAGAAATGGCATTAATAATTTTTCTATAGGATATTTAAATGTACTTATCACCTTTCATATTTCAACTAGTCTGGATACATTGTTACACGCGTGTTTCTGGTTTGCACAAAATCGCAGACGTTTCTGTCTCCATACAAGCTATTATCCTTCAAACATTACATTTCCTGTAGACAAAGTACTATTTTGCGTGCTTAAGTGATCTTTTTTCTTATTCTATTAAATAAGATGTGTTCATAGTGGGAAATTTCTAAGTACTTTATATCAGGAAATGACTTCTTACAATCATAAACGATTTCTTTTCTAGAAAAGAGTCACACGTTATGCTGATTATTCTTTAACTTCAATGAAAACAAAGTCAAGATAATAGAATGAGACATACAGTCTTTTGTTATTTTGCTGGGATGCCGTTTCTTTTTTTTTTGTATATGCGTTTTAAGTTGCCTTGTTTACAACGTAACATATTACCGATGCCCGCTGGAATTTCAGTACCAGATATCCAAACTCAATGCTTTCTGGCGGGCAAGCTATACGTACACTTGTTTGCTCGCACAATCGTTACACAATAGATAAATATGCTTATATGACGAGCTCCTGTTTAGGCGTGTAACGTATGTTACATAATACATATGTTTCATAAATAATATTCACAAAAATCTGCTTTATATGATTTACTTATCATTTTATTATTATAGAGGTTGTCACTGTATATAACGAACGATAAATCAGCAACGATGCATAAGTGGGATATCAAAGAAGTAAAAAAAATGAATGAAATTGTTTGACACAAGCCAGTGACGGGCAATCAGAAATGTTTAGCAGTTCACGCACCCCTGGCATGTAATAGATATATGGAAAATAAAATTATGACATTCATTGAGATATGTTCGGCCCTCACAGATAAATGATATATTAGTTACAAGATCAATTTGATTAGGAAAATCAACAAAAAAGTTACAAATTACAAGCGACATGACTTTCTCCTATATTGTTTAAGCTGATGCTTAATGCAACATTAAGACTCTCCATCCTTTGATTCAATATTTGTCTCTGAAATAGAATATGTTATAAACTGTATACATGTATATGCAATCTTGACAAAATAAAGAGATTTGAAATGATTTAATTTGTAAACAATCTTATATCTAAAAGCTTACATACTGTTTGAATATCAAAAATGCCAGATTCCATCTTGTTTACACTCTAGCATCTTCATTTCTTAAGCAACCTTCTTTAACCTTTACAATATGGTCATGCTCTAAGCTAAGTTTGATTATGACTGACATTGGCCTATTAGGTCAGAAGTAATGGCCCTTTGTTTGTCAACGACTTTAGTGTTTACACTCTAGAAGCCGCAATTTTTATCCGATCCAAACATAATTAGCCAGATCTTTCTTAAACTAGATCATATTGTTTGTCTTGATGATATCTCGGTCAAGTTTGATCATGGGTAAGGCATGGTGCGAATAAGGGCCACCATGGTCCTCTCTTTTCTTTCGCTTAGGATTGTAGGATGTCCGTCTCCCGTCGATTAGTTTTATTGCATTTTGCTCGGACAATCTAAATTAAACTTGGAGTTGGAGAAATCAACTTATACATCGACTATGGTTGAAAAAAGATAATTCAGTCAAGATTTGAATTTCAAAAATACTAGAGTTTATTTTGTTCTTCTTGCATCAAAGTAAATGTTTTTACATTAATTTTGTATCCGCCAAGCAGTATCCTATAGATGGGTTTTCTTGTGCGTATTCTTCATTCATATTTAGCTTTTACTTACGCAAAAGTTACAAATGAGCCTTCATTTCATAGAAAGTTACGAAATGAAACATGGAAAGCATGCGTGCGACGAAATTTGTCTAGAGCAATTAAATATTTGATCAAACTAAAGGTCATACATGCATGATAACGACTACAACTACGTAGTAGATTTTGTGTCATTCTTATGTGAAAATAAGAGTTAAAATAACACACACACATTTTTAATTTCTTCCTTCTCTTTCTGAATGACGTTTTCAACAAACACACACATTACCTTTTTCATCGTTTTTTTCTGAAATTGAAAAACATTCTAGCGTTAATATGTTTAAGAAAGAGACTTAGAAATGATGCATAACTTTGCAAAATCCCTTATGTGCATATTTAGGAATATCGTTTTTTCAAAATAGCTATGGACAACAGTTTCAGGGTTCTAAGTAGTATCGCAACTAGAACAGGCAGTAGCTTGCTAGACTCGTGCAGATAGATGATTCAGCATAAACTTTTTCTTTGCACACTATAAAAAGTCCACAGTACGAAATCGATTGGAATTTTGTTTTAAAAATTACTGGGATGTAAGTAAAAACCAGTAGTGTTGAATCTGTCTTTTTAAAGGTGCAGAATATCTCTAACAGCTGCACATAACATGAATTTAATATAGTAAAATTTTTTAGATAAATTTATCCTATAATTAATTTTGACAAATCCTTCAAAATTTCAGTCACGTTTAAGATTTTCAGTCTCTTTGGAAATAATACTCGTCTACAAGGAGTACTTAAAATTGACAGACAAGATGTCACATTCTAGGAAAGTGAACGGAAGATGTAAACGATAAATGGCATTGTAAAATATGCGATTCCCAGCGCTTAAAAGAAAAAAAAACATAGCAATAAATGTGTATATTTTACTAAAGGAAAACAGATACGATCAGACTCGTAATTAATTCCTTTTATTAATGGCCACTAGAACCTGTTTTGCCTTTCGCACTGAGGGCATTTCCGGAGTTAAAGCATATAATAACGATTTTGGGAGGTAACTTCATTCCCTACCATATAACAAGTCTGCTTTGGCGCATACCATTACGGTCTAGCCAACTAGAGACATGCAACATGTTACTCAATCTTTCTTCAACGGCAAAAGTGCGAAAGATATATATTTCATTCTTTGACATTTGCATATTGACAATACAAAATGTCATAAACAGACATAGCTCGAAAAAAAAAAAAAGGGAAATCCCGGATCAAGCATCTTTTACAGTTAAAAAACATACAATGCATTATCACTTACAAAATGAACTACTTAAGTTTGGATTTAATTTCAATCCATTTGTACTGGATTTGGGGTTTCCGTTATATGTAAATTCCGTGAAAATCTTATTTTTATACCATTAAATACTCCTCCAAGCTGGTTCATATGACGCCTAAATATAGCTATGTGTATTAATATTACGAAAACATAGTTGATCTAAAATGAAGTAATTAACAAATATGTATACAATTTAACTATCAGTTGATACAGACAGTCTAAATTTGAAATATGCAAAAAATATATACAACTTACATGTAGTAAATATAGTCCATATAATGCATAACAGACGGAAACTCAATTCATATAAAAAGATGATACACACATTGATTACAATATATAGTAGGTCATACCCGACTGGGGATCCGAATATTGTGGATTCAAACCCCGTTCTTCTCTGCAAGTATGTGGGCAATCCTTTAGAAACTATCAATTAAGATGATAAATAACCCCACACAGCGCATTGACCTTAATATCTCCTTGCTTCATGCACAAACCATATGGTATATAACGTTTGTGTACATATTTCAGTTACATTGAAATACACGTATCTCTAAAACTTAGGGAATATGCGCTAAAAATGTTCTTAATTGACCATATCAAAAGATACATTCCTTAGACTCAAAACTCTAAAACGCATGCTCAACTATATGGCAGCAGCAACTATCGGCCATGGTGATCACACATGCCACGTTTGATTGCTTTGTTTCCAAAACGGATGCAGTTTGATCCACAAGCTTTCGGACAGACTGATCGACGGTCAGGCTGAACCAAGTCTACCATCGTAAGATTTGTTGTCATTACGTCTGGTATCTAAAATATACCATATCATTTGTTAAACGTTTTTAATATAAGCCAATTTAACACAGTTTTTAAACAAAAACAAATATTTTGAAAGAAAATTTCTCCTAAGTTAAATATATCCAATAGCATTTTTGAATTGAATAGAATGTGTACTAACAAATCAGTACCCAGTTGGTGACGCTTTATTCTTTGTAGATACAAAGCCATATGCAGAATAGGAAAAGAAAATATGATCAACGATAAAAATGAACACATTTTACAATATTTTCTATAAAAGGCACTCAATACATGTGTAGTTGCAAATCACACAAGAAAAGTCAAAGATACTAAAGAGTGACAAACAAGATGGATAGATTAATACATATAGCAGGCAAATACATAGACCATTTGACCAAAGGGACAGACAGACAAATTAATATTCAGACCGATCGAAAGGATAGATAGACAAATGGTGCAGTAGGTTAAGCAGACACATTAACAGACAGAAAAAAAAACACAATCGTATCATACAAATAGAGACTACAGTTATAGCGACAGATAAACAAAAAAAAACACAATAAATATGGATAACTGAAATAAAGACAAACAGAAAGAAAGAAAAGTTAATAAACAAAGTATTACATACAGGCTTAAAATCTGTTTCAATCACCCTGACTTCACTGAACAATCACCAAACACATTATCGTAAACCAAGTTTTTTAAAAACCGAAAATGATAAAAATCACAAATAACATCTTCTCGAAGGAATGACGAGGACTGAAAAATAAAGTAACATATAAAGTGATTAAAATCGGCAGGAGATGAATATAGGTTTGTATCTGTATATTTGAAAGTTACGCCTCGTGTGTGTGTTTTTTTATAGTTGGTCATAAGAAATATTCATAAAATGTTTCAAAGGCCGGTGATACCTTGTTTAATATTTCATATGTCTGTAGATCAAATAATATACTATCAACATACAAAGGCGAATTTACTTCTGAATGTTTTAATAAGATAATGTAGCGATCACCTTTAATAACTAATATATCTTGAAAGTTTATTTCCTCCAATGTCGGAGAGCATTTCCAAATACGAAAGTAACATAAACACCATATACATATAAACAACAGTGACAAGTTTGACATTAATTTACATCAACATATACACATTATTAACAAAAAGCTTAATGTGACCAGTGATAAAACAAGAGGGCCATGATTGATCGCTCACCTGAGAAACATTACCCTCAGTTATGAGTCATACTGAATACATAATCTATGCAAAAGTACAGCAAGATCATCTTAATTAAACACAAAAACTGTACCTACAATCCAAACTTTGAAGGTCATAGCTCTAATAAATTCATATAAAATCAAGTGACTCATGGGGCGGGGTCAATTTTGACACCAGGGCCATAATGTTAACCCTTTCCCTCATATAGACTCATTTTGACGCACTCACTAGGTACCACATAAAGCCTGATCTGCAGAAAGCCAAACTCAAACCTTACCAAATTTAATTGTAAAATCCTCATTACCAGACCACTGAGGAGCAGCGAATAGCATAAAACCTGATCAGCCTGCGAGTTATCTGGTTTTATGCTGTTCGCATAGGTCTTTTCATGGTATCCCCTATGAGGGAAAGGGTTAACAGACTTGGATAAGGTCCACAAGTAAACATCTTAACTCTAGGCTTTGAGAATTCTGAGAAGAAGATCTTTTGAAGGTTTTCCTATACAAATCTATGTAAAATCAAATGACCCCTAGGACGGGGCAATTTTGACTCCAGGGCCATTATTTCATAAAAATTGGTAGATGTTTACGAGGCCATGTTACTCATCAAATATCTAAACGTTAGGCCTTGTCGTTTCTGATAAGAAGATTTTTCTAGTTTTTTTCCTAAGTAAGTCTATGAAAAATCAAGTAACCCCATTGGGCTGGGCCAATTTTGACCCCAGGGCCATGATTTGAACAAACTTGGTTGAGGTCTACTAGGCCATGTTACAAACCAAACATCTAAATTCAGGCCTTGTGGTTTCTGTCAAGAATATTTTTCTTATTTAAGTCTATGTAAAATCAAGTGACCCTTGGGTTGGGGCCAATTTCGACCCCAGTGTCTTGATTTGAACAAACTTGGTAATGGTCCATGAGACAATGCCACACACCAAATATCTAAACTCCATGCCCTGTGGTTTCTGACAAGATTTTTCTAGTTTTTCTTATATAAGTCTATGTAAAATCAAGTGACCCCTGGTCAAGTGAGCTGTAAGGCTTCCTCACATGAAAAATCCGAAGTCCCTACCGGGATTCGAACCCACAGCGGTGAGGGAACATAAATATGACAATTTGACACAGCTTACAATGACAAAGTTTTCACATAACAGAAAAGGCTGTTATCCCCGATATTTTAACCAAGTTTTATGCACATACATACATAAATTGAAAAATGATATGATAGCAAGTAGGAGCAGTGCTGTAACCAAGAACCGTAACTCTGCCTAGTCTGATTTTCTTATTATCTCCCTTTATTTTATATATCAATTTTTGTCAAAAACATAACTCCTGAACTATTAGAGGTTTTGATTTGAAACTTAATCTATAAATACATGTAGATAGTGAGTACATGTAAGCAGAACTCTGTCGGGTTCTCCATTCTATATGGAGAAAAGTCTATATATTTAACATACTTACTCCGCTCATGAATGACTTTCAGTTTACGTCAATCATTGACATCCGATCTGCTCAGACAGTGACATTGTATTTTTCTAATACATGCTTCAGCATGTGACACATTTGTTCCAAGGAACAATCTTGTTTCAATAAATCCTTGTCGAGATTCTCTCA
>CM037788.1:44970713-45020713 GCA_021229015.1 Solen grandis | reverse complement strand
AAGTACCGTATTAACACACGTTAACCTGCCCATACACGTGATCAGTAAGACATGAATTGTTCAGATTACCACAGCGATGACAGGTCTTGTTAAATCTTCCGGTGTATGCAGTAAGTTGCAGGGCGGTTCTCGTACAATAAAGATAACTCGGGTTTCTCCAAGAGAATACCCAAAGCTCGTTAATCCCATCATCAGTGTTCAGTATACGGAACCTGCTGAATTCAGCGGAGGAATTGCGCTGCCGCCAGGTAAGTATAAAATACCCCTTATTTTACACAATTATGTGGTTGTGTGGCCCCTTTTTTGAACAAGAGTTTCCTTTCCAGTAGATGGTTTGTTGTGCGCAGCATACGCATTTTATGGGCGATAGCAACTTATGGCGTGTGAAATAAATTTAGTTTCTATGATCATTTCCAGTCCAAAATAAATGTTACTTACATTTAATTGAAACGATATAATATTTTTTAAACTGGGAACACTATTTGACGCAGTTAAATTCATAACAACGTATTCCGGTCGATATTTTTGTCACTTTTTAATCGTATTTGGCATTCATTTATGTATATTTATAAGCTTTTTTTCCATTCTATGTTTAACAAACACGGGGTTGTTCTTGGTACAACTGCTTTTCTTAACCGACATCAACAATGACTTCTTCCTTGGTGGCAGACTTCGACCAGATGTCAATCAATAATTTGATACCAGTTTTAAGTGACTATTGTGCCTAATTTTAAGATCAGTGTAGAGTATCTTAATAGGTTATGTTTTTGGCGGAATATTCATTGATGGTAATGATGAAGCTTAAGACGAAGAATTACTTTTATTTTGCAAATGAAAACACTGGCAAACTAACTGACCTATCAATGATTAGACATTTTTACCTTGATTAACAGAACCTGAAATGACACGAACATAATTATGTTCATCTATCTTCTTTCATGTTCCCATTTGTCATTGTTTTTAAATTACTTTTTACTGTTGTTTAACCCTTACAGAATTCACTAAATTGTTACATGAAATATTGCGAGATCTTTTTTATGTTTTAAATTTCACAACTGTTGTTTTCCCTTAATTCCATAAAACTTTTTTATTCATTTTTTCTTTACATTCTGATGAAGGCTTATACTGAAACGTTGCGTTTATTTAAAACATTGGTTTGAATTTTAGAAGTTTTACGTCTTTCTATTTTAGCTAATCTGAGCGCATTTGCTCAAGATAAGCTATTAGGATCGATCCGTCCGTCCGTCGCAGCAATAGTTTGTTTGCACTCTAGCATCTTCATTTCTTAAGCAATCATCTTCAAACATCATGACAATGTTTATAACAATTATCCCTCGGCCAAGTTCGATTATGACTGATAACGCCAAATAATGTCAGGAGCTTTGGTCCTTTTATATTAAAAAATGATCGGGTTCATATTATCTTTTAACGTTATTTTTATGTTTCTAGTTTGATAACTTAATCAAGAATAAGAACGACATAATTTATGAATTTAAAGATTTTAAAATGTTGCGTTCACTTACATCGTATTATATCTTAGATGTCCCTCTAGTCATGTCTCACAGGGATCAGAAGTTAACATGGATAGTGCAGAGAAGTAAATCAACCTGTTAATGACCAAATACCACACAAAATGTGGATAGTCTGTTGATTCACATTTACAAAGTATATGTAAAAGTCTGGAAGTAAGACCTTTCTTGATAATGTCTGCTTGATGACGTTGTACTGTTGAAAACACCCTAAGGTACGAAGAGTCGACGTTATTTGTCTGCAGAAAATAAAACGGGATATATAAGTCAGTAAGAAATTTAAATGTACGTTCGGATAAATCCAAAAGTACAACTGAGATTCATATATCATGAAACAAAATGATGAGTAAAATCAGAATTATTGTATTTATCTCTCAGCGGAGAGAATTGTTGTAGTCCGCTTAGACTCAGTTGGGAAACGGTAGACTGAAATGCAAACTGGAAAATTCAAGAGGAAACTATTTTGTTATATGGATGTGAGATAAATGATACGAGGATAGTATAATTTATAGTGATTGATCTCTTGGTATTTGTCTTCTGTGATTTCAGCAATTTAGCATAATGAAACAAACGAATAAAACAGAAAATAAATCTTCTGAGTAGTTACACGATGAACTTCCCCACATTTCCAGATGGTCGGTATGGATTCGTTTATTCTGGCGTTTTTTGTCTCATCATCCTTCTATTCTTAGGCCTATATTACGGAATCCCCCAAGAGTAATTTTCCCTTGTTATTGTTCTAACCTGTCTGAGAAAAGTTCCAACTTCTTCTACATTTTTGAATCATTAAGATCGTGTGGCCAATTACGGTGACATACCATAAATTAAGCACTGAATATAAGGTATCAAATGGTAACTAGTCTTTTTGTTATAATTTAATCAGTATAATGTTTTGGCAAATTTATCACTTTGATATATAATTTGCTCTATTAAATGTGAAATCAAATGTTTTTACACTCATTAATATATTTGCATTCAAAATTAAGCATTAACCTGTCATACTCAATCCTAAATTCGATAAATCATTTTAATGACATTTTAGATTATATAAATTTGAATATTTGATACTATCCATTTAATAATTCAGATGTTGTATAAACATACTATATTATAATCTTGTATACGTACGTTTTCCAAAATTATAGTTTAGTAATAAAATCTCTAATGGATATCATTGAAACAAATAACCCTTCTGATGAATAAAACAAGTTAATTTGGTTTGTATCAAACACATTCGAGCTTACTTTACTCTTCGATGAAACCAGATGTACTGATTTATGTAGTGTTTCCATTTTCCTTAAAACCTTTATTATGTAAATCGTTAACTTTGTTCACTACTGGTATTGAGATATACGCTGAGGTGCTAGTGCCTTTATATCAGAAACATCTATTGAAATGATACAGAAAATGAAGTTTTCCTTTTATTTATATTTTAAAATTTAAATTACAGTTCACCATCGCAATGTTTGGAATGTGTTAAGTGTAACTTATTTCGGTTATCAAAGTGTTTGGATATAAGCTGTCACAATGTCAGCACAACTATGTTTAAAGGTTTGTTTCGTCAGTAAAGGACATATGTTTGTATTCATAATATTTCCTTTTCAAGTAATTTGACAATGGCTCCCAACCCCCCCCCCCCCCCAAAAAAAAAAAAACAAAAAAAAAAACAACGCTCAGTAGCTCGAAAATGAACTCGATGACATATACTTATTTTTCCTTATTCTGAAAAAGCAACCATTAAATAATTTATACAAAAGAGAGAACAAACTTACTGAAGGATATTCTGTAAAAATTAAATAATGTTTAAAAAAAGGAGATATTTTTCTTTCTTTTCCACAAATTATACGAGTTTTGTTTATTTCAGTAAAAATGAAGAACCTGGGGGTATTTTAACCATTTATTCCGATATATTGAACTATAATTAATAACTGTTAGTATGTGTGTCTTCTATTTGTAGAACCTTTACTTAACATTTACTTTTAACAAGTGAAATGAAGTGGAGAGAGAGAGAGAGAGAGATAGAGAGAGAGAGATTTTCAATTTTTTAATGTAATTTTACAGAAGATATTTATGTACCATTTTCATTAGTCTACATTATGTCACTGAAATTTTATCTTCTTTTCATGAAAATTGTATCATTATGAAAAAATGGGCCTTTAATTGTATCTTTTAACTGCATATAGTATTATTTATATATTAAGTCATGAACTGTCTGAAAAAATATAATGATTTTTTCAGATGCCAAATTATCTCTTCCAAATATAACTTTTTACGTTGATTATTATGAGAAGTCTTTTGAAATGATTATGGAGATATGTAGATGCATTTTTTTTATTTTACTACTTTAGATGATCATATATTTGACACTTTCAAATTAATCACCACAATAACAGTGTCGATCATCTCGAGGATGATATGTAAAAAGATTCAAACCAAGGCAAGCAATGCTGTAACGTTTACCGTAAAAAATATGCAATTTCATGATTTTTCTTTACTTCGATTTCCTGTGTCATTAACTAACGAACAAATATATTGAGAATGGGATACATTCTTTTTCGTAAAAAATGTTGCTATGGTTTTCATTTGCCTCTTATAGCACCATTTTGAGCTTGAACACTTTGAAGAGGAATCGTATCAAATTATAGAAGAATGGACAATATCATTAGAAATGTTATTCATTCAACAAACATGGTTTGAATTTTCTGCCTTACTAAACGAGAGAAATTTTCGAAGGTACAGATCCAGTTAAACTTGTGATCGCTCTCGCTGCTATATACTGCAAAAAGTTCGTAGGAGGAGAATATTTAATTAAGAAATTGTTCCATATTTCTTAGAAATTTTCTAGAATGTGTCAGACATTAGACAAATAAATTTGATTTAGTGTTTGACGTTCAAAAAGGAATTTCATTATTAATCTAAACTTTCCCCAAAATTTTTAAAAAAATTTGCATTTAATTCGTTTATAAAGTCAATTTCGTTGGTATTCATATTCATGGATTCATGTTCTAGTAAACGTGAAGTCTTTTGAATAAATATATTTCGAGGGATTAAAATTCGTTGATAAAGCCGTCAAGAAAATCAACAAAAATTAGTCCTCCATGAAGATTAATGATTCTACAGTATATGATGTTCAACAATATTAACAGATTCATTATTAAGTGTAGATTTATGGATCCCTTCTAAAATATAAACAAATAATTCAGATTTGTTCAGATACTATTTAGAATTTCAAGATGATATCAAATGAAGGCCATGATTTAAAATTCCTTCCCTGAGAGTGGAACTTGAAAAGGAAGGAGAGAAACGACAACAACAACAACAACAACAGCAACAACAACAACACACTTTAATGCCTCAAACATACAACACGTTTATTTATGTCGCGATATAGTCACGTTAGGTCTGCCTTTGAATCAGTTGTATAATTACTTATACATCTTATGATCTGATGGTGATGATTAAGGTGATGTAAATTATTATTATGATATGGTAAAACGTTTTAGAATGTGGTATAATACGTCTTTATATTCTATATATCTATAGAAATTCAGTCTAAAAAATAACATCGAGCTGCTGAATGAGAAACAATTGTCTGTTTATTCATGACATATATTTAAATCTGTTTAATTTATGTCAAATTATAAATATTTGACCAATAAATACCCATTTCACTCCTTAAGTTGATACATATCAGAAAATTAACTGTAAGACTGGTAAAATCATGAACAATTTTTCCGCTCAATCATTTGTATGCCATTTCATTAACATTATGTTCAAAGTTTCGACCCCAAAGAGCGTTAGATCTCATTCTATCGGATGTAGTAATGCAACAAATGCACCGCTTTTAGCGTCAAATTCTGATCTCAAAGTGAGTAACGCAATATGGGGTCGGATCCCATTGTGCGTTGCACCCCAAAGTGTATGCCCGCAATGGTAGCAGTAAGACGGTATTAGAACGGAATCTAGCATATCGCTGATGAACGGTAGTACATTGTGAGTATATCGGCTGGACTGCGATAAAACATCTGTATCAGAGCAGTACAAATTAAGGCCATCGAAAAGAGACCGTTCCATTACGGGGCGCTACCGGTGCTCTACCTTATCAACGTAGCTGTACCGAACACTGTCGATGTAGTCCCATTGCTCGCCTCGAACGTGTTCAAAACCTTTATCGTCACCGGTAATGTTCGCTTATGTTCTTACGAAGTTCTGACGTTATACTTCCGGTCCCGTGTTCTAGAAAATAAAATGGTACTTAAGTATGATTTTCATACTCAAACGCAAATTAAGTCCATAGGTTTCAATTGGGATTTGAACCTAAGATCATACCGAGGTATTTTCGAGAACACGGGACCCATTCTTAGCGATGTGATGCCGTTGCTCTACCGTACTTAAACCAACCTCCGAAAATCGCCAGAGTTGTTCTCCATTATAGCCAAATAGGTCCTTAATATATAAACAATATATACATGTACAAAACTTGACTAGTGAATATAAAGAAAACTGTTTCAAAATAGATAGTTGTAAATATGTTTTTGTTATACTTCCTAACATTTTCACAAAGCATATCAAAGGCGGCACTGATCAATGACTTGATACTTTAAATTTAATAATTCATGCCGTTATTAAAGGTCCCTTATGTTTCAAATAATGATAATTCCATGTAAAAGAAAAGACAAAATAACATTTTCATATTGTAGACAAACGCAAATGGTACATAATGTACATAACTGCTGTAAAATAACATTAAAACGCATTGAAAACGCCATTTTGTATTTTATATGGCGGTCAAATAACTCTCACTGTTTACAAGTTTAGCACTCGAGATTCAGTAGTTATAGAAAACGATATGCTTTTTTTTCAAAATGCCATTTTTTATTTAAACATGTATTTGCAAGATGTTTTCGGTACCTAACATAATGGAAATACGAAATATTGTTTGCGTTTCAATGCTTTACTCGGGCTCTCTATTAGATTATGTTACCGCATAGCTTAGACATAGCCATTGGGCATACACGGTTTACCTGTATCAAGTAAGGGATCTATCGATGATGGCTGAAGAATATGGCTTTTACAAGAGGGACCTCTTGTACTTTAGTTTTCCCAATTTCTGGAGCGTTGAATAGTTGAAGCAAACATATCGGAGAAACCTTATTTCCGCCCGAATCTAAAACTCGCCAAATGACGCCTTGTTGATATCAAACATGCACGACAAATGTTGTTATTTGCTCTTTACCTCAGCAGCAAAACACTTTACAAATTTATAATTTATTGGAAATGGCGCCTTTACGTCACGCTTCTACACGAACGTAGACTGAATGTAACCTTACAGTGTCCCAAGTTACATCTTAATACATTGAGAAAAAGCATGTGCACCGGGAAGTGTTAGTTATATTATGTATTTGTATCAGCCATGCTTTATATCTTGATTTTCACTGCTCTTGTTTTGAGTCCCTCGCATTTTCTTGCGTGTTACAAAAGACATACCAAGGGTCATATCGTTATCGGAATGAACGTTACTCACCGTACCAGAATGGATTAAAATACCTCATTTATTGATGTAAAATTATGTGAATGGAAAATTTAACTGATTATTGATAATCATAAACGATAGGGATCATAGAATGTCAAACAATTTATGTAGTTGAAATCTTGTATCTTATCGTAGTTATTTAGGTAGATAATGTAATAGGAAATTATTCAGGCCGAAAGAAAAACCATTTTAAACTTGTGTTATAGTACATATAGCACTACCTTACTAAAGATGAACAATGTTGTAAATATTAATGAAAAACAACATTAAACAAAACAACAAACAAATCCAGTTGATGGCACTTCCTAATTTGATTGAAGTGTTGTTTGTAATCTTCATGTCGTAGAGAGGGTGTTGTTTCCCCCAGAAATTTCAAGACGAATATGTACTTATTCAATAGCGCGGTTTAAGTTTGCCAGTGTCTTCAGAAATTGGACTGCTCTTAAAGCTTGGAATTGCAACTGAAAACTCCAAAATCTGGTATGATAATAAGAAATGTTTCAAAGAACATGCCACTTCCTACGTGCATTTGGACACTGTTTAATATCGGATGACTTTTTTTTCTTCACAGCCAGAAAAGAGTGGGGAATTGCACGAAGGATGTTATTGATTTTTTTGTAGAAAGCTCAATGTATTTTATGTTGAGAATCTTAATGAACTTCTCCGCCCATATCTCTCTAATCAAAGTGTATTCCATTTAGTTATATCCAATTTAAGGTTCGGGAACTTGAGGTTCGATTTTAGGGATCATAAGCCAGATGAGTTTTCTTTTATTTGTTTTTGTTGACGTAAGGTCATTGAATTTTTGCGAAATATTACTTTTGATGTGCGTTTGTTAGTTTATTTATTTTTTATTTACAATTTCAGTAAAGATACATCGTCAAATATATGTTATGTTTATGCATGCATGCTGTTTGAAATAAATATCTGCCTCACAGTCCTCTTCTTATTGTTTGAAGTTTCAGTTTTAATGCATCGGAGATACAGATCTGATGAGCCGGGTTGTCTACCGGAAAATCTTACACGGAATGAGAAAATCATTTCTCAGGGGAATCAACATACGCAGTAAAATATGCTCTCAATTCCTATCATGTCATTTAAGAACGATGATAATGTCGACATCTGTCTTTATGCATTAAAAGCAAAAGGAACACAACTGATTCTATAACGTTACATCGCATCCATATAAAGAAACCAATTTATGTTTCAACTTGTACTGCATAAACAAGGTTTATCCAGACGTCGGTAATCACTGCTTTCCATCCGTCTTGGCGTATTGATTTTTTTTCTCAAAATATTTGTCTTTGTTAATCTCTTGATTTAGAACATGTACATGTACATAAGATTAAATGTCACTGAATAACCACTTCACACTATACATTGTTTTAAAGTTATGTGTTATGTGTTATCATTATAGTTCTAAATTATACTTATAATTAGGTTATACATTTTACATAGATTAAATGTCATGAATATACGTCACACTATACATTGTTTTAAAGTTGTGCCCCTAAGCTGGTTACGATGTATACCTAAATTATTCGGAAATTGTATGTGTTTAATGTTAAATTGCTTTCCTTGGTTACTGTGTCATAGTATGCCAGAAATGGTATTGCGCATGAAACGGACAAAATGTGTCCCGAGTCCGTCATCACTCAATAGACAAGTAAAACGGCTTAATTTATACAAATTTAGTAATCGGACAAAGCCATACATGTTATTGTAGCTTATCATATGGAAGTCATTGTCAGTTTAGAACTTATCACTAATAGATTTATTCCAGGATACTATTTTCACTTACAACAGGCTGGAGATATAATATGTTTGGTGGATAGGGAATGCACCTGATCTGAAAATTATACAATTTGATTGTAAAATTTGTATCACCTAGATTTATTTGGCATAATGAAGAAGAGGCTTAAATGGCCATATTTTGCTCATCAGTGTACCATGTATCTTAAATAACTAATCATTTCATAACTCTGTTGTGTTGGTATTGAAATAAGAATTATGCAACATACATTTTCGTAAGACAGTATAAAACTCAAGCCCACATACCTAGATTGTGATTGCTTAACAAATCGTAGTTGCTACAGAATTACCAACTGAAAGTAAACTTTAGTATTTTGATAATTATATATTTTCTAGGTATTGTCAGTAAAGTTAAAAATATGGAAGCTTGTAAATATTAAATAATCAAAAGCAAAGGATATTGCTTGTAGCAAAGTATTGCATATTCTGTTAGTTCAAGAATCATAACTCAAAGAATATTCTATATCAAGCTATAAATAGTAACAAATATTTTGTCGATTTTTTAGATCTAAATCAAGGAGGAATGTAAAGAAAACGAAACCAGGCATTCCTGGCCTACATCAAAACAAGCTGAAGAAATGAAGATGTTTGAGTATAAGCAGTTCAATCCTGGAGACGTAGGTACCATAGATATTCTCTAAAGCTCAACTGAAAATTTAGCGCTTATATGAGATAAACATGCTAATGTCTGAATCTAGTTATGCATAATTGTAAAAAAATATGCGTGATATGAATATATGACTGGCAGTTGATTTATGAAATATGCATATAAATAACGTTCTTGCATTTCAAAATATATTCTCCGTGCTCCTATATTTAACGAGGTCTCAAATTCAATGTTTCTATTTTAAAAAATAAGTATGGGGTCAATCGTTATAAACGCTAGTTATAATTAGAAGTCAGTTTTAGTTTTCAGAAGTTTCTTAAAATAAACAAAGACACAATGTGATTAATTAAAGAAAACGTCCGTGGAATGCTTTTAGTATAATTGCAGTTTGTTGTTATACATATGTATATATATATTAAAAAGAATAAACGTTCTTGTAGAGTACATAGCCGCTGTATTTGCTCCAACTCAGTCATGATAATATGATATTATGAAATATGCAAACAGTCTTAGCTACGGGACACTAGATAATTAATTAAAATAACATCCATGCAATGCTTTGTTGTTATACGTTTATATGTATATATTAAAAAGAATAAAGTTCTTGTATATTACACAACCGCTATGTTTGCTCAAACTCATATATAATGATATTATGAAAATTTAGCTCAGATGATTTTGAGAAATGCTTTCAGAGAACACCCCTGAGACATTTGCAATTCGGTTTTAACCATATATGTACGTTTTCAGCTTTGTAACTATTATTAATCATGTTTGCCTGCGTAATGTAAAGACTTATGAATTACGGTCATACAATGGATGATGACAAAATTAACTTCAAATTATCCACATGCTAAAATTGATGCTGGGATTGCTCATTATTAATTTTCAGTTCGAATTGTAAGGATTTAACAAAATGTAAATGAAGAAAATGGGTTGATATTAATTAACTTATGAAGTACTGAAATCATTACATATTAGTTAAATTATAGAACATCCAAATGTCCTTTTCTCGTATTGACCTTTTAAAGTGATGACTTTTAAATTGATTACATTGTAGGATTAATATCGTAAACAAATGTGCCTATGATGCTGCATTTTTTAGAATAAGAGATTCGCATTTTAAGGTTCTGGGCCTCTAATGCATTGCCCTCATTCCATGCTGGATATTGTTTTGTCTTTTACTATTTCATTTTTACCATTATTTTTGTATTTATATATAAAAACGATTTCAAAATCAATTATACATAATTCCATTTTGATTTTATATCAAGTTTTTTTTTATGTTAATGTACCAAGGTATGAAGTACAAGGGATGTGAGAAGCCAGACCTGAAAGCTACAAATAATGTAATTTGTAATACTATAATTATTTGAATAGTTGTTTTATGGTTATTTTAAAAATACATGCATACTACTAAATGAAAAAATATAGATATCTTTATTAAAAATAGTCCTAATTTGAATCACATTTCCTTTATCTAGTAAGCCTATTTGCAGATCTATTTTAAAGCTGTAACATATTTTACTTCAAATGCACAGATGATGTATGTGTATACATTGCATAAGATTATTTGCAAAAATAAAGCTTCAAAACCATTTTAATTATCAGATAGTAAGGACCATTGATGTCTTAAACAAACAGTTTGGAAGTATCTCCCAATATGCATGCTATTGTTTAAGTATCTCCTCTCCTAAATGATGTTTATGATTAGGCAAAACATATACTTCCCTTCAGCGTGTTAATCTCTATCTGTCAAATGCAAATGTGTTGATTCAGAATTTCAATGGAACAATTTACATAATGTTTTTATCTATCTAGCCGTCGTCACCAGGAAAACTGGCTTATTTACATTACATTAGATAAGATTGCTGAAGAATTCAGACACAAATGTTCTTTCCACGGTAACAAAACCTACTTCCTCGGGACAGCCGGCCCATTAGGAGTCAATGTTGTGTATGTCTTAGTAATACAATGCGTCTAAGACTAATGTCGTGTACAGGCGTGCTTTATTCGCCTTTCTGGTGCATTAAAGTAATACATTACTGGACAAGATTTAAAGAACTCGAGTCGCATCATTTTCTATGACTAGGTGGGGTTTGTTTTGTTTATAATATAGAGTATCTTACGAACAAGCAACCATAGACCTGGATTGACGACAGACGTTAATTAAAATGTGATCTCATAAAATAACTATTCCCGTGCTAATGTAAATTGACATGTTTTTTTCTCTCATATATTCTTATTATGTACAAAGGGGACTGCTTCAATGTTAGATAAACAGTATAATAGCTCATTCTACTGTCGCGGGACAGAGAATAATGACTTCCATAGAATACAGTATTGATTCACTGCAATTCCAAATACATGTTAGGAACATTTTCTTCTTCTTTTTGAACGTTTAGACTTCAAGTCTGAGTGAAAGATATACCAAATGCAATGTATAAATGTATTTTTAAAAAAATATGTTTAATTTGTATACAAACATCTTCAAAAGACTAAGATCCCGGTCTTTACACCATTGATAAGATATTGATACTTTGCTACATTCTCAGTCAAGACATGCCACAGTGGTCCAGAGGTAGGACACGCGCTTCTGCATCGAGATGTCCCGGGTTTGAGTTCTTCCAGGGACACTGCAAATTTCCTTGAGGAAGACATTTACCCCGTATTATTTCACTTATTCAAAGTGTAACTGGGTATAATTCCGTGGTGCCATACTGTGGGTTGAAAGACTCCCGAGGAAGATCAATAGATGGAAAGCCAAATGTCCAGCGTAAAAGGTTGGCGAACGTGCTTTTACTTTTTTATCATCAAAAATCAATTACAGCTTTGTTATACATGAGCATCACGGTGTGGAACAAGACCATCCATGATATCGGTTGAATGATGGATTATCGGCAACATTTGTCAATATCGGACCGATGCTCGGCCAATATTTAAACGACACCGACTGCATGATATCATAACAGGCAAAGCTGATGTCGGAGCGATAAATTAAAACACTTTTACTGATTTTGTAAATAGAATGCTAAACTAATTCTTTAATGAAAACTTTTTTCGACAATATGTTTATATCTGATAATAACCATACAGATTACCAATATCATTTTTTTTTCTAAGATGATTTAAACATATTTAATTATGAATACAAAACATAAGTACAAATAAAAGATAATAATGTTCAGTCCTGAAATGACCGAATGATAAATTTTAGCGCTATTCACAGTAGGAGGACCGGACAACAGCGGTCTGAACGTTTAATAAAACTGGACTGTTGGTCGAAATTCGTATTATTAAATAACAAATATTCAGCAAAGTGGTAATCCTACCGGATTAAAATGTGTTCAATAGCAAATATTGTACTCTGTCGTCTGTGTAAACCGGATGGGAGGTTCTACCCACACACACTTATATTATTTGTGACAGTGTAGACACTTTTATAAGTTTGTAACAAAGTTAAATAACTTATTCCCAGATTATGAAAAACATATGCCATTTTCTGATACAGGTTAGTAGATTTTCTCCTAACAATGCTTTTTCAAAATATTGTGTGTCAGTGTCCCTGAACTAGAAGTGTAATATACCTAACATTTATAAATTCAGTGACCAAACATTAAGCTGGTGAAAAAAGAGTTCTAATTTTAGATACATGAATTCTTTAATTCAGCTGTAAGATAATCTATTCTTAATCCTTTGTGTTGTGATCAGTTCTAGAATGGGTGGATTTTGCACTGTGATACTTGTCTACGGCATTATATAGCAAACATGAAAAAGTTTTTCTATGTATACTAAGTATAAACAAGAATATCGTTAAAAAGTATTCGGCGTAGCTAAATAATTGTCTATTGTAAAATGTAGAACAAATTAAAACTATTATTAAGCTGGAAACGTTAGAAAAAATGTTTATAAATACCAAGATTATGGTAGGCATTGTGAAGATTATATATGTATAATAAAACGGATTTAATTTACAAACTAGAAAAAGGCTACTCTACCAACTTCCAATATAAATATTATTGCTGATTTTTTCAAAGTAAAGACAATTCTTATGTAACCAAGCGACACCGAAAGATCTAAAATCGCGTATATCCGATTATTGTTTCCAGATCCGCACAATAAACTGAACAACTTTCTCCGCAGTAGTTACCTCCCCTGAAGACCGAGACCACTTTTACAAAGTAGTGGAAATTGTGGTCTTAATATAGACAAACGCCTGCTTCTTACTTAGCTGTATTCAATCATATCGTCAAAGCAGCATTCCTAAATTGATATGGAAGTGATAAATTCTAAAAAACGACATTTAACTAATTTATTAGACTGTCTATTACACAATAACACGCCTAACTTGATAATTTAGTAGTCACTAGCCAACAGAGCCAAGTGTTTTTGTTGTTGTTTTCATTTTTTTTTTTTTTTTCAGAATCTCAAATTGGACTTTTAATAAGAAAATGGGAAATGAGATACTTATTTGTTTGAGAACATAACCCAACAAAGGCTACACAAATGTCAAAAAAAATCTCGGATGTCCAAAAGCAAATACTCACACTACCCCAGACTGACTCTGAAACTATAAAAAAAAAGTCTGAGTAGGGATAACACGCAAGTATCGCCTCTATTCGACCATTTCTAATTCACTGTAGGCGTCTTAGGACGTAACAAACATCAGCCGCGGATGCTTCGTTAACATTTAACTTATTATGGTTGAAACATTGTATATTCTGGGGAAAATACCATTAGTCGTGTTTCAATACATTTTAGTGATTCTCTCGTCACATAATACCAAATTAGAACTGGTCTAAGTGTGAGAATCCACTGATAAATTCCGTCAGTAAATGACTCCTAACAATAATATAGACGTCTGCTCTGGAAGAGGGTTACAAGTTATGCGGATTATTAGATGCAATTTGTTAACAACTAATATTGTTAGAGATAATATATATCCACCACACATTGTCCTGATTGATTTAATTGCTGGTAAATACTACACCAGTATAGTATATGAATACATTACCCAAAGCTTTGATCTTTAACCTCATATCCTGTTGTGTTTTTTTTGCAATGATGAAATTTGGAAATTAAGCTATTAGCATTTCTTCATTCCCTTTGCCTCTCTTTTGTCATTTCGTATCAGGCACGTGATATAATCTTTGTCTATCTGTCACCGATACGTACAAACAAGAAATATATTAAAAGGATATGCGGCGTTGATTTGGATTAGAGTAAACACAAGTTTAAGTTTTGTGACAAGGTAGCAGGCATGAATTTTGAGCTCTGTAGATATTCCTAAATAAGAAGTGCAAGTAAAGTTATACTACACAATGACTTATAATATTATGTATGGATGTGTCTTTGTTAAATAGTTTAAATATGTTGATAAATATGACTACCTGTCACAATACATACGTTGCTTTGCATGTTCAAATGATGTGTATTTATATTTTTGTGTATGGGCTGGAGGCCTTACCATAATAAAATCTTGAATCTTGAGTAATGAAGAATGTAGACTGGTATCATATTTACAAATTATTTCCTCAGTGTTTCGGTAAAATGACCTAAACCTTATAAACATGGGAATTTTCATGTTGGTAAGGGCAAATTGGGATTTTTAAAGAAAAATATGTATCATGTAAATTGTTTCATAAACTCAAAAAGGACATTTAGGTAATTTATTAGTCTGTCCATCACTCAGTAACACACCTTATTTTATAATTTAGAAGCCACTAGCCAACAGAGCCAAATGTCTTTTTATGCATTTTTTTTTCGAAATGGACGATTACATTCTGTGCAGACAATTAGGGGGGTTACATGTTACATTAACATCTGTGTGTTCAATTTTAATCGATAGAAGAAAAAAAACTCCCTTTTTCGATATAATGGACCAAACGAGATTCGTGTCCGTATCTTTCACAAAGTCTGACAGCTAAAATTATGATGGGAGAAAGAAACAGAATCAAAAACGGATGCGCATGAAAGAAAATATGAGACTTACTTGAAAGGAGAGAGAGAGAGAGAGAGAGAGAGAGAGAAAGGGGGGGGGGGGGAGAAAGAGAGGTGTGAAAGATAAGAGAAAAGAAAAAGTAATATCATAAGCCTGGATTTTACTGTCTATGTATTACAATTGTATATCATTTTGGCTGAAAGGAAATTTTCAAATATGCAGTTCAGGCAAACGGTTGAAAAGAACCAAGTTAGTTTTTGTGTCATCAAAAAGCAACGCCCTGAAGGCGGGGGTTGTTGCACATGCACACTTGGAACATCGTTCTATTTTGTACTTCTGAGAAGGAAACAGAGAGGTGTTCTATTGAAATAAATCGTGGATAAATTTGAATTTTCAGCGCTTCTGATTGAACACATATTTAGGGTAATTTCTAATTTAGGATTTCCTATTTCTAGTCCAAATTCTTTTCGTATTTTGCCCAGGTTATTTGAAAAAGTATGTTCTGAATGGCTACGTGATTCGAAACCTCATACCGCCGATATCAAAGGTCGATCGAATGTTATATATGGTTTATAAGTACATACTAACATGAAGTAAAACAATCGCCGTCTTTTTTTTTCAATATATAGCTCCATTCCGATTTTTTCTCAGTATAAAGAATTCAGAGAATAGTAACAGCTAAAACAAAGTAGACTAATTTTGAATCAACCGAGGATAAACGGTTTCTACGTCTGCTATGTCTTTGTTATACATCGTTATCAGACAGTGGACTCTAATAATATATCTTGATCTGCGGATAGGCCTCTCCTTCTGGCACAGTGTTTTAGCTGAAGTTTCGATTGTTTGTGGTAGGTCTTTATCGAAAACTGTATAATTGAGATATATGCAAAACTCGTACTGTTTTTGTAGTAGACAGTAAATTCAATTTACACTAAACAATTTTTTTCTACTGCTCATGTGGAATATTTACGTCTATAAAGACTACTTCATTTAAATACATTTGTACATGGATAGTATGCACAAGGAAGCACACTCTGTACTATACCGACATCATTTTAGATATGCTTCCCCATTGTTCAGTGTAGAACATCCACCATAAATGTATTAATTTCATGTATTGGAGCCAAAAACGACACCAAAATATTACAGGTATTTAAACGTCTCTCGGCATTAACATTGAGGGCGCCGTGTTTCAGTGATAACAAAACCGATTGCTATTCAGAAGGTTGTGGATTTGAAAAACGTTCGGGCAAGGGTTTTCATTACCTTCCCTGACGCAAAGTACTGGTCCATCCCTGGAACTAAGCTGATAGGGATTATATATGTTTGCCAATCAACGTAAAATAATTAAGTTTAAACTTAGCCATCTATATTTGAGTATTTCCATTTCCTGTGATAACGTATCAAGCATGCTTTGATAAATGTCATTTAACCCACTCTTTTAGCTTTCTATGACCCTGCATTTTTGGTGTGTTTGTTTGCGTCAACGTGTCATAATACACTATCTAAAATGCTTAAAAATACATGTCCATTCAACTATTCTCTACACATGGTTACGAACACATCATCGAGTTTTCTTTTACGGACATACACTCCTGGATGTGGCAAGCATATAAAAGTTTAAATATAAGGGTTATGTTGATAATCACCCTAAATATTTTTGCAATCGGAAATAAAATGTCAAAACGTAGCTGTGGGAAAACGACCAATGTTTACAATGGCCAATGGGAATTTAGCGAAGTATATAATAACCAATGAAAATTCAAAATTACCAGATTCAAACAACAGATGTTTAATAAGACCTCTAAGATAATTTGAAAGCAGGGAAAACCTATCCGTCATTTATTCTTGATATGCTCTCATACCCGAGATAAAAACAACAATGTATACAACAAGTGTATTTTTACTTTGAAAGTCTTTGCACGTTTTTAGGCTACCCCCTGTAGAACAGAACAAAAGCGAATGTTTACCTTACCGTTTGTTTGATGTACCAACATGATATAATTACACAAATGCGCTATTAGCTACCAATTTGAAGTAAACGGGTATTCATATGTAATTAATACAGTTTGTAAAAGGTATCTTAAGATCGAGTATATCTAATGTTCTATTGCCAAATATAATCAATCTACTAGAATAGCAAAAAGTTATAAACAGACTACCGTCTGTAAGCACTAACCTGTATGAAAGCAGTTTATTTGTAGCAGCATTTGTGCCTGCATGTTTCAGTTTTCTTCTTCTTTAGGTGAATAGAGGAGATTAAACAAGTCTTGTCCTTCAAAGATGTAAACCACAAAGAGACAGATGGTTTTCTTGTCATTCATTTAACGGCTATGCTTGCCCATTTGTTTAAGCCCATTTGGCAAATTATTTTGATTGAGTTATTGCGCCTCACTTTGGCGGCCGACAACACGTTAAATGGATTAAATATGCATTAAATTTATATTTATTTCTGTTTATTCTACCGCGACGAAAACAATGTTTCAATACCTGGTATATACTTCATATAGAGTGTTTCACAATATCTGTCTCCATTACAGAACACTATCACTTGACTATTTTTAAATATATTTTAATGTATTTGCATCAAAATAAAGCAGATAGATGAAATATTTTTACATGTATAAAAGTACCGGAAAATGTTGACGTCATTGATAGATATTTATTTCTTTTTAATTTTGACTATGAATGACCGCCACAATCACCTGATTTGAGCCCCCTGGATTTTTTTCTTTTGGACATCTAAATGATAGAGTATACATACCTACACCAAAAACAACCAATGAAATAAAGGCTGCGATAAAGCGAGAAATTTGTGCCATTAACACCTGCGCCGCAGTGATTCAAAATTTCAAACAAAGACTTGACGTCGTCATTGCTCAGAATGGACGTCATTTGGAGCATGTGCTGTAAAATGGACTTTCTGGAAATGCAAACTGTAATACAAGTTCGAAATGTAATACACGTGTTCTATATACCAAATATATGTCTGTACAATAACTATGAAACTCAATTTGCTTAAAATCTAGTCGTTTTAAAAATATAGCTCAACTTGCATAATATGGGAACATATATTTTGCTGCCAATTTGCGCCTTTTGGTCGAGTGGCATGACTGGCCTCTTTCGGGTCAATATCTTAAATGTAACATGATTTAAGGAGCCTCGCTGTAATTGTTAAACATTATTATGGAATTTGTGAAATAAAATTCATATTGTAGCTCGAGTCTTGCTTTTAATTATGGACAACAAGAATTTACTTCAAAGTTTTCTTGACTGATTAGATTTGTTTATCTATAGCACTGATGCTGTACATACACCTACTACCCAAATTCTAGTTTTACAGTTTGCTTTCAAAACAATACGTGAATTCAAAGCGCAGGGGTCAGTTTTTATAAAAAAAGAGCATACAATGCATAAGACACCGATCATTAAAACATACTAGTGGTCATGTACAAACAGGAACATACGTATTTTTTTTTGTGACACAAAATAATAGACTTGGGTCAATTTGGAATGTTACTAGTCGTCACTATTATGTTTTGTGTGATGATTACTGCCAAATCGATTTGCGCTTAATTTAACTACGAGTATATAATAAGTTGCACCAGCGTCCGTTCTTAACAGGATGATTGTTGACTTTGTTATTTTTGGTTTGCACGCTAAGACATGACCATCAATTCACATGGAAGCTTAACGAATGGAACCGCGAACTCGCAGACAGACTGATGGAGCAGTTGTCGATTCTGATGTAATTCATCATTATGGAGGTCCGATGTCGCGTGATAATCACACGCGTTGTAATATTACCGAGCGTAATACTCACACGGCTGATGCTTGCTTGATAATCGTAACCGGAACATTGTTAGAATCATATCTCAATTTTTCTTTCTGTGCATGTCGGAAGATAATTCATATGCTGTCCAAACGATGGTCACAAAATCAGTTGTGTTGATATTTACAAACGAGAAGACCTTCGGTCAGCTTACCTGAAAGGGATTTAATGTATCATTGAAAAATATGACAATATGTCGACATACATAATCATTTATCTATAAACAAAAATCTTCTATATCACCCGATACATTCAGAACAAAGGAAAAACTCTTCGGTATACTTTTATATTTTTGTTATTGAATGACACTGACATTTCTAAAATGAAATAACAAATACAACCCGTGTTCACAGCTTAAGAAAGGAAGACAAATTTGGTAGAAACACTTTAGAAGGTTATATCATTGTTAGAAAGACGTGTAATAGTCTAAATACGTTAATGTGCGTTTCAGATACGTCACATATAGGCCAGAATTAGTAGAGGACAAATGTGATTTACTACGTTCTAAGTGATCTCAAGGTTTTATTTAGTATTTCATTTATAGTAATATCAAATCAAATTTACGATTGAACCGTCACAATTCCATTAGTCATAAATTATTGCGACAAACCAACTGCAGTTTATCGAAATTCCTTCTTCTTAAATGTCTAGATATAATTAAGTTTAGAGGGTGCCACAAAGCTTAATACTAAAAAGTCTTGTAAATGACGTATCTGAAATCTACTTCGCATTTATTTCTCGCCGATCACGATTGTTTTCCTCGAGAGTATTCTAAAATGATATTTATTTGACACCTGTTTACAGAAAACTATGATTGTTTACATTTAAGTACCAGAAAACAGATTTACATATCTTTATTTTGATGAAATCTCAATAACGTTTGTAGGCCTACATTTAGTTCTGATGGTAAGCGGCACCACCTAAATCTGCATAAAAAATACTTGGCACGATGAAAAACTGAAATTTCAAATAAATAAAGACTTATTTGTTCAACAAATAATCGAATACTAGTATGCGTCCGTTGTTTGGATTAAATGTACTAATTTTTAAAACGAAAGTCTTGAAAGAAAAATCAACATAAAGTTGCAAGAATCGAAACAGAAACCACATGCATTGATCATTCACACTGTCTAATCTCTCTAGGTGAATGATTTTGTTATTTTTATCCGACAGAAAAAGGCATAATAATTTTGTTAAAATATGAAATGAAAAACGGTCTTTTAATTATCTTCGAAACAGCATTCCTGATTCTGCTGAAAATCGAAATACATATTCTCTAAGGAATTTTCATTCGTAGAGCACTATTTGCTAATTCTGTAAGTTTGTTCTTAATCTACTATTGGAATAGTTTACAAGTGTCATTTAAAGAAGCCCAATCCCAGTTGCCATTCCGTACGCATGCCCTTAAAATATTCCCAGTTAATCAATTTCTTAAATGTTTTCTCGTTATACAAACAGGACTGAACACTATTGTAGTGATCTAATTAAAAACAATATTTGTTCCCAAACTATATTATAAACGACCCGTAGTGTTCATGTGGTAATGAAAATGAAGCTACTGAACATTATTTTTTTCAGATGCACCTTTTCCACCAACAGAGGATTAACTCTTTTTCGATTAATTATATTAAACATGCATTTTTTTTACACCCACGCAGTGTTGAAGAACAGCTTAATAAACTGAACCTTTATTAGTAGTTCTAAGAAAATAAGTTACTCTTCTTTCATGTACAGTGATTTATTGGTGAATCTTAATACTTCTGGGGCCTCCGTGGCCGAGAGGGTAAAGTCGCTGACTTTAGCACTCACTCAGCCCCTCACCGCGTGGGTTCGAATCCCGATAGGGTCATTCGGATTTTCATGTGAAGAAGCCTTCCAGCTGGCTTGCGGTAGATTGGTGGTTCTACCCGGATGCCTCTGTGCATTCAGGGGTCTTCCTCCACCTGTAATTAGCTGGACGTCGCTATGTGACTGAAATACTGTCGAAGCGACGGTAAACAAAAATAGTCAAGTCTTAATACTTCTCTTTTTGAAAGGCACGCGCTCATTTATTCTATCATTACTTTAAGTAATAGTTATCTCTCACATTGGAGTCACCTCATGTGTTTTCTTAATTATTCTTTTCAGCCAGTTATAATTTTATTATTACTATTTTGTCTTACTTAATATTACAAATATATAACTCAACATTAAATAGGTTATTACATGTTATACGTTAGCTGTTTGGTACACCTTCTTGTCTTGTCTCGTCATGTATATGAGTTACCTACTTCTATCGTATTAAACGTATGTCTAGCGTTTAATAGAATTTGCCTAACGGCAAATTGTTTTGCACAAGCACAATAATTATTCGACCGCTGATTACATTTAGAACGTAATGCTAGCTTTTAACTTAACCTACATCTTACGGCAACGTACATATGCCAATGTGGCATGCGCATAAGTCATGATGTAATTTAGTCATGATGTAGTTTACCGACGATTTTAAAACATCATAATATTATGTCCGACATATCTCTTATGGTCTTTATAGATTTTCAATATCTGTTTTATTTCAGATACATCCGATTTGAAATTAAAATAATTCTAGACGGTCTATAATAAGTTTGATTTCGAAACAGACCCGATATTTTGATATTTAGTAGCTGTAAACACGCAACCGACTTCCTAGTGCGCAAAGACCTTGAAGGGAAAAAGAGGTGCACTGAAATACTTCGCCAAACGTTTGATGTAGCGCGAAATATATCTTAAATTCATTTAACATTGAAATGTTAGATATATCTATCAGAAATATTCATTTCTTCATAAATTAAATCATTAAAACTAGAAGAACTTGGATTCAAGGAAAGAGCTCCATAATTAATTTGATTAAACTGACGGTGTTAACGTTTCAGTTCAAAATGGTGAAGAAGACAAAGAAATAGTTATGACCGGTAAAATATTTCTGTTAAGAGTATATCCCTAACTTACATGTATCTGTCTATAAGTGAGAAATCAGGTATGCTTGTTTTAAACTTATATTATGTAGCCCGTCGCGATTCCTGGATAGATCTGTAACCATTTTTAACCATTGGATGGTCGAAACAGATAGTCAATAAAAAAAGAAAGAAAAAAAAAAAGAAAAAAAAGGACGTTTATACGAACAGGTCAGTAATTTCAAAAGATATCAAAAGCTTTTTTTTCTCTTTCTTAGACAGTAGAAAATTTGAAAATCATCGAGATTAAAGGCCCATCATTGTGCATAATGATATAATTTTCATAAAAAAAAAGAAAATATAAAATAACACTGACATATTGTAGACTAACCAAATGGTACATAATGTGCAAATATCTGTCGTAAAATAACAGTTAAACGCATTGAAAATGTTTATCAAATTAAGGAAATTTAGAATGGATGTCAAAATACTCTCATTGTTTACATTTCGCATTGGCGAGTATTCCCGAAGACGACCTGTAATCGGAAATAATTTGAATTTGAAAAACCGTCGGCGAATCTGCTACGTTATCAATTTATGTACTCGTGATTCGTTTACGGAGACATACGGAATGTCCATGAATACGTCAGAAAATTGTCGAAGATATGCGAAATATGCAAATTGGTTATTTTTGGAAACAATTGAATGATCTTAAGTGGAAGATTATTTCTTATTTTACAATGTAGTAACATTGTCGTCATCAAGTATGTACAGATTGCATATCGTAACAAATCTGTAGCACACATGTTGCCTTTCTGTCCGAAGAATATACACTGCTTTTGGAAATATAATAGGCCTTTAGATGATACTCGAATTAGGCAGACCAGAGTTATTGAATAGACTTCAGTAAAAAAGTGTTAGTTTGGTGATAAACGTAAATACTTAAAGTCATGGACACAATGTAAAATAAATTCATTTGAAACTATTCGTTAGCTTGATATAATAGTATTTAAGTTCAAATCTGATCTATGGTTGGCATACAATCTTGATGCAATGAAATAACAGAGTTCATAAAATCATCGGATCGTATCTAATCGTAAATAACTGTTTTTCGTTGACATTAAATTTCGTTGATGTTACATCTTAACCAGGGTTAAGTTGGCACAATTATTCGTCGATTCATTTTGTGTATGCCTACTACATGAACAAGTTAAATTCGGAATTAATATTCGAAAATTATGTAAATACGAAATCCACGAAAAAAATCCAGTACAGTTATGTACCTTTTCATTATTGTAGCGGTTTCTGTATATATATTTACAGGTGATGTCTGATACAGAAAAGAATAAAGTTATCTTTTCCAAATGCTAAATGTTTCATGCATGCCTTTTCTACAATATTCCGTTGGTGAAGCCGAGATAACATCATAAGCAAAAAGGTATCAGGTTAATAAATGTGATATCATATTGTAAGCTACAGGCTCCATAACAATACAGAAGAGGAAGAAACACACACACACACACACACACCAAGGAATGCAGTTTCATAGCTCGGGATATGTTGATACAGATTTATTTGACTGTAATGTCATTTATCACAAGTCGCCATCGTCACTCGTGGAAAAACACAGTCACTTTATCTAAGCTATGCATTACTACAAGAAATGAAGTTTAACTGGCTTGCTGGCTTGCTTAAAGCACCAGAGTCTGCAGCTCCTAAGTGTTATTTATTTCCGACATTTTTATTCTTTCCTGGCAAATCGTAACGAATTGCCAATTTATACTAGTTAAATGCAACCGCTGGGTCTACTTATTTTGGAATCAGTAACCGTATTTGGTACACTTAAGCAACGTCTATGCTTTTTTCTGACATTGATATTGATGACGTCGATAAAAGTGGGATCACTTACAAAACAATGCAATTTGTTTTAATCAGACCTATTGGATCAAAGATTCATCTTTTACAGTAGTAAATAAATATAACTATTGCAAAGTTACTGCGGACACGTGTTTAAACATTGTTTTCGATGTCCCCAGTTCATTTTTGTTAAGTTTGTCTTCATTTATACTATTTAGGGAAATACTTGAGAACCGATTTCTCAATTGTGAAGGTGCATTGAATTTTGCGAAAAACCAAAAATCAAGCATATATTTCAGCTTCTGTTATGATACTTCTAAATCATTATAACTTTATGACTCATAACTTAATATCCATATCATGGACAATTTAAATCAGTTGACATGTTTAAATATCTAGTCTTACTTTTTCGCGAACCAGTCGTGTCGTTTGCAATCTATGCACTCCAAAGGAAACTCACCTAATCATGCTGAATTAAAAACATTGTCACCTAGTTACATCAATATTCCTTAGACTATATAAATGCGGCACTGATTTGATGATTTAAAAGTAATAGTGTGATATCAGCCATAAGCGAGTGTGGCCAAAACTTCTCCAAGATGCATCAATATTGCTATGTAAATGAATAAAATAGAGCGTTTACAGATATATATTTCATGTAATTTAAGGGACATCGGTCCGATATCAGCCATTATCGAAATTGGGGGGTATCTTTTCCTGATATTTCAAAGACTGCAAAAGTTAAATGCAAAAGTTTTTTGGAAAATCAACAATAAATTTGATAAAAAAAACCCACATAAATAAGGATATGAAATTCAGAAGAATAATCATATACTTATACAGTGATGGCCCCGATTTCACAACAGTCCTGACGAATCTGCATTGTGATTGAACTTCTATTACCAGCATGTCTTATATTTGCAGAAACTGGTGACAATTGTTTTTAAGCTAATTAGAACTGATGCTATTCAATTATCTAATGTGGATTTTTTTCTTAAACTATAATTGTATCGGATTCTAAAAGAAATTGACGTTATTTAAACTGTGTTCACATAAATAGAACCAACTTGTCATCAAATTTTGCATTATTCCCAAGCTTTCTAGTGTCGAGAATTATCAAGGGAAATAACTCACAGAGACTGTTATCAGGGTTCATTCTAGCAAATGTTGGACTGTTAGTTACTACTACCAGCATTCCAAATGAAAACTGGCATCAGCAGGACTTTTTCCCTCGTCGATTTGATTAAATACAGCATGTAACCTTAAAAAATAGTATTTATGTTAAATTAATGATAAGCTAACCTAAAATTGATATCTCTATCAAATAATTTTGAGGAATCGTCAAGTATGTACTTTATCCTAACGGCACAGGATAAATAGTGTGCGTATGTTCATGCGATTATGGCCGGTTTTCGATTTTGTTAATGATTTTATTAAATTTACTAATTTGTACATTTAGTTGGCTTTTAATTAAGACACTGATAATTACTTTGTTGCCAGTGACAACTTTTTTTAAAAGTTAACAGTGTAAATAATATATATTGACGCAACATTTGAAGCTTCTTGTAATTTGTAATTTGATTACATTAGATTATCTCATGGTAATTTCTTAAAAAATATTGATTCGTGCAAGTTTATAAAATTCGTGTCGTCTTTTTTTTTCATATCACAGGATGTGGGTCATACCTAAATCAGACTTCTGACATTTTACCTGTAACTTATATCATCATCACTGAACTCATGTTTTCATTTTCGGCTAACACCGGCCTATACGTGCAGAATATATATATAAACAATAAAGAAGTTCCAAGACTTTTATTGTTGTTGAAAAGTCGAATTAATACAACATGCAAGTTGTCAGATGTCAGATTTAATGACCAGTGCATATAATAGTGTATCGTATGTGACCCTCCTATGTTGAAGTCCATGTACACGTCATTTTGACAGTTTTAATTTTATCCGCCAGGGTGATATCAGTTTTTATTGTCCCATCTCGATCGGTAAGCGTTTCTCGAAATATGTTGCATTGCGTAACTCGCAACGCTTGAAAATGATAATGTTAAACTGTTAATTGACAAGTCTTGGTGGACATTACCGACCTCGGATTGACAATACGTGATATAACCCTCCATGGGATGTGTTAATTGATATGATATCAAAGAAATAACATCTTTGCAAAATATATATTTTATTATCTGCCAATATCAAATATAAGATTATTTAGACTTCCAAAGTTATAATTGTTAACAGAAACATTTTATTCACTATGGTATTCAATGACAGGGACAAGTCCTCTCAATCGACATATTGCCCCCTTTAAGACGAAGATATGATTTATTACAATTGGTTATGACTGGGTCTTATGTAGTAGATATGCATCTTTATAAAGATGGTTGCTTATTAATGCTAAAAAGGTTTGTTTTTCATCGATGCACTTTCCATCAGAAGATGTATCATGCTGTTTTGTCAGCTAACCTAGATAATAAATGTTCGCCCGTTATATGTTACATCTGCAATGTATAGAACAATTGGTGTCGTAACATTTTACTATTCGTGTGATAAAATTTAAAGCTATGTTGTCACAAAACACAAGGGTTTGGTTTTCCTTCAGTTCCTTATTCAGGGAAAAGCGGTTCATCCTGAACATTATGGATATCACAGAGAGATGACGACGGCATCTGGCTTGCAATCCATGACAACGTGGAAGGTCCAAAAAACAATCAAATAACGCTTATCCGTAAAATATACGAACACATTCTCGTGATATTTTTTAAGCTTCATGCACACTAAAACATGTCACGCATACACTGGCTGGTTTCAGGGGGTCTGACATTTTTATTGAAGTTGATTTTTTGTTGAATATAACCAAAGGTACCTGGTAACTGTTCCAATGAAAACGTACATCCCGCCGTTTCAGTTGCCGTAATTCCTTTTAAATTTGGTAGAGTTTCATTAATTCGTGAAAGGGATGAATAAATTATTATAAAAAGGGGTTTCCGTGGCCGAGAGGGTAAAGTCACTGACTTTAACACTCACTCAGCCCCTCACCGCGTGAGTTCGATTCCCGGCATGGTCATTCGGATTTTCATGTGAGGAAGCCTTCCAGCTGGCTTGCGGTAGGTCGGTGGTTCTACCCGGGTCTTCCTCCACCTTTAATAAGCTGGACGTCGCTATATGACTGAAATACTGTCGAAGCGACGGTAAACTCAAATAGTCAAGTCAAGTTTAAAGCAGTCCGTAATGGTTGAAAACCGAAAAAAAAAACACACTTAATCATGACAGTATCTTAGCAGAGCGTTATAGTATCTGTTCTGTAAGATTTTATTCCATTCAATTATTAAGTGTCTGTGATTTCAAAATCCAATGATTTGCCTTGCACAAACTTATAAGCTAGGATAATTTTTAATTGGCACCCCTCGGGACCATCCTGTAATAGGATCAATGACAAGCATTGTGTTAAAACGGAAAACAATTACTTTCTGCGCCAACCACAAAGTTTGATAGAATGGAAGCCGGTGTGTAAGAGAGTGCTATCTCACATTGATATATATAAGTAAATCATTAAACATATGCTATTTTTTTTAAACAGATTAACGCAATTAGCATCAATTCTAAAAAACTTTATTGTTTGAGTTTACGAGTATTATAAATACTAAAACGTGGTAAAACGATAGTAGATTGCAACCTATGCATTGATAAAAAGCAGGCTTATAAAAAGACATAATTTCATTGTCATCTAAATCATGGTAATTGGCACACTTGCAATTAAAAGGCGAAATCTGGGTACATTTAAAGTGTGTAAGTGATTGTCGTTTTAAAGAAATCAGTTCGAATTATAATCAAATTTGAACTTTTTACATTGTGTAACTCTTAACACAGACATTGCTTCAAAATGTTAAACAGAAAACGATAAACTTGAAAATATGTATCTCCTTTGTCTCTTTGTATAGATAAAGATTAAAGTGTAGCGTACACGAGGTCTAATATTGAACTGGGCAATTCTTTACCCTGACCTTAGCTAAGCCTATCTTTATATTTACAAATCAAATAACTCCGAGCGGATGAAACTTGGAAATAAATTACTTAGATTTAATATGAATCAGCTAAGCTCATGACTCCATGCAGCTGAGACTAGAAAATAAACAACTATTTATATTTATATAAGATTTTCCTTGGGGCTACCTGCCTGATGATTAGACCAAAAAGATTCGACAATGATTCCTTAAATAATTTGGGTTAAGATTAATCAATATATGATCACTATGAATTAACTAATAACAAAATATGTGAATATGAATCCTCAAAGTTATATATAAAATATTCTTTGTTTAGCCTGATGCCTGACTTCCTGAATAAAAGCTATCATAGACTCTATCTCAATTCCTTAAAACTAACTTGTAACCACACCAACCCTAATGTGACGAAACCATCAAGCAAAAGGGTGGTGGTGATATGCAATTTCAATTACCCGAGAACGACCCCAATTTATAATATATTAAGTCGACCTACTCCTTCGAGAACCAAAACCAGACTGACTGAAATATGCTCTCTGTCTCGCTTTTATACTACTTGTCAGAGTGCCACCTAACGGCCTCCGAAGCTTCCCGAAACATACGGAAACTACCGACTAGTAACTTTACAGCTAAACACTGAAGTAAACCTTACTAATTTCATAAATCAATACTCTTCCATAAGTTTAATAAAAAGCAAATCATATTAATAACATTATCAACTCATTCCAACCTAAAACATACCTTTCTCTGCTTGAAACCAATACAAAATGTATTCAGGACCCGGAGAATAAACAAATGAAGTGACATAAAATAAGGGAGGTAACTTTTGCAGCCAAGCCTTAATATATCTGTTTATTTACATAACATTACCCACGCCTCCGGGTTCATGCGCCCCGCATGATAAAAGAAAGAAGAAGAAGAAAAAAAGAAGAACTCAACCTTTAATACTTTTTAAAGGAATATAAAAATGAAATCAAACATGGCCTTTCTGTGTCCGTCTGCACATTAGATTTTATAAGTTACTGAAAATTCCATGGTCCCATCATGAACTTCCACCGTAATATCATCACTAGTGATCAGTTTATTGTCACCAATAAAGTCAGTCAGCTTCCTTTTCGCCATCTCTGGTTCAAAATTTCCTTGGGTATGCTACCATGGAACTTAAAAGCGTCTCACCGTCATGAGCAACTGTCATATTCGTAAACATCTTCTTGCTTTCATTCCTTTCAACTCCAAACTTAATGCCTAATGTATGGCATTCTTCAGGACTCATATCTTGAGCCTTTTCTTCCACCACTTTCTCTCCCTGATCCATTCTCTTCTCAACAGTGCACAGACGCTTTTCCACCACCTTTTCTCTCTAGTCCACCCTCTTCTCAACAGTGCACAGACGCTTTTCCACCACCTTTTCTCTCTGATCCAGCCTCTCCTCAACAGTGCAAAGACGCTTTTTCGGTGCTGAAACAGGCTTTGGAGCGGTTGCTTTTCGTACAACCCTGCCATCAAGATGATCTGCTGAATCTCTACTCTTAGCTGTCTCCTCCTCTAAGCTAATTTCCACATTTGGGTCCTTATCCCAGCTATCATCGAGCTCTTCACTCACACATGCTTTTTTGGTAGATTCAAGTAGTTCCTTATGCTGGGACTTACGATGTTTGATGAGGTACTGTGCTTTCTTGAAACTTCTGCCACAGTCCTTACACTCAATTCTGTCTTCCGAACACCTCAGGAGGTGGGTCTGGAACGTTTCATCAGGATGAGGAACTTCCTTACAGACTGGACAAATAGATCTTGGCTTCTCCTTTTCCATCGTATCTCTGAAACGATAGATAACATAATCTTCTAACCATTTTGGCTTTTTGCGTACCCTCACTTGGTCATTATCTGGAATGCTTTCACCTTCAATGTCATTATCACTTTCATAGTAAGGCATCTCTGCTCTCGAATTAAACTGGTCATTTAAATCACAAGACTCACCTTGTAAAAGCTGACATTTGGCCTTCCTCATTCTGTCACAATGAATAACCTGTTGTGTATTTGCCCTACCACAATTTACCTTATACAATACATCTGACATCTTTTCTATGACTTTGAAAGGACCTCTCCAAAACGAGGTAAGTTTAGATGAACAGCCTACCTTTTTGACGGGGAAAAACACATAAATATCATCCCCCGGCTCAAAAACCTCAAATGAATTTTTTTTATCCCGATACTTTTTTTGTCTTTGCATGGACTCACCTGTATATTTTCTCACTAAGGCATGGGCGGATTCTAACCTCTCTTGTAATAACCAGGCCCATTGATTATCAGGTATCCGTTTCATCGACGCTGGCATTTCATATAATAAATCAAGGTGTTGAAGTTTCCCTGCCAAGCATGAGCATATTGGGAGAAAAAGATGTAGTTTCATGGTTTGTTGACCTATATGCCATCATGACATATGGAAGGTGATCGTCCCAATCGTTATGATTGTCATGAACAAACGCACTCAGCATTGATGTAAGAGTCTTATTGAACCTCTCCACCATACCATCTGACTGGGGCCTATAAGGGGTTGTCCTTGTCTTCTCAATCTGTAGAAGTTTGCATATTTCAGTAAACAAGCTACTTTCAAATTGTCTCCCCTGATCGGAATGGATCTTATCAGGTATCCCAAATCTTGCTATGACCTCCTCGACTAATATTCGTGCAACGGTTTTTGCTTCCATGTTGGGCATAGCAAAACTTTCTGTCCATTTTGTGAAATAGTCAGCGATGACTAAAATATATTTGTTTCCTCTATCAGTTATTGGTAGTTCTCCCAGGATATCTATCGCAATCCTTTCCATCGGATATCCACTCCTCACTATTTGCATTTGAGCCATTTTCGATTTTACTGGGTTCTTTCTCCGAAGACACTTATCACAACCAACAATATACGCTTTAACATCTCTTCGTAATCCAGGCCAGAAGTACTTTTGTCTAATACGACCTAAGGTCTTCTTGACTCCAAGATGTCCTGATGCTCTTATATCGTGCATGTACCCGAGGACAATGCGACGATGACTAAGAGGAACAACTGTTTGCAAGTATGTTATGTTTGTTCCAAGCACATCCCATCTCCTGACTAGGAGACCATCAACCACCTCTAACCTAGACCACTGGTTCCATAGCATTTTCAATAAGTGACTTTCTTTCTCAATGTCCTTATAACTTGGCCGCTTGCCCATCTCAGTCCATTTCCGAACTTTGAGAACATCTGGATCACTATCTTGTACTTCTTTTAAACTTTTACTTTTTTCAATTTCTTTAGGTTTAGCAACACTTCTGAAAGCGTCCGCTACAGATTCTTGCCTTGTTTCTACATACCTGCACTGTTGACATGACCTTCGGCTCAGACCATCAGCATTTTTATGTAAACGTCCCGGCCTATGAATTATTTTGAAGTCGAACGAGGAAAGTACTTCTATCCACCTTGCAGTCTGGCCCTCAGGATATTTGAAATTCAGTAACCACCTGAGCGAACCGTGATCTGTCCTTATAATAAACTTTTGCCCATATAAGTAGTGTCAAAAATATTTGACAAAATGGACAACTGTTAGTAATTCTTTTCTTGTCACACAATATCAACGTTCAGATTTTGTCAAAGATCTACTTGCGTAGGCAATTACTCTTTAAGAACCATCAATTTCTTGTGAAAGGACAGCCCCAATAGCAACGTCACTTGCATCAGTGTCCAGCACGAAAGGTTTTGAGAAATCTGGATGAGCTAGAACCGGTGTATCTACAAGCATTTTCCTTAACGTAGTAAACGCATCTTCACAATCACTTGACCATACAAACTTCTTGCCCTTTTCACTGAGACGATGGAGAGGTTTGGCAACATGAGCAAAATTTGGAATAAACCGTCTGTAGTAACTACAGAACCCAATGAATGACCTAACATCTTTCAAATTTTGAGGAATTGGCCAGTCTTGAACTACTTGAACTTTCTTTGGATCAGTCCTTATACCTTCTGGGGAAATTAAGTGACCCAAAAATTCTACTTCCTTAGCAAAGAGATGACATTTTTTTGGTTTAATTTTTAACCCTGCTTGCTGAAACCTTGTAAGAAATTTGTCTAAATTTTGAATCATGTCTTCAAAAGTTTTTCCTATGACTATTACATCATCAAGATATATTAAACATATTTCCCAATTTAGACCAGCCAATACCGTCTCCATAAGCCTCTCAAATGTTGCCGGAGCATTGCATAAGCCAAAAGGCATTACTTTAAACTCAAATAAACCCCGTCTTGAGGCAAAGGCAGTTTTCTCCCTGTCGGGATGATCAACTTCTACCTGCCAGTACCCTGAATTCAAATCCAAACATGAAAACCATTGGGCCCCTGCCAGCTGATCTAAAGTATCATCTATTCGTGGGAGGGGATACGCGTCTTTTACTGTGACATCATTTAGTTGACGGTAATCTACACAGAACCGTTTTGTCCCACCCTTCTTCTGAACCATAACAATGCCGCTGGCCCAAGGGCTTGAAGATGGTTGTATGACATCCTTCTTTAGCATTTCTTCTATTTGATGATCAACCTCTGAATTCATATGAACCGGCAGGCGCCTTAGTGGCTGTTTGATAGGGTGTGCTGGTCCAGTAGATATCTTGTGTCTCACAACCCCTGTCCTTCCTAAATCTTCATCAGACTCTGAGAATGTCCCTGAGTGTTTTCTCAATAACTTGGCAACCTCAATAGCTTGAACTGCTGATAAACCTTTCACCGATTCATTGTATAGTTTCTCTAAATGCCTTGGTACTCCAACATCATGTTTTAGTCTTTGCTTATTGGGGTTGACTTCATGAACACGATTCACTAGGGTTATATCGGCAATATGTGTTCCTGGATAAACTTTTTCAGACTCATTTCCCAGATTAATTACACTAACCGGTACTTTCTGTCTGGTCCAAACTAATGCTTTAGCGACAATACCCTGTCCCTTTTTCATGTATCTTTCACATGGTTCAATAATTCCAAGCCCATTTTGTCGACGCTGATCTAGATTTGTTTTCCCCTCAATGATGACCTCTGAACGGGCTGGTATTTCAACTGTTTCTGAAACAGTTACCCTATAGCATCCAAGCTTTCCAACCATATTTAGGCGGCATTCTTTGTCTTTAATCTTCAAGATGTTGTTTGAAACATCAAGCTGACATTGATTATTTTTCATATAGTCCAAGCCTAATATAACGTCGGCATCAATATCAGCAACGACAACCTCGCTGACACTCTGGTATCCATCAATTTCTATAAGAATCTGGGTTCTTCCCTTTACATCAACACATTCTCCTGAGGCTGTGAAAATACTTGAATGAAATGATTGAATAGTAAGATTCCCGCAATCTTGTAACATCTTCAAAACTTTGCATGAGATTATGGTGAGTGATGCTCCAGTATCAATAAGACATGCTGCGGGGACACCATTAATCTTACAGCCGATATAAAGACCTGAGCCCGTAGCAGCTACGTGTTGGGCTTGTTTTTTTATTTGCTTCAGATTTCACATCTCCTGTGTTTCGGGGACAATCAAACTTCAAATGATTCTCAGACCCACATATGTAGCACTTCCTTTTAGTGTTTGTGTTTTTGATAGTATAATTTCGACCATTAGATTGAAATCTCGGTCTGTTACTGATAGAATCGACTTTAGCTTTTAGTTCTAACATCATGTTTTGCAAAGTCTTTATGTCACTCTCAAGCTTTGTGTTTGAGGCTTGAGACTTGGAAAAGCTCGTCTCTGGGACTTTTCCTGACGACTGTCTGGTGTAACCCTGGTTTTCTATATGCCTTTTCTCGGCCCTATTGTATGCTTCGAGTTCTACGGCATGACGCACGGCATCATTTAAATGCTGCGGCCTTGCTTGTTTAATCCTCAATCTCATGTCAGAACTAATTAAGGAGTCGATAAACTGCTCCTTGGCCAATGTTTCTCTAACATCGGTTGGTGCCGTAGGATAGGCCAAATTCGTAAGCCTTCTGATATCTTGACCCAACTCTGATAACGTTTCAGAAGCTTTTTGTCTCCTTTCTCTTAATTGCACTCTATATAATTCGGTCTGATTTGGATGAGCAAATCTTTCCTCCAGAGCCTGGGCTAAAATCGTATAGTCTTTTGCATTTCCCAAGTTCCCATACACACCCTGAGCTTGCCCTCTTAGGGAAGCTGCTAAATACAGTCCTTTCTCACGATTAGACCACCCATTTAGTTCAGCACATACCTCAAAGTGCGCCCTATAATCAAGCCAGCTAGATGAGCCATCGTGTGTCGCAGGCTTTATCTTTGTCCCATGATTTGCTTTGTGCTCTTGGATAGGCTCAGACTGATGATCTTGGAATGTTACCGGTTTTGGGGTTTCTAGCTGCATCATCCCTTCTATACGTAACAAATCTATCAAATGGTTTCTTACCTTCTGGAGTCTCCAGATCACTGATATCTGACCTGTTACCTTTTATCGAATGAATTTCTTTCTTCACATACCCTGGCGGCAAATCAAAGTAATCATGGTCCGTCTGCTTAGAATTACACTTTTTCTCAGGCATGGTGGTCATATAAAGCTCAGCTAATTCCCTATCCAGCATAGAGATTTCTTGCTGCAGTTTAACATATTGCTGAGACGACTGCATTTTAATTTAATACAGTTCTGAGATAATGGAGATTTTATCTAGATTTGATCCCACCGCTGCCACCAATTTTGTAGCATACACGAGATCTTATATTGAACTGGGCAATTCTTTACCCTGACCTTAGCTAAGCCTATCTTTATATTTACAAATCAAATAACTCCGAGCGGATGAAACTTGGAAATAAATTACTTAGATTTAATATGAATCAGCTAAGCTCATGACTCCATGCAGCTGAGACTAGAAAATAAACAACTATTTATATTTATATAAGATTTTCCTTGGGGCTACCTGCCTGATGATTAGACCAAAAAGATTCGACAATGATTCCTTAAATAATTTGGGTTAAGATTAATCAATATATGATCACTATGAATTAACTAATAACAAAATATGTGAATATGAATCCTCAAAGTTATATATAAAATATTCTTTGTTTAGCCTGATGCCTGACTTCCTGAATAAAAGCTATCATAGACTCTATCTCAATTCCTTAAAACTAACTTGTAACCACACCAACCCTAATGTGACGAAACCATCAAGCAAAAGGGTGGTGGTGATATGCAATTTCAATTACCCGAGAAGTTAGCAGAACGACCCGTGCGCTATTACATGTAGCCTACTATAATAACGTGACGATTCCATCAATCGTTACTTTTCGGCTCTAGTAAATCGGCCCAAAGTCCAACTACTAATTCTCTTATAAAGCTTATAATATATTAAGTCGACCTACTCCTTCGAGAACCAAAACCAGACTGACTGAAATATGCTCTCTGTCTCGCTTTTATACTACTTGTCAGAGTGCCACCTAACGGCCCCCGAAGCTTCCCGAAACATACGGAAACTACCGACTAGTAACTTTACAGCTAAACACTGAAGTAAACCTTACTAATTTCATAAATCAATACACTTCCATAAGTTTAATAAAAAGCAAATCATATTAATAACATTATCAACTCATTCCAACCTAAAACATACCTTTCTCTGCTTGAAACCAATACAAAATGTATTCAGGACCCGGAGAATAAACAAATGAAGTGACATAAAATAAGGGAGGTAACTTTTGCAGCCAAGCCTTAATATATCTGTTTATTTACAATACAAAAGAAATAATTTGATATCTCATTCATACTCACTCCGGTTTTATCAACATCCACGCAAAAACGTCAGATTATTTGTTTTTGTGACTCCTGATATAATGAAGTGCGCGTCCTACAAATCTGAAATGGAAGTGCTCGACTGAAACGTAACTTGATAACTTAAGTAGCTTGCAAGCATGTTTATACGTATCCAGTTACATGTACTTCCTCCATTGATTGGTATTATACAGGATGTAGTCTTATGCATGCAGTATCCCCAAACCAAATATGTCAAAATGAAAACTCTCAGATCCATTTATTCTTTTCACCTTCATGCTAGAGCGACAGTCGGGCGAGCATAAGCAAGTCGATTATTTTCCGATGTCGGAGATGCAAAGAAATTGTTGAAAGCCTCCGGTCTACAAAAATCTTCTGGAATTGTAAAGTTTAGCCAAATCGAGCCTCGGGGGGATTTTCGTGCATCCTGTATCTTTTCATGGTTTATGTATATCAGCATGTCATCGTGCACTGTCGATCTGACTTGAAGATATCCACGAGGAAGAATTCGATTCGTTTTTCTTTTGACGAATTCAGGCACGTCCACAGATCGCAAGATGCTTAAATAAGACTTGAACTATTTGCCTCTGTACCTACCATACAATACTGCATCTCATTTAGCCATTCAAGGTTTCTCCGGATTCATTCGGAAGCGTCTGTCTGTACCAGGAATAGGTATTGTTCTGAAATGACGCATACAGAGTAAGATCGAACCTGAATGTCATAATTGAATGTTCGTTTTATGGCATCTTGGTGTCTGAATTATTACATTAAGAGTATACAGTTTTGAAAGTTCATTGTAAGATTTGTAGTAAAGACGTGCTTGGTTTATAAAACAAACAAATGTTTTGAACTCATATAAACTTATTTTCTTAATGTGTGGTTACAGACACATCGTTTATATATCGAAGTTTGAAAATCACGCGTCAACGCATTGTTTCCCTTTATGATTTTTCCGTTATTTAAAAGGCGATAAAATATTTTCTCTTACATTCGTGTCTACACAATTTGCTGCAACTAAGTTTTTTTTTTACATAAAAACGAACCAAGGGGTTCATCATTTTCTAACACAAAGTAGTACATTTAATATAGAATTAGCAAAGCATAAACAGTTGTACATGACCGTATACGCATGCATTTTATTCACTAAAACTATTTCCATGTGAAATAATATTATCCCTCTTTCATTTTCACTGGATTACGGATTTAAACTCGACCCTTACACAGAATGTGAAAAAATCGTTTCCTTTGGCATGACGACATATACACATTGTGTACGAATAATCAAAGCACCTAGAGCGCTGAGAAACGGCGGCCGGATTAATAGGAAAAAGCTATAATACTTAACTATAGAAACAATAGAGGCAAAAGCCACATGACGAAAAAAAAAACAACAACAGCAAACACACACACATACACACACACACTTTCCTGCAACTATAGTCGCTTAAAAAGACTGCTTGTTTTATAACAATCCGGAGTTATGGTCAATCAAAAGTAGGTCATTCTTTAGGACCTGATGTATGTATTCTATCTGTTGTTACTTAAGTGTAGAAATTGACAAGGTAGTTGATTGTTGAAATTACTTGAATGCTTGCCTATCTATTTCAAAGTTAAGAAATGCTCTTGGAGAAACCCAACTCGCCATCATACAAAATTACGCATGAACTACTTTAGACTAATTACAAACATGCGAAGCGCTACTTCTTTTCTTTTTATAGGAGTGGTACAGGAGTAGGTCTTATGGGTTGCTGTTCTGATTTATAAATGACAAGGATATATTGTTAACAAACAAAAACACATAAAAAGCGGATACGGTTATGATTAAACGTCTTTGTAGCATTCGTTGATGCAGAATTTCAATGCATAGATCCGCACTAAGCGTGGAGAGGTACAGTTAAACTTGTCGTGTCAATTATGCAAATCAGCAAGGTCAGCATGGCCTGTTAAGCGCTTGTGGCTACTAAAAACGGCTTCCTTTGACTGGAATTTCACTATTACGCTAAGGTAAATAAAAGTAATTTAGCTAAATTTTATTCCACACTGACATAATGTAAAGAAACTGCAAGGGTTATACAAGAGTTGTTTCCTTCCAACATTTTAAATGAAGTGACAACTGTTTTTGTTATACTCTTTTTTAGAAATGTTTTGAACGAGAGCGATTTAAGTTTTATTGTTATTCTGTTTTCTTGAAAACAATCTTGCAATATGCTTGATTTTAGTTTTCTCTATCGAAGAAAGCTGAAATTACTTTCTGTGCATTTTAGTAGTTAATGTTTCCGTTGCAAAACCTATCTTCCAGCTTAAAATCCCCTCGGGACAATGACAGCAATACAACGCCAACGATTTTCCTAGGAATAGGTCTTTAACTTTTGCATTTTCTTCGACAAAGTATTTTAATGAGTTTTAACTAGGAATAGGTCTTGAACTTTTGCATTTTTTCGACAAAGTATTTTTATGAGTTTAAACTGATTTACATTTATGGCATCGATCCCAAAACAACTTCTTTCAGACCAATCTTTGGAGAATCATAGGTTGTACCAGTTTACTCATGGAAAGGTCATGAACGATTATCCATGACGGGATTCGAATCAAGAACTTTTGTATCCCCAGTGTCACGTAAGCTACCACTTGACAAGGGTGATTAATGATGACTAATTTATTTCCGTGGCCAAGTGGTTAAGTCAATGTTTCACTATCACTTAGCCCCTCACCGATGTGAGTGAGAATTTCGACATTTTGTCCAGCTTAAGGTATACAGTTTCTTTTCGATAAAAAACCCTCTATTTCACACAATTACAGCGCAAACATACTAATGAACAAATGCTTTAATAGCACAGAGATGGTATGACTGCGTTTCACGAGAGCTTTGCTTCATCTAACATTACATTTAGCTGGAATATTATTGATCATATCCATTACCATCAAAACAATTTACTTAAAGTCATAAAAATGAAAATATCAAAGTATCTTCATAAACGAAATCCTATTCGAAGTGAATGCCAATAAGTGCATACCGTGTGCGATCAAATGATCATCAAATGAAGTATGATTGGACACGATCACATAAAGATTATGTCCACATCACTTATCTCTTTTTATCGCGATAGATTGCTAGTATTGGCAAGCTCTTTGAACTACTCGTAAATAATACGGGAATTTCAGTTTTGTGTTATTATTGATACGCCTTATGACGATTGATTTCAAAGTAGCATGTCCTTTTGATAATTGTAAGTCATGACTGATACAAGACATTGATATAATTGGTCAACTTTTTCTGAGATTTTCTCCAAGTTAACGAGTAGTGAATACTTAACCAGAAAATTAATACACATTTTATTTTGAGGTTCAAATTGAAATCTCATTTATTTTCCCGTAATAGAAGACATGGGGTCGGGGCCACCCCCATGTACCCTTACAAAATACTGCATGCAATCACGAAATATAGACTGTTTTATTATAGTTTACACTGATATATATTTTTAATTGACAGTTTTTCCCTGAATCAATATAACATCACTTGATGCAACATGATATGTAAAATATTTTGATCATTGTTCATTATGTTCTTTCACGCTATCGCTAGAAAATAATTAAATCGTACTTTCTAAGTCAACCTCTAACTCATCAAAATAGTATACACACATTTATATATAATTGTACTCACACACACACATGCCTGCATGCATATTCACTCATACATATAAAATTCAGAATAACTTTTAATTTTCACCATTCCGATTAATATCTTACACGAAACGAAACGTAAGATACTTTGAATGGAAACTTAGGAAAGAATTATATTTCTAATACATCAATATAATCCTATTTAAAAAAACAGTATTTAAACGATTATCTATATATTGCTTATTCTGACTCTAAGTTTAACTTATATCTAGGAAAGTCATCTATAAATAATTCTTTTTCTTCTTTCTTTACCAAATCCAAATTGTCCTGAATTGAGAATTTTAATAACGATATAATGTTTATCATGCTTCTTTTCTGAGTATCGCACTTACAATTATTTCTATATTTCCAATTTGCCCATTTTGCTTCAAAGATAATCATATTACATAAGTGCATAAATTAAAAAAAAAATCAAGATATCCAAAACTGATATTTTCAAAAGTAATTTCGTTGGTATTCTTTTTTACATGCTTCGAATACGAACTTTAAAAATTTTCCAATAAATATAAAATAGGTTTCACAAACAGACAGTTAAAGAATAAGTGATAGAAAGTCTCTCTCTCTTTTCTGCAAAAATTACAAAGACCGTCATAAAAATTCATCACGTTTAATTTGTGTTCAGTACACACGATGTTATTCAAAAAATTTCCATTGTAATTGTTTGGCTTTGACAGAAAATGGAGAGTGTTTGATGTTTATCCATATCTTCTTTTATTAGTTTTGATCTAGTTTTTACCGATTTGTACTTCCAATTTAATTTCAGACTTTGATTTTTCTAACACTGTAGAGTCATACAATGATTTAATCATTCCTAAAGACAGTTCACTATAATGCACGCGTTTATTTTTGACATTTTTTTTACAATGAGACCGTCAAGATCCATATTTTTGGTGGACTACAATTATAGGAAAAAGACCCCGATTTCAAAATTGCGATATATTTCTCAGGAATTGCTTGTTTCAATCTGCTCCATTCCGATATCCAGTTTCTTTTAACTTTGAGTTTTGTAAGAGTTTTTCTGTACTTATGAATTCTTGCGTTTCCTTATCCCATATGTCTTTTATGTGTAAAAGTCTACTCTTCGTGAGTGAATTAAAATATAGGTCTTCCGGTGAATAAAATTCATGATTACCAAACAGACTCAAATCAAGGACGCTTGGATTATAATAACTTTATGAACGAAAATCTGTCCAGGCTAGTATAAGATCCTGATAGAATTCTGGAATAGTTCCTATATCTAACCCATTTATTGCTGTGCATTTGCATGCGAAAGAATCTATTGAGAATAAGTTATCAGCATTTTTCAAGTAATGTTTACAAATGTGTTCCAATTATCAATATCTGAATTTATAATTTTATGACACATTTTTATCTTCATATTTTTTACATAATCGCTTATATCCGTTACATCTAAGCCTCCTTTTTCAATTTTCATTGATAATGTTCTCCTTGAAGCCAGTGCTTCTTATCTCCCAAAGAAAATCGAAAATGATTTTTTTTTTGTATTTCCCTTACATTTTTTTTCAGAGATGCCACGTGTTTCTACTTCATAATTTATTCTTGACAGAACGTACGTTTTAATGATTAGTACTTTCCCCATGTAAATGAGATTTCTTGATTTTCAGATTTGTAAACAAGATTTTATTTCTTAATTTTTTTCCAACCATATTGCATTGTTATCAATACGATAACCGTGACATATTTTATGTATATGGAAGTATTTTGAAATATTGTGCAAGTATGATGAAACCCGCATATTACAAATATGTCTATTTACTGTTAGGTTTTGTGACACGGTTTGATGCCCTATGATAATTAACCTATCTAGAAAAAAGGTGTCTTGGTCATGGGAAATGCTACTAAAAGGAAGAAAAGATGGTTCTAGTGGAGATGCATTGATTAATAAAAACCAAAGACGTCATATAACTTGCTTGTCATAAAATGTGATGTCGCCAATATTCATTTCTGTATGTAGTTGATGTCCACCCGATATTCAGTGAGTCAAAATATAATCATTGTCCCAAACTGTGCGAAAAAAAAGATACTTAATTGTGGCACGCACATCTAAAAAAATGTATATTTCAGAATAAATGAACTGAAACAAATATTCATCATAACCGCTGACACTAGAACCGCATACCCGTCTCTTCTTTATCTCCTCTACTACATAAATATATTGAAACATGATAAGGAGCAGAACCAGGCATCAGTTGAATGTTGCATACATTTATGCTACTATTGACTTCTATGCTCGATTCGGTCGGTCGACATTCATCTAACATAATTATTCCATAATGAAACAACACAAAAGGGCATACTTAGCACAGAAATAAGGCGAAATGTCAGTTTGTACTTTGAACCCTTAACTTCTGATTGTAAACACTCCCACAATATCCAAGCAAATTGTCATATGCTCTCTCTCTCCCCTGTCTCTTTTTTAAATCATTAACAGTTTCTTCAGATAAGCTTAATCAGTACTAATGGTGTATACAATATCTCTTATATGTTAAATAATTAAAAAACAACAACACTATTTCAGTTGGTCACGTTATACTTGATGGTTTTTCATTCTTGGCCTTTTTTTCTCAAAAGCACTGGTATTTTGTTTACCATTACATTTACAAATTTCGGGCCGATGTCAGTTTCACGTCATTGCTTCTTATCAGATCGCTCTCTACAAAATAATTGTATTTAATGTAGGAGAGAAAAGATGGAACGGAGTTATGCGGTCCTGGATCCAGTGACCATAACATGTAGTTGAGTACCATATTCACTTTAGTTTGAATAAGCGTCATATTATTCATATATACAAATGTATACATGGATATATATTTCCGCAATGTACTCACCTGATTTTTTTCTCAGGGTTATTGCATCTGATTTTGTGCCATTCAAAACCGCCTAAATTATATATCAACGATAATGAAATAAATTGTGCCCCTTGGATTTCTTGTTGAAATTAAACGATTATGTGACCTAATATAATACTACGATTAAGAATTAAGTGACACACATAACTTTCAATTTATTTATCCTAAAATGTCAAATCTTAACCGTTGAATCACCCATCATGTGTGGTTGTCATTGATTTTATTTTCGAGAAAAAAAGAAAAACTGAAAAAAATCACTTCCGAAGTTATGAAGTTGTAGTAGAGTAATGGTACTTGATTTTGTGAAATTTTCCAAAATTAGTGAATCCGTGTACATTGGAAACTTTTGTACAGACCGAGGTAGTTTGCTTTGATTTGTTCATTTTGAACGCTCGACGTCTGTTATTTATGACGACAACTGTTTCCGGTCATGTGAGAACTGTGTCAGATTTGTTCGACTCTTGAGGAAGTTTTGTTTCTTTTGATGTACTGATGTGTGTAGTTGAACGTTGTGTATGTATGCATCTTTAGTAACATCAATAAAGCTATATAAATAATTCAAACATCGAAATTGAAATGAAAGTAAGAATTATAAAAAAAAGAATATTCAGAATAAGTTTATGAATTTTTACACCAGTTTGTTTGGATGTGCTTGAACTGCACGGTGTCTATTTTCTAATTGTCAACATCAATTCAGTTATAACTGACTAGCATATAATACAAATGGTATCATTTATTGCTCAAATCAACTTAAAAACTCTAGACAAATGCTTACCAAAAGCAAAATTATGTGAGTTGGATACAATTTTATCATTTGAAATATATATTGGAACAAGAGGGCCATGATGGCCCTGAAACGCTCACCTGAGTACCATTGCTACAACTGATTACAAGGTTTTTAAACAGACAAGAATTCTGATATAACTCAATCTTAAACATTTTAGCCCTGAAAATACTACACACCAAATATATAAGCACTGGGCCTTTTGGTTTCAAAAGAGAAGACTTAGTACGGGGTCATTTATCTCCAAAGGGCCACCATTTTGAAAATCTTGATAATGAACCATTAGATGATGCTACATACCAAATATCTAAGCTATAGGCCTTATGGATTCATAGTAGAAGATTTTTTTAAAGATTTACCTATATAACTCTATGTAAAACAAGTGACCCCTGGTGCGGGGGCATTTATCACCATAAGGTCATGATTTGTACAATCTTGGAAATGAACTATAAGATGATGCTACATACCAAATATCTAATCTCTAGGCCTTATGGATTCATAGAAGAAGATTTTTAAAGATTTTCCTATATAACTCTATGTTAAACAAGTGACCCTGGTGCGGGGCATTTATCACCATAGGGTCATGATTTGAACAATCTTGGTAATGAACCATAAGATGATGCTACATACCAAATATCTAAGCACTAGGCCTAATGGAATCATAGAAGAAGATTTTTAAAATTTTCCTATATAACTCTATGTAAAACAAGTGACCCATGGTTCGGGGGCATTTATCACCGTAGGGCTATGATTTGAACAATCTTGGTAATGAACCATAAGATGATGCTACATACCAAATATCTAAGCTCTAGGCCTTATGGATTTATAGAAGAAGATTTTTAAATATTTTCCTATATAACTCTATGTAAAACAAGTGACCCCTGGTGCGGGGGCATATATCACCGTAGGGCTATGATTTGAACAATCTTGGTAATGAACCATTAGATGATGCTACATACCAAATATCTAAGCTCTAGGCCTTGCAGTTTTGCAGAAGAAGATTTGCATTTTTAAAATCTATTTTTAGCTCCTGTGACCTAATTATACAATGGACCAGAACCATTTATACAACTTTAGTAGAGCTTCATCCAAGGAACATTCCTGCAAAATATTTTTCAAATTGGCCGAGCCGTTTAGGAGAAGATGTTGTTTTGAAGCAATTGTTGACGCCGGACGCACGGACGGACGACGGACGACGGACAAAAGGCGATCAGAAAAGCTCACCTTGAGCACGTTGTGCTCAGATGAGCTAAAAATAATGAAAATATACACGTATCAGATTTATATGCATGTGAAACAAGTTATAGCAAAATACATGATATGCTTCCGGTTGAATGCTAAAGTCGCCAAATGGATATCACATGTTGTCTTCCAATACTGCTCAATTAAATAATGCATGTGCACTGTTTCGAATTTTAAGCGTCATTTTAGACAGTGTGTTGCCGTGCATGGTGATTAATTATTGCTGTGTCGAACTCCATCAATTACAACATATCGTTTCCTTCATACAGGATATTAGCATGACCCCCCACACAAAGGGAAGAAATAACTTTTGACGTATAATGTATCTTATTATGTAATAACATGATACATGCATATTGTACGCGAACAGAGGATTTTTTAAAAGGAATATATATTACTGAATGCTAATGCATAAACCTCATTAGAAATTTTGAATCAATACGAAAAGTATCTACATGTATATGACGCCGTGGAAAAGAGTGTTATGAATAAAATGAATGATTGAACTTCATGTGGATATAATAAAGCAACACATTATCCAAGGGAAGATACGGGGGGGGGGGGGGGGGGGGGGGGGGGGGTTGACGTTGTTGCAAGAAGAAAGTTAAGTAATATACTTCCCGCTAACCAAAATGTTAGGGCCGAAAACGCCGGCTGTATATCCGTCTGTGTGCGAGAGTGGGTATTTGTCAAATCCAGTGATGGCTCTAACGCTCACAGGCATTTCCCTACTATTACAGACTGTGTGGGTTTTCAGAGATTTAAAATAATTTTACGCATTAATTTGACGTTTATATTAAAGGAAGTGAAACCCATTATTAAGCGAGGAAACCGGTAATGATGTGCATTTAACTATCTACCTCCGTCCATAAATTAACAATGACTGCTTTTTTATGATGGCATGCTTTGTTTGTTCAGTTTTGATTAAGTATCCTGCTGTATCCAGTTCTAGCCAGCATAAGAAGTTATTGCAAGGAAAAGGAACAAAACAGGCCATCACATTTATATTAAATAAACCATCAAATGCATTAATATATCCCCTTCAAATGTAATAAAATGTCAATGGTAACTGAAAACAAATTTAAAAAAAATAACAGTCTAAATACAACAACAGTCAAAAATATTATTTCCAGAACGGCGTCTTGAATTCTCGACAGTGAACTCAAAATGAGTCTGTCACGAGTGTGGTGCACATACAGAGGCAAAATCTATAAACAACAGTTTAAATGTAGTTCTGTGTTCTTCCTAACAGCACATATTGGTGTACAAAATGTAAGAGGATCCAAATAAAAACAAGAATCACTATCAAACTCAAAGTGTCCATTTTATTACAGGGTGCTCTCCGAGTTTCTTACCAGAGTACATTTGCTATTTTTCCTTAACTTTGTATCCTTTCATATAAAGAGTCCCTACAATATATTGGGGTGTAAGACCAATTTTGGGAGTAAAAAACCCTCTACATGGGGTTAATAGGCATGCTATATTTTAATTGTCAAGTGTGAATTTTGCGATCAGATTAATAACAACTATTGCTCTAAAGGAGTGTATTCATAACATAAACTATTTTAAGAACACATTTTGGTTAACACAAATCAGTCATCGTGTGTTTGCTGAGTGTTATCGGTAGATTTAACAGGTGTTTTAACAAAATGATTAAAAGAAGAATTAGTGAAAATGGCATGAAATCGGTACTTCGTTATTTTGTGATTTTTTAATGTTTTTCCCTAACATTTTCAATGAAAAAAAAAAAAAAAAAAAAAAAAAAAAAAAAAAAGTTTGGAAACCAGGATCAATCAATTTTGCAAATTGTTGATGGTTTCCCTTTAAAATTACACCCAACGCGAGGTGAAATATTGCATAAGTAAATAACCCCAGAATACAAATTGGCGAGAACCGAATACTTGAGGTTATTATTAATGCAGTACACTGTTATTATTTTGTTGAACAAAATTCAAAAGATAAAATAAGAGAGTTACAAATCAAATAATTGAAACAAAAATATCCAATGATTTTATTTTAATGCCTTCAAGTGTGTCTTTAATGATAAAGACTTATATTAAAAAAGTTACATTGTTTGTGTGTTAAAAGTAAAGAAATACATCTCCCTGTCCTGGCAAAACATATTTATACAAACCGGCAATTATAGACATAGCAAAGTCGTTTCCTGTGTATCAGACCGCAAAATAATATGGACACTGACCGGGATGTTCCGGTATCGCATCCATCAGCATACCGGGCAAACTGATGCCATTGTAATTGTTCCGTTTGTATTGGTAGGGATGTGTCACTATTACATCGGACTACCAAACGGAAACCAATGGTCCTTTTATTGTCCCATAAATAAATGTACGTGTCCTGTGGTCATAAAGCCATATTTCCAAGTAATTAATATTCATTGACCTCAATATCAGCAGCACAAAAAGAGGTACACGCAGTCACGATGATTACAGACCCAAGACTCTGGGAGGAGATTTATTTCCTGTCAATTCAAGCTATAAATTCCCGAAAGATTTCTCATCGGGCAAATCTGTTCTGTAAAATATTTATTGCTTTTCTACTCAAGGGAAATGCTTTGCGCCTTATCTGTAGGACAAATATACTTCTTTTATTTTACTTTAACGTATATAGATTAACTTACACTTGGCTAAAGTAAGATATGCATACAGAACATACACCAGTATACCGTTATCTCTATGTCCTCAACGTATTTTCTTATGTATTTTATAATGGGAAGACCCACTGTGTATTCATTATGGAATGGCACATTTCATTTTTGAGTAGTGCATTTAATAGCAAATCTTTACATACATATATTCGTTTATAATGTATATATCAGGCCCGGATCCAGACTATTTTCTCTGGGGTGCCAAAATCTGAATGTGATTTGAGTGCTACGGGGGTCCGGGGGCATGCTCCCCCTGAATGTTTGGAGATACATTCTTAGTTGTATCTGGGGATAAAAATGAAAGTTTTTTTTTTTGAAACTTGAAGGCCACAGATCTAATGCCTAGGTCGCACTGGAGAAAAATCATCGGCGATTTGGAAATACACAATTATTGGGGATGGCTCCCGATGTTCGGGACTTCTCTGATGATCGGCGAAGATGCCCCGGAGCTTCACCGAATTTCAAACATCATTGGGGGAGCATCCCCGTAGATAAGGGGATGTATCGTTGAGAACATTCGAACCATCATTGGTGCCTAGGGAAAAATATGAAGATAAAGAAAATTTAATGATGGTATTAAAAGATAAAACGAAGGGAAGACGTTTTGGGGTTTATGAGAATGCCCCCAGCAATGTCCAGTGGCCTTTTGATCGTCTCAGTCTAATATTATAAACAGCAACGAATTTCAGAGTGCGCTTTTCAACCCTTGCCGAATTTTTGCGAAAGTTATATATAGGTGAATAAATGTATAGTCTATTGTATAATTGTGCAGAGGACAGAAGAGTATCCAGTAATATTCGTGGTTGGTAAAATAATTAAAGCAATATAACATCCTAATTATTCTATCAAAATAAAGAGTCATATTGCGGTACATATTCTTCTATAAAACTTTCAATTAAGAGATAATCAAATGTGTGTCTGATATAGGCCCATTTTATTTCATCATGATATTTTTTTACTAAACAAAGAAGATGAAATAACAATGACATATTGTAGCCTAACGAAAAAGGTATAAAATGTGCAAATGTCTGTTTAAACGTATTGAAAATGTAGATCAAATTACACAATTTAGTATTTTGTTGTTGTTGTATTGGGGTTTACCGTCGCTGCGATAGTATTTCAATAATATAGCGACGTCCAGCTAATTACAGGTGGAGGAAGACCCCGAGTATACAGACGTACCTGGGTAGAACCACCGACCTACCGCAAGCCAGCTGGAAGGCTTCCTCACATGAAAAATCCGAAGTCCCTACGGAGATTCGAACCGACAGCGGTGAGGGGCTGAGAGATTTGTAGTCCACGGCTGTAACCGCTCGGCCACGGCGGCCCCTTAGTATTTTGTGGGTAAGTACAAGATAAACGTATATATTGAATAGCACATATGTGTGTTGTTAGACTTGAATTTTTTTATTCCTTAAATGAATTATTGTAAAAACAACAATGGCTGATAACTTTACCAAAGCTAGCAAGAACCTTTCCCCATTTGTGTATGAACATGTATCCATTGAAACTACCAACTGTGGGGGAAATTGTCCACTCCGTTACATCTTTTATATATACGTTAATGTGTAAAATTACCACTGCTAGGCAACATTTTTCTTGGCCGTAAAGTAAAAATACATGCAAAACAAAGGTTTTACATCTTTGAATATTAACTAAAAGGGCATTGTTTAAATTAATGAGTACTCTGAGGTACACATTTGATTGTGTTTTCAAATGTCGAAGCTTTATCTTTTCATAAAAAATAAAATAAAATTTCCTATTCAATTTCGTTCCTGACAAAGCACATATTTCATATGCTTTTTTTGTGGGTCAACAATAAGAGTAACCACTTTGTCAATAGTATACCATACCATGTCATCAATTCTTGGCACAAAGAAACGATTGTCCCCAACAAAGTGCATTACATTGACCTCTATTTCATTAGATGATCCCGGGATAAGGTTGTTCGTCGTAGATGACGACACAGTGTTGACCAACTAGCTAATCTTCGATGCCCGGTAACCTAAAGACTCCTGAAATATTCACGTCAAAATATTGTTTATAAGTACACAACAACAAAAAAAGAAAGAAAAAAAAGAGGAGAACAACAACAAAAACAAACAAAGAGGAGTTTCTCATTTTTATATCTGAGTGTGATAAAACAACTTACAACGACACAACTATTCATCACTTGTTACCACAACAGTCATTGACTTTGGATAAAAAATAGTTTCAGGAACTTGAAGCACTTAGGTTAAGTCCCCAATAAAGATTTTGTTCAAATACTATTTAGCAACTGATTACTATTCAGAATTTGTAAATTGTTTTCATTTCTTTTTAATTTGCATAAATATATTTCGATAATCTTAAAAATTAAACCAAATGTGTTATATCTAATGTTTAACTAGATAGTTATCTGAAAATATTAACCTGACGGTGTATTTATTGTTCTCCCGGCTTTGTAAAGTGTTGTTTTCTCTGCAGAACAACAGTCACATAACTCACAACACGGAAGGACACTTCACCATTGGACTCAGAAAGGGCCTGATTTAATTATCTTCAAATTTTTTCGATCCATTGGCTAATAAAGAGAACAATATCATCTGATTCAGTAAATAAGATCATTAAATGTAAACTATTTTATTGTCAATTCAAAAAATAAAAATATGTGATATATATATATATATATATATATATATATATATATATATATATATCTCAATTATATTGATTAGGATATATTTCTTTATCATATATTTGTGCTTAATCATTTTTTTGCAAATATATCATAATATATATAATTACCTGGTGTATCTTCATTGTTTCCGGAAATATGGTCAAATTAACTGACGCCAGTAATTGGCCGAATTCTGCAAAATCTTTCTCTTTGGCTACAAACATCAGTATATTCAGATCCTTTTCAGTAAGAAGTTTGAACAAATGGTC
>CM037788.1:44921493-44961026 GCA_021229015.1 Solen grandis | reverse complement strand
AGGGGTACTTGACTATTTCAGTATGAAGATCAAAACATATGAGAAAATAATTTCAATTGAAACATTTTGCCCCACTTCATAAGTAGTAAGAAATAGGGAGTGCTGGACTATTTCATAAACTACATATGAAGACCCAAAACCTATCACAATATAATTTAATTCGAAGAAATTTTGCCCTGCTTTGTAAGTAGGAAGAAAAAGTGGATGAGTTGGACAATTTCAGGAACCATATATAGTTCTTGTCGATCGTCCCTAACGGTTTAGCCTGAGGACACAAAGGTCTTCAGTTGACGTGTGTCGCCACGAGGAGGCACTGAGTAGGGCTTGACCATGGAGAGGCTATATACTGGCAGGGGAGACAAAGTAATACCCTATATGAAACAAACAAGAATTATCATTGAAGATAATACCAATTTGTCACAGTTACTGTTACCATGTCAGACAGTTTAAAGAAATTTAACAAAGGGCCATAACTCGTTCAAAATCAAACGAATCATGACGTGCCAACAATATGCACAACTAGGCTTGGTACTTATCAGTCTTGTAAAGTTTCATCAAAATCCGACCAAAGGTAGCTAAGATATTGGGCAGACAAATCTTGTCTAGACAGACCAACAGATAGACTGCTGGACATGACTCCAATATAGGTATAATTATGAAAACAATTATGGTGTAATAACTAGTGATGTATATTTTAATATTTGAAACATCGGTATTTGGATGGTAATTTTGCAGTTTGTTGATGTCTATAGCAATAACCGGACGTTTATCAGTAGTGTTCGAGGTGTACCATTGTTGTGAGGCCTAAGTGGTTACACAGCCACTGTTGTTCATTGGGTTGAAGGTCAATCACCTGAAATTATTTTTGTCAATCCAGACATTGCAACAAATTTCCTCATCAATAATTATTTTTAACACAGTATCAAAACCTCGCATCCAGAGGTAGATTTTAATAAGGCATGTGTAATAAGGCATGTTAAATTGTATTTGCAACATCAGATGAATTAATTTTTATCAGGTATACTTTGTATACACAACTAGAACTGCCATTGTAATGGCGCAAATACCCCCTGCATGTTGCTTTGTCACAGGGATTTTAATACAAATAACATGTAGGTCAGAAACATGTAAATGTATTGGCTCAACAAGGAAAAATTACGCGACAGAAAGTTATGGTTCTTGGTCACTGCACGCCCCCTCAATGAGATCTATCTACGTATGAAGTTTCATCTTGATATCTTTTATACTTTTTGAGTTACGGCCCGGACAAAAATTAAGTATGAAAATTTACAAAGGACAATAACTCCAAAATTATGCGACAGAGAGTTAAAGTTCTTAATCACTGCACTCCCCCTCAATGAGATCTATCCACATATGAAGTTTCATCTTGATGCCTCTTATACTTTTTGAGTTACGGCCCGGACAAAAATTAAGTATGAAAATTTACAAAGGGCAATAACTCCAAAATTACACGACGAGAGTTATGGTTCTTAGTCACTGCACACCCCCTCAATGAGATCTATCTGCATATGAAGTTTCATCTTGATGCCTTTTATACTTTTTAAGATGATGCCTTTTATACTTTTTGAGTTACGGCCTTGACAAAAATTAAGTATGAAAATTTACAAAGGGCAATAACTCCAAAATCAGCGACAGAGTTATGGTTCTTGGTCACTGCACACCCCCTCAATGAGATCTATCCACATATGAAGTTTCATCTTGATGCCTTTTATACTTTTTGAGTTACGGCCAGAACAAAGAAACCGACAGACGGACGGACGGCCAGACAGACAAGCTGAATCCAGTATATCCCCCTTACAACTTCGTTGTGTGTGTGTGTGGGGGGGGGGGGGGTATAAAAAAGTATGTGCATCATCGTTATTTATTATCATATTAATTTTATTTTTTTTATTACAATGGTTTATTTCTATATTATAATTTATAAATTATAATATTAATAACCCTGGATGTTAAAAATGTTATTCATGGCAAAATTAACATTTAAAAAATCAAATATCACTGAAACTGAAAAATCAAATTGGAAACTTGTAAAAAGTATAGTTGAAAATTGAAGATTTAATATATATATTTAAAATCAAGATAAGGATTTGTATTTTATTGAATGTGAATTATGAAACTTTTAATGTTAATCACATGTGAAGAACAATTTACTTTTAGTTTTTTTCTTTTTTCATTATTATTAATTTTGTTTGTATTTTTCAACCCATAAAAAAAATAAAGTGCCTATATGGTTGAATTTAATATAAAGTAAAATATAATGTTTATTTTTTTCTCTGTATAATTCTTTTATAATGATTGAAATTTATGTTACATTGTACGGTCAACTGAGGATGGTTCCCCGACCTCTGTTCACCTATTACGGGGAAAATAAATGGGGATACCCATATGGGGCCTCAAAAAAAAAGAAAAAAAAAAAAAAAAAAAAAACATTTCCAGCAGTTATGACATAAAAGCCAGTCAAGCTGTACTTTAACATGTATCTGCTACCACAGAAGCACATGAGCAAAATAAATATATGTTTTCTTACCTGACTTAACGTTGCAGTGTATTTTCTAAGGTTTACACTCATGATCCTATCAGGATACCTTAGACTGAGTTCCCCACAAACTGCTTTCAAGGAATCATAGGCTCTGACATTATACAGTCCTTCAAATCACAATCATCTCTGGCTGTTGTGGAAAAGTCAGGTCCCCACAAGGAAAGCTGGCATCAAATGGCCCCGCAGTGGGTTCTATTAGTGGCATCTGGAAAATAAACAAAATACAAATCTGACCATTTGTGGTGGCTGAGCTGAGACATTTCAAAGTAAATGAAAATGATTCAAATGTAAAATCATTAATTTTTATTAAACACTTAATTTTGTTGATTTTTTGCAGGTTTTTGACAACAAATATTCCCCACAAAAATATGTCTTTATATAGACCTCAAGCTTTATAAATCATGGATCCATGAATATAGGCACCAGCAGAATCTGCTTAAGTTCATAATCAACAATAAAAAAATGAGCACTTTACATTAATCAATATTAATAGCAAACTTGGTAGTTGGGAGAAATCTTATTTTGAATGAATAATCTGAAAACCATTGTTTCGAAATTACTCTTAAATATATTTTCAGAGGTGTTCCCCTTGATCTACTAGCCTTGGCTGCAGAAAACAGAAAAATGAGACAGACACTGGCACAAGTTACTCAAGAATGAAAACCTGAAAAGGACTAATGCCGATGCAATTAACATGACGCCAAAACGCCCTGAAATGAATATGTATATCGGTTTAACCAGTGAAAAGCTGTACAATCCTCCGACAAACAAATGCACGTGAATCTTGCTTTCAATAGTTACCTTAGTTCAACAACCTCCGACAAACATTCAGGGCGTGGCTATACCTGTTTTGGCGTCATGTTAATTGAGAAGATCAATGCGAAGGAAAAGCGAACAACTAAAGTGACAGAATCAATGTTGAAACAGTAAGAGACAGTCCTGTTAGAGATAATTTTAAGTATTATACGGGATTTGCATCCCTGCAATTTATGAACATATTCACGTTTCTACTGCCGTCTAGGAATGAATGCCCACTATCCTTCAACAGGACAGTATCTAGTATTAAGGATATGAGACTTGAAGATCAGCTTCTTCTCACCCTTGTTCAACACTTGGCAAATCTGTTTGTAATATCACCACAAGATGCTGGAGCAGTTTTCAAGAACTTGATCAACTACATATTTTTTAGATTTAGGTCAGTGACATTATGGCCAGAGAGAGACACACTCATAGCAAATATGCCATCAAAGTAAAAAGCAGACTTCCCTGATACTGTGCTCATTCTAGATAGAACGGAAATTAAACAAGTGCGACCAAGTTCACTGCGATCGCAGAGTCAGTGTTACTCAGACTATAAATCAGCCACTACACTAAAAAGTTTGGTCAGGATAGACCCTAGAGCTCTTTCCCGTTTGTGTCAACGCTGTTTTCAGGAAGTATATCTGACAAGGAACTCACATCTAGAAATGGTCTACTACAGATGCTTCAGCAGCTACTAGACTGAGGTAGACTGAAGAGAGGCAACAGGATTATGGTCGATAAAGGATTTTTGATCCACAAAGAAATTGAAAACCTGGGACTGAAATTACAAATACCACCTTTCGCCCCAAGTTCTGGACAAATGTCAGCTAGTGATGTGGCACTTACAAGGAAGATTGCCAGACACAGGGTTCATGTGGAGAGAGATATTTCCTGGGCGAAAAAGTTCAAAATTGTTGACAATCGTATAGAATTAAGTCTATTCCATTGCATAAATCAGATTTGGTTTGGTTTTGTTGCTATTTCTTAACAGGGTTCATGCCATTACTGATACAAGACTAACCTGGTTGGGTAGTCAACTACTGACATTCTGAACACCATGGTCTGTAATAACTGTCTGGAATGGTGTACAGGCCATTACTGATACAAGACTAACCTGGTATGGTAGTCACTACTGACATTCTGAACACCATGGTCTGTAATAACGCTGGAATGGGGCCAACACCATGGTCTGTAATAACTGTCTGGAATGGTGAACAGGCCATTACTGATACAAGACTAACCTGGTATGGTAGTCAACTACTGACATTCTGAACACCATGGTCTGTAATAACTGTCTGGAATGGTGTACAGGCCATTACTGATACAAGACTAACCTGGTATGGTAGTCCACTACTGACATTCTGAACACCATGGTCTGTAATAACTGTCTGGAATGGTGTCCCACTACTGACATTCTGAACACCATGGTCTGTAATAACTGTCTGGAATGGTGTACAGGCCAGATACGACAGTCCAGTTCCATGTATAGCCTGCAAATGGCTGATATCAGTGTCTAATAACTGGATTTTCCTGGGGAAAAATAAAAACACTCCTTTTTGTCATGTCAAGTGAAATATTCAAATCATTAATATAGGTATATTTTCTTCCTGTTAATTAAATAGCTGGATGATGTCATGAAGGTTGATGCATTTATTCATTTTATTGAAAAATCTATTCATTTCAATTGATGTATGTTTATTTCAGCTGATATGTGTTAATTAAATTGATGTATATGAGATTGATTAGACAAAAATGAGAGATGAGTAAACATTTAAAAAAAACTTGCATTTTGTTTTATTTGATTTTTCATATCACAAACTAAAATTTATATTTCGTTTGTAGTTTATTTTTTATAGAAAAATCACTTCTGACCAGCAACTTGTGGGTTCAATCCCCAGCCAGGATATATTTTAAGACAATAACAATGGCACTGGTTCATCTAACCTACATTGTAGTAAACATAGAAGGATCGTTCCAGAACTGTTTCACCTGGTATCAGGATAATGTGATTAGGTGTGGTGTCATATTACTTGTCTATGTCTGTGGTGTGATACCACAGTGACTCAGCACTGTATCTGTCACATGACACATGTAGGAACAAAGTTGGAAGTGCTCAATTATCATTAAATGTTCTGTCTTTAAAATTTCTCTGATAAATACCTGTTGTCTGTGAACTCTGCAATGAGTGGCCTCTTCTTTCTGCTTGTGTTTCCTGGCCTTCCAATTACCATTGTTGAAACAGGTTCAGGAACAATCTTTCCATCCCGTGGGTTATCCCACTGCTGGGGGACAGATATGCAGGCTAGTTAACTTGGTACATCAATCAGTCCCTCGAGAATCCTGTCGGTAAGCTTTATGACAAACACAAGTATATGGGCACATTCACCAGATATACTGTATGAAAAGTATCATCATAAATAACATTCATACAGTAATCTATTGAAATCTAAAGTGAAAATGTATGAATAACAGGACACTAGTACAGTGATCTTTTTACCTCTGCATCCTGCATGCATGTTTAATTTCCAATGCATCCTCTGGATGCATAAAATATATGGAAAATGCTATTAATATTTAAAGAAGGATGCATACTTTCCATACTGGGACTCATATTTTTTTAAACCTGGTGAGTCCCAGGACTCGTGCAGCAAAAATTGTAAAATAAATCACTGCTAGTGTGAACAGAGGAGGCACAAAAACAAGATACACCGGCCATGGGGGTCTTGCTGTATCTATATTATTGTTGTGCTAACTGGAATTGCATTGATTCCAAACAGACAGCAAGTCAAATTTAAATGGTTTGTATTGCAAAAGTATGGTAGATCTAAGTTTTGTATACAATTATGAGTAAATTTACCTGGCTTTACACGAACAGACCGCATCAGATATTCTCTTCTGCTTAATGGTGATCCATACACAGTGGCTTTCTTCAGTCTACCACTAGCTTTGAAAAACATGGGCTTTCATCTGGATTTCCTTGTAACCTCCTTGTAATAACTTCACTGATTCGATGTACGATTCATTGGCATATTTCCTAGCTTGTTGCCGTTGTCTCAACGTTGGTTTTACTGGCAGAAAATGCTCTCAAAAATCGTCCAGTTTGCTCTTCAGAGTTACATGCGCCGCCATTTTGAAGATGAAGTTGTTGGAGGTTTAGGATTAGGAGGTGACATGACTAAAGGGGCGGAGCGATTGATAATCTCGCGTCATGTCAATTTAACAAATAACGACATTGCCTATTTATGATACTACTGACTATTATATAGCATATACATGTTATTACAATGGAAATACGACCATCATACTTATGAATAAGAAACAAGATGGAACAAAAGATGTGATGGAACAAAGTTATTGTGTGGTACTTTTTTCCATCGCTAATAGACTGCAACAGAGACATATGGAAGGTCTATGGAAAAAGTTAGAAATTTGACAGAGGTATGTTGAATATGCAATTTGGGATTTTTGTAAGCAACAACAGAAAGATTCTTTCTCATTTATGCAATGTTATAATGTCTGTATGTAGAGATCGCAGCTCTTAACAAATTCTGCTTTTCTATACAAAGAATATACACTGTTTTTGGCTTAAATGGGCCTTTTTAAGGTAAGTGTCATGTAGGGTTAATGCATAGATACTAGGAATCTTTTATTTTATCAAAACTGAATAAAATTAGCCACATTTTGTTGTTTTGGGTTGAACAAAATAATTTTTAAATGACTGACTAGATAAGTCTTTGTGTTAACTTTCAGAAATACTGTCAGCCATTGTTCACCAGGTTTTAATTTAAGGCCATCCTACGTACTGTTTATCCACCCTAATGGATTAATTATCCATTTACACTTACTTAACCCTTTCCCTCATAGAGGACACCATGAAAAGACCTATGTGAACAGCATAAAACCAGATCAGCCTGCGAGTAACTCGCTCCTCAGTGGTCTGGAAATGAGGATTTTATAATTAAATTTGGTAAGGTTTAACTGTGGTTTTCTGCAGATCAGGCTTTATGTGGTACCTGTTGAGTGCGTCAAAATGAGTCTATATGAGGGATTAATGGCAAGTCAGGATGTTCAAATTTAAACACACTTTTTGTAAGAAAATTCATGTACAAATATATGTGTGTTCCAACCTGGCATCTCTTCTCTAAACAGATGCCCCCACACCAATACATCAAGTAGGAGGACAGGTTTTTCCAGAACGAGGACTTCCAAACAGGTGGTGGAATCAATGACACCTTGACCCTTGTGTTCTCCTTCAAATTCTGTTCCTCCACTGTGTGTTCTGGGACATCTGGCTCTGGTAAAACAAAAATTTACAAGTAAAGTTCCTTTTATCCCTTTACCTCATGAATATTCATGTACAAATTATGACTTCATGAATGTTAATTGACATCTGATCTTAATATAGTTTGTGAAATGATGTATTTTTCCTTGCTACAGATGACTGTGTTATAGATACAGTATAACCTCTGAAAACTGAAGGCCTTCAGACCAGACAAAATGTTCAGAATCAAGTTTTTTTTTTTGCTGGGGCCATTCATTTCAGAGATGACAGAGTTATACATGACTTATCATGTGATTGGGCAACCGGTTATTACCAGGAAATATATTTTTTCGGCGTAGCTGTATAATTTCGATTTCAACTCGCATCTTAAACCAATCAAATGTACGCTAACAGCGCTAAATAATCCTAAGCTGAATAAAAGGACTCCTGTTATTGGTTAATGCATCGTTATGGACTATAAAATTACTGTAAATAAGGGGTGCAGCTTGTATATATCATTCAGCATGGTGTTATTACTTTTCTTTTTGATGTAAACATGAAAGTGATTTCAGTAAGTTAAATACAATCCTTTTCCATCAATTGAGGAATGCTACTTTGTGAAAATGATTTAAAACAACAAAAAAGAATCCACCGTGTTATGACATGAAACCCCTTAATTACTATGTATATTGAATTCTTCCAGCCTGCCGAGATGCTCTCATTGAAATTTAATTCGCCAAAACCAAAACAACTAATAACGCTTTTATATCATAATTGTCATATGCAATAATGATATGAACAAATATCAAACAAGCCTATTTACTGATATAATTTTTTGTATTACCGTCTATAAATAAGTATATTTCATAGAAAAAATACTGAACTATTTCTAGAGCGTACTAAATTTGTTGTGCGTCGGTCTTTCGCGCGCTTTTCCTGGGAATGTTCTAGAAGACTGGAAATCTCGTTTTTCTTTCATCCTACGCCGAATATCTTTTTTAAAGATATTTCTTGTTTTCTCTTTATTCAATCTCTCTCTCTCTCTCTTCAACAAGCATCTTTCAGATTGGTAATGAAATACTGAATTGTTTCTTTCAAGGTCTGTTAACAAACTTGTATGCATGTTTCCATGTTGTATGAATGTACATGTTTACCAGGAGGTAATCTAAACAAACTAACCGAGTTTCAGGTTTTCTTCGAGTTTTTTTCTTTAACTTAAGATAATAATTAATCAAGCAATTATTCAACTTTTTTTTATATTTTTCGCACCATATTTATCGGTGCTGAATGCCAGCTTAATGACATTCATTTCCATAATTTCCTTATTTGATGTTTGCTCCATATTTCCAAATATTTAATGGGAACAAAAGATTACCAAACAATTAACAAAAAAAAATATTACTGTGTACTTAATTACATGTAAATGTATGAAAAATCAACGATCATCTTTCTTTGATTTTATCCACTCTGATGTACTTGTTTATACAAACACCAGCTCCTGCAGTTACCCGTGCCAAATTTAAGTGAAGCATTTAGAAAAACACAGCTTTTGCGAAGAAATGCTTCGCAAAAGATGTATTTTTTTTTTTTAATGCTACGTTAAAAAATTCAAAGCTATATATAACTTTTAGCTCACCTGAGCACAACGTGCTCATGGTGAGCTTTTGTGATGGTCCGCCATCTGGCGTCCGGCGTGTGTCGTCAACTTTTTAATTCAAAGGACTTCTCCTCCTAAACTACTGGGCAGATTTCAATAAAACTTTACACAAATGACCCTTGGGTGACCCTCTTTCAAGTTTGTTCAAATGGTTCCAGTCATAATCTCCCCCCAGTGTGATTGTCACACCTCAGTTTATCGCATGCTTCCCCCAACACCTGTCACTTTGGGTGTCGCTTCCAATTAACACTAAATTTGACAGTTATGCAATGGTCTGGGCCTGCCTGTAGAGTTTGCCAATCGCTGTTCAGTTTCTGGAGGTTACTTTAGGAAAAAATGAATATGTTGGGACTGAAAACTTTGTTTGGTTTTCGGAATTCAGAGGTTTTGGTTTGCAGAGGTTAAGTTAATATAGAATAAAGACCAGCTGATTCGGGACCGGAAGAAAAGTATGGTTTTCAGAGACTTTCGGTTTCGAGAGGTATGGTTTTCAGAGTTTCTATTGTACTGAGCTACAATATGTATGAGCAAACAAAGGAGACCCTGTGCTAACTAGAAGAGCTGTCTGATCTGGGTCTGCTCTGTTTGCCAATGCTTCAAAATGTGTCCACATGAAGTAAAGGCTTAATGTACAATCTTAAGTCACACTGACTCAGAACAAGCTCAATGAATAGAAATTTTTTTGTTTGCTTGGGTTTAATGTCTAACCAACACTATTTCCATCACTTAGGTTTGTATCAGACAATCCCCCCCACCCCCAGTCACGTTATCCTGACACTAGGCCAACCAGTCCTGAAACTACTGTTAATGTGCTGTGTGCCGAGAACAAGAAAGATATACCAGTAAATTTTTTAAACATCACTAGTATGTCTTGGTCTGAGATCAAACAGGGTTATGCCGGGCAGATGCTCAGGTGCTGGTTAAACACCAACTGTTTCAAGAAATTGATTACTAAACTAAAACAAAGAAACACTTGGAATAGAAGAAAGTTAATTAATATGAAGAAATAATAAACAAGAGGGCCATAGAGGCCCAGGAATGCTCACCTGAGTATAGGGTTACCTAAGGAACAACTGTACTAAAAAACATTTTGAAATCTGGCAAGTAGTTTTGAAGGAGAGGATTTTAAAAGTTTTCATAATTTTTTCATTGCCATGGCAACAAAAGTTCTACATTGATCAAGTTTATTTTAGCAACTTTTGTGAAGGTTCACCCAAAGATCATCCCTGCCAAGTTTAATCAAATTCTGTCTAGTGGTTTCAAAGGAGATGAGGTTTAAAGCAAATTGCTGACGATGCACGACAGGTGTTTTAAGTTTTCACTATATACATATGAGGCAGTAAGCCCGCCCCTGGCTGGATGCCATGTTTTTTTATGGATCAGATTAATTATAGCAATCTTGGTATTGGGTTACCCAAGGAACATCTGTACTAAAACATTTTGAAATCTGGCCAGCAGCTTTGAAGGAGATGATTTTTAAAGTTTTCATAATTTTTTTCTTCCCATGGCTACCAGAGTTCTACATGAATCAAGTTTATTTTTTAGCAACTTTTGTGAGATTCACCCAAGGATCATTTCTACCAAGTTTAATCAAATTATGTCCAGCAGTTCACCATATACTTATATGGCAAATTAACTCCGCCCCTGGCGGCCATGTTTTTTTACAGATCGGTTTAGTTTTAGCAATCTTGGTAGTGGGTTACTCAAGGAACATCTGTACTAAAACATTTTGAAATTTGGCCAACAGTTTTAAAGGAGAAGATTTTTAAAGTTTTCCTAATTTTTTTCTTTCCCTTGCCATGGTAACCAAAGTTCTACATGGATTTACAGTTTATTTTAGCAACTTTTGTGAAGGTTCACCAAAGAATCATCAAAGCCAAGTTTCATCAAATTCTGCCCAATGCTAAATGGTTTCAGAGGAGATGTAGTTTAAAGCAAATTGTTAATTGTTGCACGACAACAGATGCAGGGTAATCTCAAAAGCTCACCTTGAGCTCATTGTGCTCCGGTGAGCTATAAAAAAAACAAAAAAAACAACCACACACACACAAACTCACCTTTACTGACATCCAACTAACAATGTTTTGATATATCTATAGAATATATTTTTCAGATCTAAACAGATCTGGATATGGGCAATGAGCTAGAATTGACATTGAATCAAGAGATAGCCAACTGTAGAATTATATGGATCAATTTTATATGATTGCATAAAACCTGAACATGTTCAAATACATGCCTGTAAGGTTACAACAGATTTGGAGCAGAGCTTTGCAGCAGTGGCTTTCATTTCACTTTCCATAGATAATTATGAACAGATTCCATCAAATATCATCCTCATTAACCTTTATGTTTGAAGTTTCTGTCTCTCTTGGAATGAATGACCTTAAGTAAGATTAAACTGTATCACTGTGCATCAAAACTGCAATATTTATAGAAAATAAATAAACATACTCCCTTCAACTGGAGGTACGATCATTTCCGAACAGACCAGTGACACGCAGATTAATAGCCGCTCTGAGCTGTATAACATAGGACGCTGTGTCAACCAACATCAGAAGTCCCTGGGTAGCCGTCATTGATGTCATTTCCCATTCAGTGCCCGTGTTAATGTTGCGGTAGTCAATATGATAGTGGGTGATGTTACCATTGGCTTCCCAAAGTGAAACTGACTGGAACAAAATATCATAGAGTATTCTAACAAGAGCTGTCAGAGGACAGCACGCTGGACTATTCAAAATGCTTGTTGGTAAATTGAATGAAATCTTTTTCAATTCTTGCCCTTCACATACCCTGTATATAATAATAGTCAAAACTGATATACCTTGATAGTCTGATACCCCTTAATATTTTTATGAAGTCATGCCTAGTAACTGAGACATAAGTATAACAACACTGTGCATGCAAAACTTTAACCAAGTATCCAAGTTAGAAAAGGGCCATAATTTGTATAAAATTCAGTCCAAAACTTATCTTATGGTTTTCTGATGCCCCTGAATACACTCCTTAACTTTCTAGTCAATACCATAAACAATTTCTGAGATATAAGCTGGACAGTAGATTGAATCCAAAACTTTAACCAAAATTTCTAAGTTAAAAGGGGGCCATAATTTGTAATATATTCAATAAAGTGTTATCTTCCTTGACAGTATGGTACCCCTAAACACATTAAAGATGTTTCATATCAATCTCATGCCTGGAATCTGAGATATAAGCATGAAAGTACCTTGCATGCAAAACTTTAAGCAAAATTTCTAAGTTAAAAAAAGGGCCATAACTTCTAATATATTCCAAAAAAAGTTATCTACCTTAATATTATGATATCCCTAAACACATTAAAGGAGTTTCAAATCAATTGCATGCCTGGATACTGAGATATAAGCATGAGAATATCTTGCATGCAAAACTTTAACTAAATTTTAAAGTTAAAAAGGGGCCATAATTTGCAATATATTCCATCAAGAGTTATCTAACTTGGTTGTCTGATACCCCTAAACATATTCATAAACGTTCAAGTCAATACCATGAATGGTTATTGAGATACAAGCTTGACAGTAACCTGCATGCAAAACTTTAACCAAATTTTCTATTGCATGCAAAACTTTAACCAAAATTTCTAAGTTAAAAAGGGGCCATAATTTACATTAAATTCTGTCAGGAGTTATCTACCTTGGTTGTCTGATGCACCTGAACATATTTATAAACTTTCAAGTCAATACCATAAATGGTTATTGAGATATAAGGTTGATAGTAACTTGCATGCAAAACTTTAACCAAAATCTGCAACGCCGACGCCAATGCAAGGGCGACTACAATAGCTCTCATATTCTTCGAATAGTCGAGCTAAAAAATGTGTTCCTTTTCTTTCTTTGTGTAGAAGTTAATTGTCTCTACAACTTAATTTTTCAGTCATATAGCGATGGCCAACTATTACAGGTCGAGGAAGACAATGAGTTTACAGAGTGACCCGGGTAAAACCATGGCTTTACTGCAAGCCAGCAGTAAGCCTTCCTCACATCGAAATTCCGAGTGACCCTACCAGGATTTGAACATGCAGGGCTGAAGGCCTGAATGATGTTAAGTCAAGGACTTTACCCTCTCTATTCAATTTCCCATTGAACAATGTGTGGAATTATATACCAGCAGGTAGATTAGGTGTTTGGGAAGTTCTTGTTGATTTACATATTTTAGAGGGAAATGGTCTATATCTCAACCCATAGTCAGCCTTAATCTAACTACAGGCTGCACTGATCAAGTTTATACTATCTGAAGACTGAGTCTGGCTGGGAAAGTAAACTACTACAGGAATGAGGACCATCAAACCCTGCAGGATGTACCTACCTTCCAGTACAGGACCAGCTTCTTTCACCGATGTTGACATGGCATCTCCATGTAGCTACCTGGACTGACCTCTGGAAAGCGAAAGGGAACTGAAACACAGGGTCATTTGGATTTTCATGTGAGGAAACCTTCCAGCTGGCTTGTGGTAGGTTGAATGTTCTACCAGGATGCCTCAGTGTATTCGGGGTCTTCCTCCACCTGTAATTAGCCAGACATCGCTATATGACTGAAATCAATCATCAATTAGTGGGGGTTGTGGGGTCATGATGGATTCATGTACCCAGTATTTCTAGTCCTGTACCTTGTCTACCAAACCACAGCAACTCCAAAGCTTACATTTGACTTGGAAACCACAAGTTTATTACCTGTATAAATTCTCTCGACAATTATTTTGTTAAACCAGTGTTTCTGGAAAGTAAACAACTTGAAATCCTAACCCTAAACAACATCCTGATGGGCAATTACATGTGCTGCCTCTCTGAACTTCAAGCAATTTTTTCCATTTGTGTCCAATGTTACATACGTCATTTGGGAAAAAACTAAATGTAGTACAATTTCAATAAGAAACTTACATAGACATAAAGAAACAACTTACATAATTATAATTATGTATTACATAAAACTTGTATACAGTCTAATCTGTTAAAAGTACATGTACATGCAGTCATTTCTTAGTAAAGAGATTATAACCTCTGAATAACAGCCAACCTGTAAACAACAGTAGGTGACTAGATTCCCAAGACTGGATTCATAAAGAATCCAAACTTGAATAACAGCCAACCTGTAAACAAAGGCCAGTGACTAGATTACCAGGACTAGATTAATAGAGATAATAACCTCTGAATAACAGCCAACCTGTAAACAAAGGCCAGTGACTAGATTCCCAGGACTAGATTTACAGAGATAATAACCTCTGAATAACAGCCGACCTGTAAACAAAGGCCAGTGACTAGATTCCCAGGACTTAAGATTTATAGAGAATTTAACCTTTGAATAACAATAACCCATTTTAATTTGAATTGCCACTGTTCACTTGAATTACTGCAGATAAAACATGCAAATGTGTATAGGGACTATATGCGGTCAGACAGTCTACATTTACAGTTTTTAATACCCGAAGGAACCTAAAGATTAAACAAGAGGGCCATTATGGCCCTAAATTGCTCACCTGAGTACCACTGCTCTAAAGGAGCAATCTTAGTAGAGGGTTACCCATAGAACACCTGTGCCTAAAAGTTCTGAAATTTGGCCTGCAGTTTTGGAGAACAGCTTTCTATAGTTCATAAGACAAATTAGCCCCGCCCCAGGGGGCCATGATCCCAAGCACAGTACTTGAGGAGATATGCACGCAACTGGAATTTGTGACACACAGTCAACCCTGGCAAAAACAGTATGTGTCTTTCCATACATAGGGTTCATAGCAATAATGTGAGGTTTACCAAAAGCACAACAAATCTGCAATCATTTAACTGACCTAAACAGCTCCTATGAATGTCTTATTTTCAATGTGTGTTATACACACATTATTATTGAGAAATGTGCAGTAAATTAAATCAAGATTTAAGGTCTGTGCCTATTTCTTTCATTTGGCATATTGTGTTTTTTCTTTCGAAATTATTTCCTGACATTGTGACACTTAAAAGTGTTAGTCATTCAATTTGAGACCTGATCTGATATAGAAAATAGAGATGCCTTACAACATATTTGGCTGAAGTGCTGCCTTTAAGCAGGCATGATAACATACTCACTGTCACAAGGCCAACCAGTCCTGTACATGTAGTTAGCATTTAAATACTCTAAACAGCAATTAAGAATGCTTTTACTAACTATGGTAGTTACAACCAGGAATTGATCACGCCATTCCCTTGTCTGAGGTCATCATAAGTTCAAATGCTAGGCAATCAGAACCTACCTTTCTGACAACAGGTATATTCAAATGTTTCATTTACATGTCATAAATTTAAATACATGTAGTAATGTATCAATTAATAAAAGTAGTGCTTATGACTACTTAAGGTATATGCCCCATAATAGCCAATCAATAAAGTAAACATGCAAAAGTGAACAAACCAGCATATTCAGTTCCTTTTTCGACGGTATGTGGTGGGGAGGTCACAGATGAGACAATAAAGAGGATTATATATATAGAAATCATGGCATTTAATTATGACAAATCAAAAAGGAAGCATGGCTGAGTGAGCACAATTGATCAGGTAGATACTATTTTCAAACAAACAAAAAAATTGTTTGAATTTAAGGGCAAGTGAAAGTTTTCTAATGGTGAGTGCATTTTTCATGTCACTAGTAGCAAGTAGCATTTGAAAAATGTTTACACCCCTGTTTATGAAAATGTTTTGAAAACAAGGTTCGAATCCCGGTAGGGACTTTGGATTTTTCATGTGAGGAAGCCTTCCAGCTGGCTTGCAGTAGGTCGGTGGTTCTACCCGGGTACCTCTGTGTACTCGGGGTCTTCCTCCACCTGTAATTAGCTGGACATCGCTATATGATTGAAATACTACCGCAGCAACGGTAAACCCCAATACAGCAACAGCAACAAATGACCAAATTATCTTTAGTTATTGATTACTGTAGCGGTACAAACTCGAAACTCTATGTTGAACTAACTAAACTCTGAATAAAAAGGGGAATTTCGTTCGTATTGGTGATGCCTGGACAAAATGTCGTTGATTTTATTGGCTTGAGCACAAAAGCACTTTTTTGTTAAGTCTAAGTCCTTTTTAAATATTCTCCTCTCCACGATTCTGGTGAAGAACACTGATGCCCCTTCTCTTTTTAAACTTTCTGCTAGCTCAACGAGGTTATGTACAATGTCCTTAGGATTCGTCTGAGAAGTTATGTCGTTGCCTCCGAGGATTATGATCACAACGTGTGGTTGAAACTGACGGATTTGGTCAAGTAATCGAAAGTCTGGCCGCCCTGCCGTCATTCCTCCCTTCCCATAGAAACGGACTTCGGCCGGAACCTGAAAGAATGATACTCTTATATGTAGGGAAACTGTAAGATAAACGTTTCCTCTTATTTTCATCAATGCATAGCAAAATAATCCCGGATTGATGGGAAAACAAATATAGAGCATAAACATTTTAAGCATAACGCAACAATGCAAGCCGTTTGACCTGAGATGTCAACACATGACTTATTGTCTTAAAATGTTAATGAAAAGACTTTCGTATAATTAATTAGATAATGATTCGTACCTTTAAATCACCACCGCAGAATGCCTGCAACCTGACAACATAACTGTTGCCAAATATCGCAATTTTTCGTATCGAAGACATGTCCATTATAATTTTAAAAAAATGTCTAATATAAATATGTTGGATGAGTGGCCAAAAAAAGTTGAAATTATGAAATTGTGCATGTAAAATTTGTTTTGTTTTGTTTTGCGACTAATCAAAGAACCATAATAAGTAAGTCTGGAATCGTTACATAATGCTATCTTGTTAACACAATAGCTATGGATATGTGCGATTAGCGAGTGATAAAAATTAAGAAAACGGCCTGTTAATTGCTAGGGCGATTATCTAAGATCGCACGTGTTAATTCAATGCACATGTTCCAATTAACTGGAAAAAAATGTTTGATCAATTGCCTTTTTGTTCGAAGGCATTGTTACTGATGCCGACTTGTCCTTTACAATTACTCACAGTTTGTTACTAGTATTGTTTTGAAAGTATATTTAAGTTCTGGAAACTTATTATCATAATGTTCATATACACTGCATATGCAATGCATATATATATATATATTTTTTTTTTCTTGGTGATACTCGCGCATCTGAAGCACTCTCGCTTAAAATTGTATTCCAATGTTACATCTGTTATTACATATCCTTTATAATACTTGCTCGCAAATATGAAACCCTCCCCCAACCATTAACCCTCTGTTATATTATTTCAAATAATTGATATTTTACTATTCTTTAGTATAATGTATATGTTTTGTTAATTTACTCAGACCGGAACTGACCGGAAACAATATTTCATATCTTATAAAACTGTTTGTATAACCCCATATTGTATCACTGATACCTGGATGAATAAAAGTTACTGTTCTGTTCTGTTCTGTTCTTAACATATCTAGTACAGGTAAATTACAGGTAAATACCCCTTAGAGGACCCCTTTTAACCTGTTACCTAATTAGAGATTTTTTTTTATTGAGTCGACGTCCCTGCATTAAATCTGCAGTTGCCCTATGTGTGTGGATACAAAGCTGATTCTTTATTTAATTCTTTGACTTATACAAGCATGTACATCGTCAGTACATAATATATTACACACATAACTCATGTGACACAAAAAAATTCTCTCTCTGACTCACTACTCACATTTACAACATCATACCCACTCCTTTCGTTATCAATAGTTTTCTGGTACATTGTTAATACCTTGGCTAGTATGCATATAATATTTAATAACTATTAATGTGGAGAATGGATTTTTTTTTCCTAATCTTAAACATTCATATACACCTACACACACACACATATTATAATCATAAAGAGCAGAGTATAATGGTTGCCGTCTTCTTAATCTCTTTTTATATATTACTCTTAATGTGTACCTGATCTTGTCAAAATCTGAATTATTTTTATACTGTTCTAAACATATCCACCTTAAAGAAAAGTCTTCAGTTTCTTTTTCAAAGTATGTTCTTTTAGACAAACCAGCATACAAAGACTGACGTTCAAGCGTTGTCTGAAAACTAATAAATCAGAAGTCATTGTAAGTTATGCGTATTTTTGTTTTATCAAGTGAAACCCAAATATCGTTTGTCAAGTTCCCATAAACACTTTGAAGTTTCAAAGGCAACTTGGATTGACATGACAGACCAGCAACGGACTAAACTCTACCAACGTTACAGAAAATTTGTTACGAGGAACGACAGAATTGCGACATCGACGGACGGACGAAGCACTGTAGTCGCACCCAAAACTCTCGGAAAGAAACCAGGACAACGAAAACGAAAGGTTAATGTACGGACTGTGACAATGATGAAAAAACCTAAAGGACAGGACTGATGCCCAATTTGCATACGCCGCGAACCTGTTGTTGGGGCCCTTTTAGGGTGGTAATGCAATGGTAAGGCAACAACTAAGACATGTAGATACATTCCATTTTTTTTTTTTGTCAAAAGCAAACATAAAGTAGTGTATAAACGTTGTATTGTATTGGCACTATTATGCACATGATATCGACGTTTTGATCTGTCCTTTAGACAAACCACGTTATCGTACTACATATATATTGCCAAATAAGTCACAAGCAGTAACTGAATTTTTTTTTGAATAATAGTTTATTATTCATTTGTATATGTTGGTTCTTAAATGATACCAATGTGTGATTCAATTTCTTTGATATAGATGTAAACCCGTGTGATCACTTTTACATTATCATATATCAATTACATTTTACAAATACTTTCTATATGTATATGTCGCAAATAACTTTCGGTCTGTGATATTTATGTTTTAAAAGTCTTATACATTCTTATATATTTACATGCATATTTGCAAAATTGTTTTATATCAGTATTGTTTATTTGTTCATGTTATTAACATGTATGTATGCTCTTTAATGCATTAAAAATAAAGAAATATTTATATTACCATTTTTTTCATCATTACAGCCCATTTGCAATTTTCATTTCACGAAAGTATTCTGATTTTGCGAGTCATACCTTCATTCATTGATATTGATTTCTCAATTAACAAATAGACTAACCATTTTACCAAACAATTGTTATCAAGCCCCCTACGTCCCTTAACAAATATGAATGAGTCGATTCCGGTTATAGTAGATTTAAAAAAAAATAAGGCGAGAATCCGGCAAGTACTACTTGAAGTAGCGCCTGCTACAAATCACTTTCGGTACCGAAATAAGTCAGCAAGTGACTTTTTCTTATGTAAATCTTTGAAATATACACAACTCATTACAAATTGAAAACATGATTTTTGATTCAGGTTTTAAACATCTCTTAAATTGTGTACTAAATTTGATTTATAAGTTGATTCCGGTAAATTTCGGTATCCAATCTCGGGCCCAGATCGCTAGTTTTCGTGAGCTTATAAACTTATCAAAAAAATAAACGCAATATTACACACACCTGTTAAATAAATCAAATATGAAATTCTCTTAAATCATCATTTGAAAATGGCTTTAATGGTTACCAAGTTACAAACTATCAAATTATAAATGTCACTCAAAAATCTACTGAAAATGGCTTTAATATAAGTCGATTCCGGAACTTCGACTCGATTCCGGTAGATTCCGGTTAAAAAGTATATTCCGGTAGGGGTAGGCACTCAAAATAAAAACAAATAAATAGATAACAAATATGAAAACATGAAATAAAAGCAACATCACAAAATTACTTAGCAAAGAAAGAATATGTTTAACTATCTACTGATAATGGCTTTAATAGATAAATAAAACTAGATTCCTGTAAGACTTCGGGTATTATTTGGGAATACTGTACCAGAATCTACTTTTATACCAGAAAAAATAAAAAAACATCTCAAACTTACTTACTTAACTATCTAAGTACTGATATGGATACACCGATATCAAAATCCCGTAAGTACAACGAATTGATTTTGGAAACTAGTAACAATGAAATTGTAACATATAATAATAAGCCGTAAATATTACACACATACACACTACTTCATCAAATTATAGTTATTTCGTAAAAAAAAAAGCTTAAGTATGTAAATAAAGATTCCGGTACCAAGAGTAGCTTTCGTAAGGGGGGTAGACTAGAACCCATGAAAATTCAACTTAAAAACTGTTAAAATATGTACAAAACTTTACAAACTACTCTTAAATTCATCAAATTATCATTATAACTCAAAATCTATTGATATGGCTTTAATAAAAAATAAAAAAATACAAGTCGATTCCGGTACCATAGCTTCCGTAAGCGGGTAGACTAGAAACCATGAAAATTTAACTTAAAAACTGTTTAAATATGTACAAAACTTTACAAACTACCGTTAAATTCATCAAATTATCATTATAACTAAAAAAATCTATTGATATGGCTTTAATTAAAAAAATACAAGTCGATTCCGGTACTACGAGTCGATTCCGGTACTACGAGTCGATTCCGGTATTCCCAAATACCCCCTGCAAAGTCCTGTTTTTTAATTCATATTGTCTGCCACAAGTCATCTGCAAAATAGACTGTGCCCAGCCCGGCCGGTCATAGCGCCAACATCAAAATCATATTTTGAGCCCCCCCCCCCCCCCCAACACAATCCAATTAAATTGTGAACTGAAAGAGTGATTTTGGTCACAACTTATGTACATGCATTATACATATCAGCCTCAAGTGACGTAGGTCTGTTGACACAGAGATAAAATCCGGAAGTAGAGCAATCGCGAAAGTATTTGACCTGTTTATATCTGCAAGAAATAATTCTCCATATATAACTCAAAATCTAAGAAAAGACTTATATATTTCTGTTTATATGCACACTCGTTACAGAAGCTTGGGCCACCTCTGGAAGATTTAATTGAATAGACGTGAGTTTAATTATATTCCGTTTGCGTCAAATTACGTCATACCCTTAGCAACGATCAGATCCGAAGATATAGCAAAGTTAGCAAAGCTAGCTTTACTTGAGTACTGGCGTAGGTGTGACGTCACAAGCACCTTTGAAGCATGTAAAGGAAAACAGAATGTCGAAGAGTGAGAGAAGAGGAAGGAAAGTTCTAAATTATTGTGTATTCTTTTGGATTTTTTGGTGTAGACCTCCAAGATAAACGATGGTCATGGCAGAGAGGTCCAAAGGACATGTGCGGGTCGGATTTTATGAGATAGAACGAACCATAGGGAAAGGAAATTTCGCTGTGGTGAAGTTGGCGAAACATCGAATAACAAAAACTGAGGTAATGATAAGCTAATCGTTGTCTTATTGATTTGAAAACAAAATGTTTGAGGAATTTACCGAAACTACTTCCTTACATGATTCATTAAACCGGAAGTGGACAGGTAAACAAAATGTGTCAATAACCACATTAAAATGACAGTCACACCGTACTTACAGATAGCAGTATGAAATTGTCTCAGTGTCATAAACAACGATGTTCACGTATACCAATGTACAGCATAAGATGCACGTGAATAGCATAGTATCTGGTCCGTAAACAACTTAGTGACCTTTTGCATACAGTTTGGTATACTGAACGCACGTCTGTTATCATTTCATGCTCGAGTGAATATCTCATTTCCTGAATTATTTTCCATGAATAAATTTTGAAATATTAACTAAGGCACAGCCTCAGAGTGGGCTAAAGCAAAAAAAAAGTAATTTGTTTTCACTAACATCTCCGAAAAAAATAGTGTCGGTAGGTTGGCTAAACAGTGATCGGGAAAGAATTTTCATCAATGGGACAATAGCCCTTTCTGAGGCAAAACTTTTGAAAAGAAAAAAAAACGTTAAATGACAAACTAATATTTTAATTCAAAAGTTTGCAGATAAGAATGTATAATCATAAAAAATAACCATCACAGAAACAAAAAGACTATAGTCTAGATACCATACTATGGCCAATCTAACATAACAATCCACATATGTCACTGTAACAGTATATCTATTTCTGAATTACGGACGATGTTAACCTTGGACGATGTGAACCGCCTTCGGTTCGTACCTAGGACGATGTGTACCGCTTATGAGGACGATGTGAACCATCGCGTAAGACGATGTGAACCAGTTTCTAAAACTATTTTGGTGCATGTGATTTCAAGTTTAATTATCATTTGTATGTATGATTAATTAAAGTAGATGATGTTTGTCATGAATAGTTATTAGTTTAGTATGATTTATATGTTATTTTGACCAAAATCTATTTGATTAAATCATATCAAACTAATACGGAATTTACGCAAATGGTGTTCAGACTAAAAATTAAGTTTATAATTAATTTCTAAGAGTAGTATTGAGTTGATTAATTATTACCATTAATATTATTAATATTATTTTCATGCTATTTTTTTTGATATTGACATTTTTTAAGATTCATATGATTTTATATGTTAATATTTCAAGGTTATGTTTTTTTTTCTCGGAATTCTTTTTGGATTAGTTTTTTGGATCATGTGTACGAAAAATTTATACTTATATTTTATTAAAATGACCCTACACTTACACACTAACAAAACGCTATCACTCTTTCACAATGTAATGTGTTTGATAATAAGATAATTGGATTGCTTTATTCTTTAAAGTCTTAAAAATCGATCTCGTACTATATTGGATAGGGGTAAATCAAAACTCAAAAAGTTTATTTAATATTAAAAAATGTGTATTTTTCAATACAATATTTATAAATATCATGGTTCACATCGTCTCAACAAAATGGTTCACATCGTCCTGGGTGCAGGTTCACATCGTCCCGGTTCACATCGTCGGAGGTTCACATCGTCCGTCACCCTCTATTTCTATATAGTCAATATTTCACAATTCAGAACGGGTCTTTAATCCCATAAACCATATGGAACGGAATGTATTGAGATATATAGATATGTCCTAAAAAGTATATACAGAGTGCACTTCTTGGGCCATATATAATATATTCTATGTAGTGACTGTGTAATGTATGTGCTTGTGTCATTTTTTAGAATATCGGGCAAAACGTAAGTAATTGATGAAAAGTAATTAACCTAATGCGATTTTTGCATCATTATTGCTGTAAACAACCATAACAGGGTTCGACATTAACTTTTTTCAGAGCTGGACCAGTGGTCCAGTAACTTAGAAAACCTAGACCTGACCTTAACTGAACACATGTCATACTTTGATCAATATACTTACTTCGGAATACCAGGGCTCTCCATAGTCTTTGAAATCTAAGAGTCATTGACTCTTGGGGCCAAATTTTCAAGAGTCAAAAACAAATTCTTAAGAGTCAAATAAAATTTGCAGTATTTCGCTTGGATCGTAATATGTCACAAATTTTACATGTAGCGATATATATATATTTAGATTACCAAAGTTTGTATGTAATGTATACTTGTTTATTGTATTTACATATTATTTGCAATAAGTGTTCTGATTAAAAGTAATCCTGTTTTAAACCAAAACAAAATGAAAATTAAATTTATTTCTATAATATTGCATACAAAACACAAGAATATAATAAATATCTGGACAATGGCGTATGCTGATGATTTGTCCTCTAGGAAGGTAGCCCCTTTCTCCTGCTGAATGGTGATGAATTCATTCTGGGCCATCAATGACAGATTATTTATCACAATGAAACACAAAGCATGTGACTGGAACTCCTGAAAATATTCAACCAAAAAATGAATGAAAATAAGAATTATAATCTGTTCCATTACTTAGAAGTGTAGTCACATTGGGAAGCTGCATTTTTATCATGGCAGGGCTCTCCATAGTCTTTGAAACCAGAGTCATTGACTCTTGGGGCCAAATTTTCAAGAGCAGGGGTTTCCTTAAGGATTTGACTTTCACTTGCCCAGGGGGCAAGTTACTTTGAACATCTACTTGCCCCCAGTGAAAACAGCTTGTCCAATCTTTAAGTTAGTTAGTGTTTGTTAATGTTTAAAACTAAATATGTGTAGTATTAAGATGAATTTTAGTTAACATGTATCAGTGCTCCATCCAGGATTTGAAAAGGGCAGGGTGCTATAAGTGGCCAAAAGGGGCATCTGACTCGGGAAGCGATGAGAAGGGGGAGGGTGCGGGAGGGGGGTACCCCCTCCTGGAAGAGGGTTTGGAGGATCTTCCCCTGAAAATTTTTTTCAAATTAAGAATTAAATAAGGCCTCTGGGAGATTTCCTGGTTGGAATTTTTGTTCTTATTCCAGTTTTTTTGGTATTAAGATTTTCATTTTATTATCCTTGTTCTTAGATAGCAGTGGGTTGGGGGAGCATCCCACTGACTATCTTACAAAGAGTTCACATATATGTATATTAAAATCTCTCAGCATCATACATGTAAGATTTTTTATAAACAAACAGAAAATGCATATCTTAACATGTAAATAATTAAGCTCTTTTTTAGAATCAAAGGATAACAAAATGAGTTATTGAATGTTACCTAAAGAATTGATAAAACAAATAGAAGAGGAAAGTATATGTAAGAGAAAAAAGGTGCTTTTACATTTATGTGCAGATTTGATAAGTTGCTTGGAAATATATTTTGCAGAGTTTAAGAAATGGAAATTGTTTCAAGAACATTTGATCACTAATCTTATTATTGTAAGGTTGCTTTTTCCAGTCATCTTTACCAAAAGTAAAAAAGAAAAATGCCAATGAAGCTCACATTTCAGTTGCATATTGCTAGAAAAATTTTGACAACGGGCATCCAAGTCTCCTCAGAAAATCATGGATCCCAGTTAAATTTCGTTATTAATTCCCTAATAATATATGTATACCATATAGAGGCCCCCATTTTGATGACTCCATTGTGCTCTTCCCCATCCCCAGGACATGAAAAAAGGCATAGTTAGTTGCTCTAAAAGGGTGGTTGTATGTGCAATTAGATAAAAAAAAGGGCATTTCTTTTTCAGAAAATATAATGAAATTCAAAATACATGTATGAAGCTTTCTTCTGTAACATTGAAAGTAATCCAAATAAAAGGTATAAGATCTAGAATTGTTTATGTAGACATGTATTATCCATTCTGACAGGATACTAACAATACAAGAAATTTCTTTTCAAAGTTAAATTGGTTATGTAGAGACTCAGATTAAAACTGTAATAATTTTAAAATAAAATTCCATTTAATTAAACATAATTAATGTTTAATCAGATTTTTCATTAGGATTTTTGTTTTTGGTTTTTGTTTCCAAAAACTTTTTTTTTTTTTTCAAAACACAACAGTGGAAACTTTTATGCTAATCTCTAAATATCTCTTTTTTTTTTAATTTTAGATCTGATATTTAAAAAAAAAATGAATCTAATAATAACTAGATGTCATTCGTTTAAACGAATGATAGGACTTTCTGCAACATCTGCTTTATATAGTATATATAGAAGATGACATAATAGATAATCTGTCCAAATTGCAACTTTCTATCTCCTCTATTTCTATATAAAATAGCACAAATAGAACACATTCTGTGAATTTTAATAAAAGTCCGCCCATATCTTGCACATGTAGTTTACATACAACATTTATACTATGTCATATGACATGAAAAAAAAATGAAACAGTGTTCAAATGTAAGTTTCTAACTTTCATCACACATAGAATTTCATCACTCCAGCTCAGTTGTAACCTTGTTTAATTTTAGCCTCATTAGGAAGAAGTATTGAATATTTGTATAGTGCTATATCCTTTCGACACCTGTAACGTAGTTAATCGTATTTAGCGATTTTGGCGTGTTTGGGCTTCCGTAGTTTTGCCATAAATTCCTGGAATTTCGAACTATGGTGATATTTTGAAAGGTAACATCCCAGCCTACAAACTGATGCAATATGAATATCGTTAGCATAACAATGCAGTTTTTAGATGGTCTAAAATGTGGGGCTGCGTGTGAATTTTTCAAGGCTTGCAAACTGCTCGCTAGCTACATAGTGTTGCAAATACGGATTTTTGTCTTGTGCCGTTGTACATGTATTAACTTCAATGCTTTTTTTGGAAACAGTCAACATTCGACAAAAAACAACAACAAAAAAAAAAAATCAATTGCAATTTTATTTTTTTTTTTTTTTTTTTTTTTTTTTTAAGTCGTTGCGCAAGTATTTAAGCTTGGTGACCCCTGCGCGTGACCTTTTCCATATTTTTATGATGCATGATTATGAAATATCTTATTTTCCATGTAACTTTCTTATATGATGTCCAATTTCAATAAACTTGGTACCGTTAGAAAGCTCTTAAAACATGCTACATTTTATACGCATAATGTATAAACTTATCTTCAGTCGTTTCTGAGATATTGACTGTTAAACCTCAAGAAAACAGCATATTATCAGCAAAATTAGCTTCATTTCATTTAGTTTTTTTGCTTATAACTTTGTATTGCGTAAACCAATTTTAATAAAAAATTTTAAATGCTACATATATGCAGTAGGGGTGAAATCAAAATTTCCTCACGTGCCTAATAACCCATAAAAATTTCATCATCCTAGGACTATTGCAACATATTAAAATAAGCGTTTAGTTAGGAAGAAGAAAAGAATAATAATAATAAAAAAATGACGTCACGTGACGTCATATGACGTTTATTTTTACATAATTGTTAAGACGCCCAGAGGCCTACTAACTGACAAAATTTCAACTTTCTATCTCAAATAGGACAGTTTTTATAAGCATTTAAGAATTGACGTCCTTGGTTCGAATATTGGATCCGCCATAGATGCTTGGACTTTTCGAATTTTGAAGAAAAGGACACCGGTATACACAATAAGAATGTAATATACACATTCTGTGAAATTTTGATGAAAATCGGCCCATTAATAATGGCTCTGGACCGTGTTAAAACTTTCGTAGTCAATTTCAAATGTGATGTCATATGACGTCATAGGCTTCTGAAAATCATTGAAATCGAAATTTCAGCGTCTGGATCATTTGTCATTAAATTTTCATTGCAATTCGACAATTTCAACATATAGAAATACTCATGTTAATATTAGAAATACATTATCATATAATAACGTCACGTGAGGTCATATGACGTTTATTTTCACAAAATCTTTAAGACTCCCAGAGACCTATATACTGACCAAATATCACTTTTCTATCTCAAAAAGGACCGATTTTATAAGCATTTAAAAATTTACGACCTTGGTTCGAATCTTGAATTCGCTATAGAACCATGGACTTTTCGAATCTTGAAAAACGGACACCGATATGCACAACTAGAACTTAATATACACATTCTGTGAAAATTTGATGAAAATCGGTTCATAAACAATGGCTGTAGACCGCGTACAAACTTTTGTTGCATATTTCAAGTGTGACGTCATATGACGTCATAGGCATATGAAATTCATAGAAATCAAAATTTCAGCGTTTGAAGCATGTGTCATTAAATTTTCATTGTCCTTCGACAATTTCAACATATAGAAATATTCTTGTTAAAAAAATTAAATTTATTTTCACAAAATGTTTAAAACTTCTAGAGACCTATATACTGACTAAATATCAACTTTCTATCTTAAATAGGACAGATTTTATAAGCACTTAAAAATTTACGACCTTGGTTCGATTCTTGGATTCGCTATTGAACCATGGACTTTTCGAATTTTGAAAAACGGACACAGGGATGCACAACTAGAGCCTAACATACACATTCTGTGAAATTTTGATGAAAATCGGTCCAGAAATAATGACTGTAGACTGCGAACAAACTTTTTCACCTGACGTCAAATCTGACGTAATGTGACGTCATATGAATATGAAATTCATTGCATCCGAAAGCACATGGTTTGAAATATATGCCATAAAATTTTCATTGTTCTGAGTCAATGACAACACCTCGAAATTAACACAAATTATAAGAGGAAGAAAAAAAGAATAATAAGAAGAATAACTAGACTTCTTTTGTTGAAAAAGAGATAGGGCTTTTCCCGCAACTGATGGTTTTAATTTGGCAAACTATAAAGCCCAGAAATAAATTTTCTGTAAAATTCATCCACCTCTGATGACGTTACATGATCTTTGTAGCTTAAGTTGATCATGTGACTATTAAATATTTCCTGAATCTAGATCAATGATTATACAAGACTTAATATTATGTCTTTGACGAACATGAGTAATTGACTCAGGAATCGAAATTCTCACATTGATTGAGTCTAAAGTCCTGTTCATCTTTCAAAGCAAAATAACATCGGGTTCTTTGAATTAAAGTTTCTACCAAAAACGATTTCATACGTATTTAAAATTTGACGATCTTGTGAATTTGAGATCAAAGACCTAGTTCTTCGATCTTGGCAACCGAATCCACAATGATGGTCAATAATATTTTTAGTTCTGAACTCAAATGACGGCTGTACAGGGGAGAAATTGATTATTTTGTTCTGACGTCATGACTTTAAATGTTTAAACACTGAAATGTTCATTATTCAAAACATTGAATTTCATTTTCGAAGTCTTTGCAACATAGGAAAATTATCAAGAAAGAAATCTTAATGAACGTCAATGACGCATATGACGTTACATCTTAAAAATTAAGAAAAATCAGAATATAATCTGTAAATATCAACTTTCTATCTCATCTAGAAGCTCTTTATACCTAAAATTGAAATTTGACGTCCTGGTTCGAATCTTATTTGCCAAGAACCCTTTGTCTTTTCGAATCTTGGAACCTCAGGATAATCCTCACATTAGTTTAAATATAAAATTCTGTGAAATTTCATGACAATCCGTACCATAAATGGGCGGCTGTACAGCAGCGTAACAACTTTTTACTATTTTTAGCTTCACGTCAATGGACGTCATATGAAAATTTTTTGGATCAAAATGAACTTTACCCAAAAACTTAATTTTCCTTTTTTGACACTGGCAACTGAGTCAAATCATCAAAAAAAATTTATACGAACTTGTATGACGTCAAATGACGTCAAAATATTGTATTTAAAATATGCAAAGGAAAACGGTGTATATTTTCCAATCAAATTTCTATCTCATTAGAAGTTTTTATAAATTTGAAATTTTCGTCCTATGTTCGAATCTTATTCGCCAAGAACTTCGGTTCTTTCGAATTCTTAAAACTTAAAGCTGATAATAAGTCGTCAATATATAACATTCTGTGAAAATTCAATGACAATCGTCCATAAATGACGGCTGTAGAGCGCGTAAAACTTTGGTAGCTATTTTTAGCTCTGACGTCATGATGACATCATATGAATTTTAATTTTCAAAAAGTTCATGATTCTTCTAAACTTAAATTTTTTCATATTTGAACAAAATGCACATCAAAAATCATGCCAAATTTATACAATAGATGTAGTAGTATGACGTCATATGACGTTCACTCAAAATGCAAAGGAAACGCAGAATAACAACTCGCAAATATCAACTTTCTATCTCATCCTGAAGATTTTAATCACGTATATTGAAATTTGTCGTCCTTGTTCGAATCTTATTAAGCCAAGAACTTTGTCTTTTCGAATCTTGGTAGCAAACGATAATTCACATTATGATCTAATATATAACATCTGTGAAAATTCATGCCAAATCCGCCATAAATGCAGATGTAGAGCGGACAACTTTTCACTATTTTATAGTTCTGACGTCCATTGACGTCATATGTGAAGATTTTAATTTAAAAAGACTGCATCCACTTTCAATGTCATAAATCCTGAAATTCATTATTCTGAACAACTGGCATCATGTCGAAATCATTGCCTTTAAATGAAAATTCAGATGTATGCTTATGACGTCACATGACGTCATATGACGTCACGACTCAAATATATTAAGAAATTCTGAAGAACTGCAAACTGTGTAAGTTTCAACTTTCTATTTCATCCTGAAGCTCTTTAATGCTAAAATGAAATTTTCGGTCCTATGTTCGAATCTTATTTTAGCCACAGAACTTCGGTCTTTCGGAATTTCGGTTAGCTGACAGGATATGTACACCTTAGTTTCAAGATGTACCATTTGTGAAAATTTTAAGAAAATCCGACCATAAATGACGGCTGTAGAGCGCGAACACCATTTTTCACTATTTTTAGCTGTGACGTTATGTGACGTCATAGCGTGCTGACAATCATTGAAATCAAAATTTCCTCATGTGACTAAATAACCCATAAAAATTTCATCGTCCTAGGACTATTGCAACATATTAAAATAAGCGTTTTGTTAGGAAGAAGAAAAGAATAATAATAATAAAAAATGACGTCACGTGACGTCATATGACGTTTATTTTCACATAATTGTTAAGACTCCCAGAGACCTACTAACTGACAAAATTTCAACTTTCTATCTCAAATAGGACAGTTTTTATAAGCATTTAAAATTGACGTCCTTGGTTCGAATCTTGGATCCGCCATAGATGCTTGGACTTTTCGAATTTTGAAAAACCGGACACCGGTATACACAATAAGAACGTAATATACACATTCTGTGAAAATTTGATGAAAATCGGCCCATTAATAATGGCTGTACAGTGCGTACAAACTTTGGTAGCTATTTTAGTTCTGACGTCATGTGACGTCATGTGAAGATTAAAAATATATATCAAAATGCCATTGCTTCAGGTGTCTGTTGATAGAATTTCTTTGTCCTAGACCTTCAGCAACTTATGAAATAACAACATGAAAGTTGGAAAAAAAGAATAATAATAATAAAAGACAGAACAAACCCAATAGGTCTTTCTGCGAAAAGCAGAAAGCCCTAATAAAAAACAGTACAAACCCAATAGGACTTTCTGCCGAAAGGACAGAAAGTCCTAATAATGTAAACTTATCTCAGAGCATTACCCTACCCACTTCACTTAATTTATCCTACGATCATAAATATTGTAAGTTTAAAGCCAATTTTTGTGTCGCCTGCATAGCATGGCAGACACATAGGGATCACATTGTCCGTCGTCGTCGTCGTCGTCGGTGTCGTCGGCGTCGGTGTCGTCGGCGTCGGTGTCGTCGGCGTCACACTTTCTTGTCAGGAGCATAACTCGAAAAGTATTTGAGGTATCACCTTGAAACTTAAAACATGGATAGATCACATTGAGGTGGAGTGCAGTGCACAAGAATGATAACTCTGACTTTCGTATTTTCTGAGTTATTACCCTTTGTTGATTTTCAGTTTTTATTTTTGTCCGGCCCATAACTCAAAAAGTATTTGAGGTATCACCTTGAAACTTAAAAGATGAATCACATTGAGGCAGAGTGCAGTGCACAAGAATGATAACCATGACTTTCATATTTTCTGAGTAATTGCCCTTTGTTGATTTTCAGTCTTAATTTTTGTCCAGGGCAAAAAAAATTTGGAAAAGGACTGATTAACTCTCACTTTCTTTTCTCCTGAGTTATTGTCCTTTGTTGATTCTCAGTCTTTATTTTTGTCAGGAGCATAACATAAAAAGTATTTGAGATATTGCTTTGAAACTTCATAGATGGAAAGATCTCATGGAGTGCATTGTGCAAGAATGATAACTGTTGTATTTTTGGAGTTATTTCCCTTTGTTTATTTTTTTGGATTTAATTCTTGTGTGGTGCATAACTTGTAAAGTATTTGAAGTGTTGCCTTAAACATTTATAGTAGATAGATCTCATTGGTCTGAGTGCAGTACACAAGAATGATAACTCAGTAATGATAATGATGACTACAAACTTGCAACATATATATAATTAACGTCATAAGTGCTTAATGACGTCATAATTTTTCTTACAGTTAATGTTTTGAATTCATAGTCATTCTGACACTCCTCTGATGAAGACTGTATAGTCGAAAGTGCTCGGGAAAATTATTACATATTGCACTGTTTGAATATTTTATTCCCCCCCCCCCAAAAAAAAATAAATAAATATATATATATATATATATATATATCAGTGATTCAGATTGCCAATCATTTTTTTAAGACAACTGTCCTAAAACTTGATATTTTCATAGGCCATTTTGTCCTAAACCAAGAAAAAACCTTAGGCCACTAAATTAAAAAACACGAAAACTCTAATAGAAGGCTTCAAGCATTTACTGAAACAATTTCAAGAACTTTCAAATCTAGGCAAACATCTTCCTGTTAACAAGAGATTTCCACACCTGAAATACCCTCTCATAAGGAAATCCATTGTTCATAATCATATCATAATATGCAGAATGAATTCTAATTCTCAACAACATATCTTGATGTTCTGGGGCGAGTCTGTTCCTGGCAGGGGTGAGTGTCTCACCTGCTGGTCAAAATGTACCCAAGTTAAATTATGTTTATGATTGTATTTTGTTTTTAAAGTACAATTAATATGTTTTAATGTAATGTTCATTATTAATGTATTTCATTTTTTAAAGAGAATTGTAAAAATCAAAATGTGTAATCTGAATCAATTTAAAGGTGTTTATAATTTAATGAAGAAAAGAAGCTGAAACACACAATTGTAGAGATCAAAGGTACCGGTAATCATGTATTAAATTGAATAAAATTTACATTTAGTTTTATACATAATCAAAAATATTTTATTAAAAAATTAAAAGTATCAATTATATTTTTTTGAGAATATTAATATTAATATTTTGATATATCTAGGACCTGATATAAATAAGCAAACATCAACAAAGGACTTTAAAAAAAGAATGTTGGTCATGTAAAAATAATAACAGATTTTCAAACAAAATCATAAATTATAACCTGACTAAAATATTGTATGAAATTGTCAATAGTGAAATTAAAAAAAAAGAGTAAATAATAAGAAAAAATACTTGGGTACGTTTTGACCTCAAAAAGTGGGTACGTTTTGTTTTGGGTACGTTTTGACTCGCTCCCTTATTAAAATCTCAACCATTTGAACTTCGACAGTCATTCTGTCGGAAACTTGCGATGGTATTTTGGATTATCGGCTGACTCATCCTCCGATTGCATTAAATCCGTTTTGGCAACTTGGCGAGAAACACCAACTGCAAATAAAGGTCTTTGAATTTCGTCATGTTTACGTTTCTTGGACGCCATTTTGATTCAGTCTGGTTCCCTGCATTCTATACTGCTAGGTTACTCTGCTATTGTATAGTTTGGAAACCAGACTAATCGACGTGAAAGTGCTTTAAATCAACCGACTCGCAAATGCACGTCAAGTTGTATTTATTTTTCGTACTCAACAATTTTTAATCAACGTTGATGTCACAATTCCTGAAAAAACGATCGGCCATTTTGTCCCATAAATGAGAATTTTATCAGCAGATCTGTCTTACCTCTTGGAAAAAAATCGGCAATTTAATATTTTTTTCGGCAAATTGCCGATGGCCGACGCCAATCTGAATCACTGTATATATGTGTGTGTGTGTGTGATTTGGTGTTATTTTGTACCTCACAAAATAGATTATGCTTTATCAATAATTTGTCAAAAGATCGATTTTCTAGTCAATTCTTTCATCAAACATGCTTAAATGCAGGCGACACAAGTGTTCCGAGGAACACCCACATCTAGTTACTTCAAAAAATGATGTAAAATATGTATTTACAGTTTCTTATTTCAAACATTTATGTTTTAAAACAATTTTTAATTGTTTGATGGCTGTAAACAAAATTTATCAGTACATGCTTTTTAAATGAATTTCTTCGAACATACAGGAAGTAAACATAGATACATTTAATCTTTAGAGACAGATAAATTAAACATTAATGAAATTATTATGACAATTATCCGCCTCTCTGAATATAATTTTATCGGGCCATTTCATTGGTTGATATTTTGGGAAAATGAAATTTTTCGTCTGTAAAGTTTTTGTCTGTCTGCAAAAGACTAATCTGACTTTTGAATTGTTGACACTGATTTGCCTAAGATAAGTTGAGGCTTTGGAGAAGAAAATAAGCTTTAGAATGTTTGTTATAAATCTGATGGCTGGACTAGGGCATTTTTTCCACTTCGTCATACTTGGAATTCAAAAGATGGCAGAATTCGCGTTTTAGATGAATAATGACAACATACTATATTTTTTCCCCATGTAGTAGACAGTAATACTTACCTTGTAATAAATGCAATTAAAATTTACTTTTTTGTGCCAAATACTTATTACTAGAATAGCTGACTGTTAATCATGGCTTGTGCCAGTTGATTGACACCGATTTTGAACATTGGGTGACTACGTCTGTGTTACACACACACATGCTAAGGTTTGTCGGCAAAATCAAAGGATACCAAGAGTTTAGGCTTGGGGAAAACAGTATGGGGTGAAACTTTTACCAACAAAGACAAAGCAGGGCACTGTCTGAAAGGGGCAGGGCGGAGATCAAAGGCAGTACAAATAAGTGTGGAAAACGCGCGTTTTATGCGTATTTTATCCGTGTAAAACGCTGCGGTATTGGCGTATATCAAAGGCGGCAGGGCGCGGCGCCCTGCCATTTCGGACTAGCTGGAGCACTGATGTATCATACACAATTTGCGAGCAACTCACCCCCTATATAATGTAGAAAATAAAATATAAAAAAAAAAACCCGAAAAATTTCATTTATGAAAATAAACTTGCCCGAGGGCTATCTCCTTGGAAAATCACTTGCCTATGGTGATTTTAACCCAGCACGGGCAAGCGGGCGTCCACTTAAGAAAACCCCTGAAGAGTCAAAAACAAATTCTTAAGAGTCAAATAAAATTTGCAGTATTTCGCTTAGATCGTAATATGTCATAAATTTTACATGTTGCAATATACATGTTTAGATTAACAAAGTTTGTATGTAATGTATACTTGTTTATTGTATGTACATATTATTTGCAATAAGTGTTCTGATTAAAAGTAATCCTGTTTTAAAACAAAACAAAATGAAAATTAAATTTATTTCTATAATATTGCATACAAAACACAAGAATGTAATAAATATCTGGACAACAGCGTATGCTGATGATTTGTCCTCTAGGAAGGTAGCCCCCTCTTTCCTGCTGAATGGTGATGAGTTCATTCTGGGCCATCAATGACAGATTATTTGTCACAATGAAACACAAAGCATGTGACTGGAACTCCTGAAAATAGTAAACCAAAAAATGAATGAAAATAAGAATTCTAATCTGTTCCTTTTGGGAAGCTGCATTTTTATCATGGAATAGTCCAAGTCATCATAATAAACTGTTGTCAATTTCAAATCTAAACAGGATAATTTAATTTATAAATTCTAGAATATCTAGGTTTTATTTAAAAAAAAAAAATGTTGAAAAAATTATTCCCTTAATGTGGAAAGAAAATGACAGCTGCAATATTCTTATTGAGACTAGAGCTACCTTTTTTATTTAAAGTAGAAAACAAAAGATGATATTTGGTAATGGCAAATTTTCAAGAGTCAAAAACAAATTCTTAGAGTCAAAAAAAAAATCTGACCAATATCATTCAAAACTACAATCAAATCATTATCAGTTATTCAATACAGAAAGATAGCTAAGGAAAAATAAAAGTTTTACTTACCTTCATCATTATGTTTTTGTTTTTTTTTGCGAGTTACTTGCAGGCTGATCTGGTTTTATGCTGTTCGCATAGGTCTTTTAATGGTTTCCTCTATGAGGGAAAGGGTTACCGTATACACCGGCAGATTAGGCACACTTTTTTTCCAGATAATTCAAGTTTATAGAGGGGATGCGCCTTATTTAATGATATACAGCTTTTCAGGTTTCTTTTTTCAATCACCGAGAAGTGAAAATTACCGGTATACGATCTCAGAAAATGGATATACTGAAAGCCAATGAATACGATAATATGACACAAAGTCTATACAAAACCATGATAAACAATACCAGATTATTGCTTTTGTTCTTATAGTTATCCTACAGGTATATTTCATGATAAAATGATCGTGAGAAACTGAAACAACTTGATGGAAGCCATTTTCAATATAAACAAATAAGTTTATTTTACGGGACCTCATGATGTATAGGAGAAACTTGACAGGTGGCAATTGTTACGTAATGTTTGTTAGTTGGGAGAATTTTGACAGGTGACAATGGTCCCCAGTGTTAGAATGCGGGGACACGGTTGAGTAATGTCATGTTATGAAAATGTGTCACCTTTATCCTACCCGTCGTTAATGTAACGGTCTAACGGTCATCTTTTGCCATGTGTAAATAAAACGGTTCACCGTATGATTAGCCCGGTGACATACGGAAAGCTTTCGGTCTGTTAAAATTTACGACGGCACAAATTTCAAAACAAGATTTCGTCGCATACGATACGATAAGTGATTTTTTTTTTTTCAAATAAGTTACCCTGAAAGTTAGGATGCGCCTTATACGTAGCTGCGTCTAATCTGACCGTGTATACAGTAAACCTTGTTTGATTCTGTAAGAGTCGATCTACTTTCGGTTTTGGTCCCATATTTTCAGTTGACAGACTATATACCAAATTTTTAAATACACACCTTTATTTAAACCAAAAAATTTCAGCCGATTGGTAATTAACCTGAGTTACAGCCATAGGAAGTAAACACATTTTGTCATGGTTCCTCGCCTTTAATCTTTTCACACGTTGTAAAAATGGGATCCAGCAACCTCGTGTACAGAAGCTAACAGTAGCATCACGCTATACGGGAATTTGTAATTAGGTTGATTACGCAATCGGTGATTACATTCAATGGTGTATACAAAGATTGCCAAAGCAATACGAGAATTTATTAGGCTAATTAGAGTAACTGACAGTGATAGTGAGTCAATGGGGGGTCAGTTGCACTTACTGATCACTAATCTGTTTGAGGCAGTACTTTTATGACCGACTGATCTGGTGGTTTTGACGCACCAGCTGTTACTGCCCCTGGTCAAAATGACGCTTGGTACAATTTTACCCTGGGTCAAATAAGCGTCATTGAGAAAACTCCTGGGTCAAAACCCGGGAGCTCAGGTCAAAGGAGAGCCCTGCATGGAATAATTCAAGTCATCATAATAAACTGTTGTCAATTTCAAATGTAAACAGGGTAATTTAATTTATAAATTCTAGAATATCTAGGTTTTATTTTAAAAAAAAAATGGTGAAAAAAATATTCCCTTAATGTGGAAAGTAAATGACAGCTGCAATATTCTTATTGAGACTAGAGCTACCTTTTTTATTTAAAGTAGAAAACAAAAGATGTTATTTGGTAATGGCAAATTTTTTAAGAGTCAAAAACAAATTCTTAAGAGTAAAAAAAAAATCAAAAAAATCTGACCGTAATCAGATTGCGTAATCTGAGATAAATATCCAGGCATATTAAAACATAATTGCTCAAATCATTATCAGTTATTCAACACAGAATGATAGCTAAGGAAAAATAAAAGTTTTACTTACCTTCATCATTACGTTTTTTTTCTTAAAACCTTGTTTGATTCTGTAAGAGTCAATCTACTTTCGGTTTTGGTCCAATATTTTCAGTTGACAGACTAATCATACCTATTTGTTACAATCATCACACCTTTCATTTAAACCAGCATGGTTAAAGTACTGTCATTAAACTATTTGTTTAATCCAGCAACCTCGTTTTCTGAAGCTAACAGTAACATTGAGAGTTCATGAAGATTGCTGACGCAATACGGGAATTTTGTAATTAGGTTGGTTACGCAATCGGTGAATACATTCAGTGTTGTATACAAAGATTGCTGAAGCAATACGAGAATTTATTAGGCTAATTAGAGTAACTGACAGTGATATAGCGAGTCAGTGGGAGGTCATTTGCACTTACTGATCACGTAATCTGTTTGAGGCGGTACTTTTATGATCGACTGATCTGGTGGTATTGACGCACCAGCTGTTATTGCCCCGGGTCAAAATGACGATTGGTACAATTTTACCCCGGGTCAAATAAGCATCATTGAGAAATCTCCAGGGTCAAAACCCGGGAGCTCGGGTCAAAGGAGAGCCCTGGAATACCTAACACAGGGCTCTCCTTAGTCTTTGAAACCCAAGAGTCATTGACTCTTGGGGTCAGATTTTCAAGAGTCAAAAACAAATTTTAAGAGTCAAATGAAAGTTGCAATATTTCGCTTGGATTGTAGTATGTCACAAATTTTACATGTAGTGATATACATATTTAGATTAACAAAGTTTGTATGTGATGTATAATACTTGTTTATTGTATGTACATGTTTGCAAGAAGTGATCTGAACTCAAGAATAAATATCCAAACAACGGTATATATGCTGATGATTTGTCATCTAGGAAGGTAGCTCCCTTTCTCCTGCTGAATGGTGAAAGAGTTCAATCTGGGCCATCTATGATAGGTTATTCATCACAATGAAACACAACCTCCTGAACAACAACAAAAAAATGAAAATAATAATTATCTTCTGTTCCATTCCTAAGAAACTGCATTTTTATCATGGAACAGTCATCATAATGTACTGTTGTCAATTTTAAATGTGAACAGGATAATTTAATTTGTACATTCTAGAATTTCTATGTTTTATTAAAAAAAATAAACCCTTAATGTAGAGAGAAAATGACAGCTGCAATATTCTTTTTGACATTAGAGCTATCTTTTTTTAGCTCACCAGAGCACGAAGTGCTCAGGGTGAGCTATTGGGATCACCCTTCATCCGTCGTCGTCCGTCGTCAACAATTTGCTTTAAAAGACATCTCCTCTGAAACCGCTGGACAGAATTTGTTAAAACTTGGCATGTATGATCCTTGGGTGGGCCTCTACAAAAATTGCTCAAATAAAGTTGATCCATGAAGAACTCTGGTTGCCATGGCAACAAATAGAAAAAATAATTGAAAATCATCTCCTCTGAAACCGCTGGACAGAATTTGATAAAACTTGGCATGTATGATCCTTGAGTGGGCCTCTACAAAAATTGCTCAAATAAAGTTGATCCATGAAGAACTCTGGTTGCCATGGCAACAAATAGAAAAAATAATTGAAAACTTTGAAAATCATCTCCTCTGAAACCGCTGGACAGAATTTGATAAAACTTGGCATGTATGATCCTTGGATGGGCCTCTACAAAAATTGCTCAAATAAAGTTGATCCATTAAGAACTCTGGTTGCCATGGCAACAAATAGAAAAAATAATTGAAAACTTTGAAAATCATCTCCTCTGAAACAAATGGTCAGAATTTATTTTCCTTTGGCACAAATAGTCACCTCATGAATGTTTACCATAATTGCTAAAATAAAGTTGATCCCTTGAAAAATAAGGCCCCTAGGGGATTGGCTAATATATAAGACTCATATTGACACTCTCAAAAGGAACCACATAAAATAGTCACAGTTAAACATTCCTTGTTACAGAAAACAATTGTTTCATTTTAAAATGCAGATGTACTCTGGTGAGCGTCTATGGCCCTTGGGCCTCTTGTTATTTTAAGTTGAA